>JAGTTD010000002.1:37048485-37545409 GCA_018398585.1 Simmondsia chinensis | reverse complement strand
GACAAGGCGGGTTTTCTCGTTTTTCCGCAATCTGGGCGAGTTGGGTCGTAGTGGAAGCGTCACCATCTTCTCCTTTCTCTTGACTGTTACTGATAAGAAGGTCGAGAGGAGAGATGTCAGACAGGGTCCTCTTCTGGATTGGGGACATTGCAGGTAACGGGGGAAACGTGGAGTCCTCGGAGGTTGAGAACTCCTCCTCGGCAGCTGCGGTCTGCTCTAACCGCCATTTGGTCCCGACTTTTTGAATACTAGTAAGTATGTAAATTGTTTTGCACGTATATTATTTTATTTTACTTGTCTGTTACACTTTTCCCTTTTTGATGGAATACGAGCGGAGTTTTTCGGAGGCCTTTGCCTAAGAGGTTTGGAGCGAGGGAAGCTCATCTTTCGAGGCTGAGGGTATAGCCGCAGAACCACTAAGTCAGCGTTCTCCGAACGAAAGTGTACCCCTACGGCATATGTTTCCGGAGATTGCCCGAATTCATCCTTGAGGGACATTTGTGTTGAGCGTTTTAGGTGAGAGCGGTGTCTCTAAGATTCGCTCTAAGTATTATTTCTCGGAGGATTACGAGGTGTGGGGTCCTCGGCTGGACGGTTGTCCGTTGTTCCCTTCAAAAGTGGTTGTTTTTGCATTTCTATAGATTCTTTGGAGACGGGGGTCCGTTTTTCCCTGCCTCCCTTAGTGGAAGAATTGCTTATTGTTTTAACGTGTGCCCATGGTAAATTACCCCTAATGGGTTTAGGAACGTATATGGTTTTTTTATTTGCGTGTTATGTAAAGGGTTTCACTCCTTCCTCATGGGCTTTCGACATTCTTTTTAAGATTAGGTATTCTAGACATATGGTCATTTTTGAGAGTGAAAGGGGGTTCGCCTTTGTGAGGAATAACCCCACTAATGCAAGGAACCGGGAGCGCAAGTTTGTTTGGATTAAGCCTCTCTTAGCCTCGTCGTTCTTGACAATATGAGGAATGCTGCAATGTCCGCGTCCCACAAAAGGAAACATCCCAACTTTCCAAGAAAAATGGATTGTGTGTTATTTGGACAAAGGCTTCATAGGCGAGCGGCTTGTAGATTCGAAGGAGGTATTCTAGCAGGAAATAATGCTTGTTAAGGCTGGACTTTCCCAAGAGCCTTTCACAGGTATGCAGTTGCCTGCTATGGCGTCATGTCTTGATTCCGTTTGTTGCTTACATTTTTACGTATCTTATGTATGTTTTGATCATCTTATTTTGCCTTGCGTCTTTTTCAGTAGATGAATTGGTGAGTGTTGACATGGACAACATGCTCTCTCCGATAGCTCCCTCCAAAGAGCCAAGTCCCCACCGAGTATGGTCGTGCATGCTTTGCTGGGCAACGTCGTTGTTAGATCCGTCTCGAGGATCAGGGAAGTCGGCGGGCCCTCCGAGTGGTTCGTCCACTTGTCAGGTCCATAAGAGACCTTGTGCGCGTCACGGGAAAGCAGTCCTAGACTCGGTTGATGGAGAGGCAGTATTGGAGTCTGTCCCTCTCGGTGGACGTTCAAGCGGCCTCGGGGGGGGGGGGGGGGGGGGGGGGACGTCCTGGTCCTTGCGAGACTGTGGCGACAACAGCGGCTACTGAGGTTGCAGGTCTTCTGGCTCGAGGGGCGATGGAGCTTATGTCTCCTTCCTTTGGAGGCCCGAGAGTGCATTTTCCAGAGGCGAGGCACCCCGTTGGTGCTTTTAATTATTTGGAGGAGCCGTTGTCTCCTTTGATTCCAGGGGGGACGACGGTAGTGATTTCGGCTCCATCGTTAGGTGCGGGAGTCTTTAAGCCATACGTACTAGGTCTTGGGAGAGCTGCCTCTCCGGCGGTCCCTTACAGTTCTGCCCATTCGGGTGATGCCGAGGTGGGCTGGGAGACGAGCCCACGGTACCTTTCGCCTACCAACATGGCGCAGTTGACGGAGATGACTTTTGAGGATGCGCAGGCCTTTCTATCTCAGGTAACATACCGCATTTTTATTGTTCTTTCCATTTACTTTGGGTCGTCTTTCTCATCGCATTTTCCTTAACACATTTTTGTTCTTATCATGTCGTCGTGTGGTCGGCGTTGGGCACTTTGAGCTAAAGGCGGAGCGAGCGGGAAGCCAAGGAGCTTTGTATAGCCAACTCGACATTACAGGCGCACATCACGACGCAGGGTTCCTGAGTCTGAGAGCTGGAGCTTCTTGTGTTAGAGTAGGATGCTGTCATCTCTTGCCTTTCTGAACAGGTCGTCCAGGCAGTGGCTTGAGTATAAGAATGGTCCTAGGTTCCGGGACTATCCAAAGACCAGTCCTACCGCTCCTTCTTAGTAGGATCTTGTTCCGCTTTTGTCCCCTTAGTTCCACCCTTTTGTTTTTGCTGGAGGTGGCAGATAGGCTAGCTTTTTGAGCTCTTGGTTGTAATTTCACTTTGTTTGTCCCGTTCTTATCTTTGACGGCCTTTTTTGTGTATGGGAAGAATGGTTGTGCCCGAGCTGTTTGATTAATGTAATGACCATCTGCCTTTTTTTGTTCTTTTTTTCGACCGCTCGCTTGTTTTTCAACTATGTATAGGTACTTGTCGCGCTTTGAAGAGGCTTGTCGCCTTTTGTAGGTTGGTATCTCGTCTCATCCTTTGTGGGCCTGTGACTTGTGTTGCCCTTTGCGAGCTTTTGGCTTACGTTGTCGCGCGCGAGTTCTCAACTTGCGTTACTCCGTGCGGACCTACTCCTTGTGCTGATTTTTTCTTGTCCCAAGGAGGCACATGGTTCCATTCATCGCCTCCTTGCCTGCCTTGAGTGGGCTTACGGCTTGCGTGTATTATCCGCTTCTAGTGGGCTCTTGTTTTCAAGTATGGGTGTATTCCCTATAAAAAAAAGGGGGTTACCTTGACATGGGCGGACTCGTAGGCCTTATGCCTATCATAGACAGATCTACAGATTTAAGGTCGAGGTCTGCTGCGGACGGATCCACGGACTTTAGCCTACTATAGACGGATCTACAGACTTAGGGTCTGTTTGCTGCAGACGGATCTACAAACTTTAGCCTGCCGTAGACGAATCTGCAGACTTAGGTTTTGTTGGCTGCAGAAGGATCTATGGTCCTACATTATGGCGCATCCCTCGGCTTGAAGAGGACTTACGAGGTAAAGCATGCTATCCTGCCTGAAGAGGGCTTATGGGATCATTGTTTGCCGCAAATGGATCTACGGACTTATGCTATGGCGCGTCCCTCGGCCTGAAGAGGACTTACAAGGTAAAGCGTGCCATTCGGCCTGAAGAGGGCTTATGGGATCATCATTTGCCGCAGACAGATCTACAGTCTTTAGCTTGCCGTAGGCGGGCCTACGGTTTGTTTGCCACGGATGAATCCACAGACTCTAGCCGGGTCTGTTGCCTTGGACAGATCCACGGGGTTTTTTCTAGACGGTGTAGAAAGCCATCCAAACTTATGGGCTTTTCGCCAGTGTACAGAGCCCTTCGGATTTTAACCTGCTGCGGGCAGACCTACAAACTTACGGTCTGTGTGCTGGGGATTGGTCCTTGGGCTTTAAGTGGCCATGGGCAAGATCAATGAGGTGCGCACGCTCAAAGCGAACTGGCCTCATGGCTTAATGTGCCGCGGACAGACCAACGGGCTCAGAGTGTAGTTTGACCCGTTTCGGAAGAGCGCGTGTAGTAACCGAGCTATTTTGAACTCCAACCAAGTTTCGGTATGCCCGTGTTGAAAGAGCACATATTTTTGCCACGGACAGACCAACAGGCTTAGGGTGCCGTGGGCAGACCACGAGCTTAAGGGGCCTTGGATTAATTAGTGGACCGTGGGTGAGACCGATGAGGTGGGCTCGCTGCGGCCTGCCTTTATGGCTTAAGCGCTTGTGCCAATCGTTTTTGGAAAGTATCATGGCGCGAATGTTCGCATTCTAGGGTTGTCAATTTTGATATATCACTAATTATCATATTTAATATATACCCCCTTTTTTTTAGTTTGATTTTTCTGGGGTATGATTTTTGGTCGTATTTTTTATGTGCATTATTATATGTTTTAAACATGTTTCGGGGAAAATATTTTTGCAAAGGGGTGGGTGTTTCCTTGATTACCTCGACTAGTTTTTCATACAAAATATTTTTTAAAGTCTAAAACATTCCACTTTCATGGAAGTGGGGTCCCGTTTAGTTGTCGCAAGCGATATGCTCCCTCTCAGGTTGTCCAAGATACTTGGTAAGGCCCATCCCAATTAGCGGATAGCTTTCTAGGGTGGTGCCTGGCTGACTCGACTCTTCATAGTACCAACTCTCCGTCTTGAAAGGCTCTTCTCTGGACCTTGGATTTGAAGTATGTTGAGTTTTATTCGCAAAAACTTCTGATCTTAAAGTAACTTCAGGGAATATGATTATAGACTTTCAGATCTAAGACTAAACCTATTACTGCAGTAAAATAAGTATCAAATGAAAGATCAACACACACACGACAAAGAACACCAAGATTTACGTGGTTCAGCCTTTAAATAAGGACCTACTCCGCGGCTCCCTATTTCTAGGGAAGTCTCTCCACTATAGTCAAGTTTCAAGTTATTACAGACCAAATCACCAAGACAAGAACGTAATACAAACATATCTCAAAGTTCCTAAGTTAGAAACCTTTACCGTACAAATATAAACCAGAAAAAGAAGAGATACTCACAAAGAAGCCATCAATGGCTTCTCAAAGCTCCAAAAAAATGAGATCTGAACATGCAAGCCTTAACTCCCACGGATATGAGAAAATAGCCTCCAGATCGCCTCAAGAAAAGAAAGAGAGAGGGCGGTTACTAATAAATCAAAGAAAAGAGTGAAAGTGTGTCCAGAAACCCTAAAAAGGGTCCTTATATATACACGTTTCAGCTCAATCCGTGGCAAGGCTGCAAGTCCCATCTAAGCCGTTCATCTCAAACACATCAACGGTCCAGATTCATCATAAACAAACACAAAATGGGGCGCTGGATGGCCGATGCGTGTCACCCCAATTAAATCAGACTTGGGAAGCTTCTTCAGCAAGCTTCGGGCACCAATGGTACAAACACGGGCAAGCATAAGGGCAGGTAAATAATGCATATGGGTAGGGGCAATAAGGTCAAATACCATAATGACCTGATTTAAAAAACCAATTTATATTTACCTTTGAACATACTAATATTTACATCATGTGGCACTCAATATAACATATAAACCTGATACAGCATATATTCCTTTATCTACTTGATCTATAATACTTGAACAATACTTGACTAAGTTAATAATCATCATAGTTAAGTCATATAAAGACCAATAATTCAACAAAGTACTTTGCCGTTTTCTGCTTTTGTGGGACCATCCTGATCAATGGGTTCTCGCCGGTCTCTTCTAGTTCGTCTAACGATTGTGTCAGTGCTTCTTCAATGCGCTCTCAGTCGTAGCTTCAAACCCAAAGATAGGATTCTCCTATTTCCAATGGTACTACTGCCTCTGTGCCGTATACCAGGTTGTAGGGGTTCTCTGCTGTGGCATTTCGGGTTCTCGTCCAGTGGGCCCACAATATGCTTGGCAATTCCTCTACCCAATTCCCTTCAGCTTCATCCAAGCGTCATCTCAGACCTGTCAGTATGTGCTTGTTTGTGGATTCTGCCTATCCGTTGCTTTGGGATACGGTCTTGAGATGTCCATTCCCCATTGATCGAAAGGAATGGGACTAAGTATAGGTTGTAATAAAGTCGCGGGCAAGTGGATTATCAGAGCGTGTTTCTGACACCTTTCACACTTTTGGATGAGGTCTTGCGCGCCTTTCTTCATGGTAGCCCAATAGTAACCTGATCGTAGAGCCTTGTTGGTTAAGGCCAGATGGCCAACGTGCTGTCCGCAAATACCTTCATGAATTTCCCATAAGACGTACTTCCCTTCTTCCCCTCCGATGCACTTCCGCTTTTGAGCTTCTTTACGTCCACGAACCTCCGGAGGTCCCCTTTTTTCTCCGCATCATCCAGCCGGCCTTGAAGTATTCAGCAGTATTTCTTATCGTGCCCGGTGGTTTCGTGGTACTCGCACCACGGGGTTGGACCGCATCGCTCTACCGATCGGGTGGGGACTTGATTCAGTTCCATTTTTGGCTTTTTGACTTCTAAGAGGAGTCCGGGGGGTCTTCTCGGTCCAGCGTTGCGAGTGCCCCGCGTGTTCTTCATGGCTCTTTCATCTTTTAGGTTAAACCTAGGGGTGCGAGCCTCAAGCTTTTGGTAGTTGCACCGGGGATGCCCCTTTTATCCATCACATCTTCGGCAACAATGTATTTATCGGCTTTGGCCCAGAGGGCGTCCACTGTTGTGGGGAGAGCCTTGGCGAGAGAGAACTTAAAGTTGTTGTTCCAGAGGCCGTTGATGAAGGTGGTAATGGCGGTTTGATCAGCCAAGTTCGGGATGCTAATCATCACCTTCGAATATCGCCGCACGAATGCCCTCAAGGACTCGTCCTCGGCTTGTTGTAGCTGGATCAACTAGGCGGCAGTCTTCTTTCTCCTTTTGTTGCAGAGCAAGAGGCGAGTGAACTTTTCGGACAGTTCTTTAAAGCTATGAATGGATCCTTTGGGGAGAGATGTGAACCAGGCCTGGGCCATGCCCTTGAGAGTGGCTGGGAAGCATTTGCACCATATGTCTTCGAACGCGTCTTGTATATACATGTGTGTCGAAAACCCCAAGATGTGGTCGTCGGGATCTTGCGTTCTGTCAAACATTTCCATGTCTGGCATCTTCACTTTCCCCATGGGGGTGGCGAGTATACGAGGGAAGAAGGGCGAATGGGTTATAGGAATTTTCCCCATGAGTCCATGCCCCACATTGTGTGAGTCGATGTCAGAACTTGCTTCGGTCGGGAGCGGGGAGCGTGCGGGGGCGTCTCCGAGTTGGTTAGGGCTGTGAGACGCCTTCTCCCTCTCTCCTCCTTGTTGGTTTTGGTGGCTTTCGTGGTCCGTGGAGGCAAAGGACTCAACGACCGCTTCCGGGTTTGGTGGTGTGGGACGCGGCGAGGCCTTAGAGGAGTCGTTCTGATCGGCGAGTTGCATGATGAGTGTACTAGAGCTCATGGAGCTGGCTATGAGTGACGTATTGAACTCTAGACCGCCTCGAGGAGGGGGGAGATCCTGCGGTGTTGTTTTGAGGAAAATTTTCCATTTCCCACATACTGCACCAACTATTTTTGTAACAGTAATAGGGGTTTTTTTATGGAGGGCGATAATATAAGCCCTTTATCTTTATCAAAATTTTTATTAATTATAAACGTTTTTATTACAAGGATTTTTTATTGGGTATAAGAAAAGAAAAGAAAAACGAGGGGGGGAGTTCCGCTACTACAGAGGCCCTTCGGCTGAGTCCCGGGGGGTGGGTCGTGAGAATGCCCAAGAGTAAGGGTAAGTGTGAAGTTGAGTGAGTATGGATATATTGATGGGTATGTATGAATGTGTTGATGTATGGGGCTAGGGCCCTATTTATAGAGTGGCTAGGTTTCGGAGAGCGGGTTTCCGGAGATGTGTCCGATGGGTCTTTGGGGGTGTGTCTGACGGAAGTAGGGTCTGAGGCTTCGGAAGGAATGCCCGGGACCTGGGAAGGCGTGTCGGACGAGAGTTACAACCTGCGGAAAAGGTGTTCCTCAGAAAAGGTGTTTGGCAAGAGCTGCGTCCGGGACCTTCGGAAGGCGTGTTCGGTGAGACTTTTCGGGTTCCGAGCGTCGAGTCGTTGTCCATCCGAATTGTGGTGTCGTGTAGTCGGTGTTGCCCGGCCGGAACTCGGAGGAGGGCATCTCGGGGCGACTAAATAAGGTTTCTTGCTAAGTGTTTTATTGCTTGCTAAGTGTTTCTTGGAAACTACGACTAGATAAGGTTTATACCCAAAAATAATATAAAAATTAACTAGTTTATTATCGCATGTTAGACATTCAATATTTGTTAGCTTTTACTTTATTCATTTCTTTTGTATGTTTTTTTTTTTTAATCCTATTTTTCATCTTTTATTTCTTATTTTTATACAGGTTAATTTAGAGCTCATTTGTATGAATTTTGTATTTTATATTACGACTCTCTTGTATAACATAGTTGTCCGAAACATTCACAACCCAACGCTCTCTTCTCTCTCCTAAAATCAAAACCTTAACGGTCACAAAGACCTCACACGCGCCACCCATTTCCGGCGCGTGTGGGCATGTGGGTTGCTTCCCGGGTGCCAGAGTCACAGCCAAGGACTCGACGTCGTCCTGCTGGCCTGATCGTACAACCTTCGCCGCGGTCCGTCAACCCTCGGGTGGCCATCGAGGTATCATCACCGCCTCCCTCCTCAACAAACAGGTTCGCCACCACCGTGCGTCAACCTTTCGGTTTGCTTTCACCACCCCATAGCAACCACGAACCTACGCCAACACCTTACACCTCTAATTTCTACCATCCACCACCAAATCCACCAACCACCAGCATGCCATCGATCTCCACCAACACCCACCAAACCTCCAATTTCATCACCGAACACCACCATCACCAACTCCTGCACCAGAATCCACTACCAACCACCCCTATCTCCAACGAAGCTCCTCTTTCTCTGTTGCGTTATATTGGGGATGGGCTGTGCGACTTTTGTTGAGGCTCTCCAAATTACTTTTTCAACCATGGGAGATGCCGCACGCCGGCACAGGGGCATCCATCTTCGTTGATGGTTTACCTGAATGAACGACAAATTCATGGCTTAGGACTATTTTCCGCGCATTCAGATCAATATATGACACATTTGTCCCTGTGAAAAGAAGACTAAGAACTACAAGGTCGTATGGCTTTGTTCGGTTTCGTGACTTGAATGAAGCTACAAGGGCTGTCAAGTCTATGAACGGGAGATGGGTTGCGGGTGTGAAGCTCAGACTGCAGTGGGCAATTCCAGTCAGAAATGCAATACCTGCATCCACTCGAGGCCAACCACAGCAGAGCACGGGCCAGCAGGTCAGAACCCCATGTACGACTCATGACCTGGGGAGCGAATCAACTAATCGAAGTGGGGTACATGCTAACACAGATATTCCGAGGATTGCAGTGTCAAATTCTAACAAGAGTATTGAGGCATGGCTTAAGTGGTCAATAATTGTCCGTTCCATTGCTGAGGTCAGTCTTGATGATGTTCTTACATTTATCACCGATAATGACCTTTACGGGCTTACACCTAAAGGCTTAAGCAACAATTCCTTTATTCTGGTTTGTGATTCGATTGACATTATGGATGCCTATCTCGGCCCCCGCAAGGAGATCCTCCTACGAATGTTCAGAGAAGTATATAAATACTCTGGTGAGACGCTTGGGTCCCTTAACGGAAGGGTTTGGCTTGAGATCCACGGATTGCCTGTCCAGTGTTGGTCAAATGAATGCTTTGTCGATATCACCAAACTCTGGGGGAAATTCATTAGGGTGGATCCCAGAACATCCACTATGAGGTGCGTTGACATTGAAAGGATTCTGGCTGACACTTGCCACACAACATGTATTCAACAGATAGTCCAGGTTCACCACAGTGGGGGAACCCGTTTGATCTTCGTTAAAGAAGGAAGCTCTGTATTGATACCAGATAACTCTCCCAAAATTGTGTCCAGAGCCGCATCTGCTAGATTGGCGAGGGAGCAGGCCTTTTTCACATCACATCCCCCCCAAGGAAACGAATGCACAACCGTGATAAGGCATTCTTCACAGGTTCAACCTTCTCTGCACCTGGTACCAGAACGCTCGGTTATTAGTGAGGAGATTAGAATTCCTGCCCCGCGGTTGGCAAATGAAGGGATGGAAGCTGCTTGGCAGCCGTCTGGACACGTTTCCCTCTGCCGCAACGGCCAAATCATTGGAAGATGGGCCCTGCAGCGATTACTCCTGCATGCAAGGCCTTACGCTTCACAGCAGGTGGTGCATCCTCTACTATTGCCATGGGTTGAGAATGGGGAAGATCCAGCTGATCAATATCATACTCAGAAAACCACACCTAATACTGATACTTGAGGAAGTAGGAGTGATAATAAGTCAACAATATCTGGGCCCGAGTTCCCTCTAGGATTTGAGCCCGCAGCAGCAATTGGTAACTCTCAAGCTGAGGATAGTGTGCCGTAGAGTCAGCAAGAATCAGCTCCATCCATGGGAGGGCATAGTTCAGGGTTGAGAATAAAGGAAAAATTCCACACAACAAGAAGATAGAGAAAAGCGATCAAGCGCAAGATGAAGGATAGAGAGAAGCGAGAGTTGCAAGACTTCCTCAAGGATATGTCTCCTACAAGTAATACTGAAAAATCGTCTTAGTCAACCGAAAAGAGGAAAAAACGAAATAGGGGAAATCGAATCTAGAAGATCACGGAAGAAGAATATGATGAGAGGATCCTGAGTGCAAAGCGAGTTATAGAGATAGGTGATAAAGTAAGTATCAACCTTGATGGTTTCGACCCGGTAAGGGTGGCAGACATTCTTGCTCATTGATATGGTTGGGGTTTTAGGTTGGGGCTTCAGTTTCTTTCTCGGTTCTTGTGCTGGCCTTCTGGTTCTTCTTCAGCTAGGATCCCTATTTGTGATGTTTTTGCGCGCGCTTTTGTTTCTTGTCCTCCTGTCTTTTCTGGTCCCGTTTTTGTTGTTTGTTGTGTCGTGTTTTTAGGCTGTTTTCTTGTTTGTGTTGGCTGTTTTTGGTCCAGGTGTTGTAGCGGTCGAACTTTGGCCTCGTCTAGCGAGTGGCCGGCTTGTTTTACGATCTTGTCGCAATTTATTCAAAAAAAAAAAAACATAGTTGTTCGAACAATACCAAGCTACAAAAAACGGTTTGCTTTTGTTTTGGTTTATAGCTTCAAATTAATAAGGAATCAACGAATCCAAAATTTTAAGCTGATGAGTAACAACACATGATTGATTATAAACTCTCATATGTCCCTCATGTAAATGCTAATTGAGTTTCAAGCTTGGATTATGCACAAGCCCTCTCAGATCTTATGCTTGAAATTAATATGTTAACATGCAGTGTTGGCCTTTTGAGATTTGAATTTACGACATTTTGGTTAACAGGTCTCTGATACCGTGTTAAGTAACTAACTATCCCTAAAGCTTAAATTGATGCGTGAAAGTCTATGATTAGTTTTGTACTCTAACACAATTATAATGTCAAGAAAACTATACTTTATAAGCAAAGTATTGATGAGACAATTTTAACATGATAAACGATAAACAATTGAACATTTTTTCTTCTCAAATTTTTTCGAAAATCTTTTCAAATATGAATTTTTTCATAAAAATCATTATTGTTTCACCCGCTAAAAAAATAAGTAAGTTTATTTTGTAAAAGTTGTGAAATCCATATCTGTTACATAAAAGTTGAGATGAGACACAGTGCCAATATACCCTAACTAATCTTAAAAGAAATAATATTTTCAAAACTAGTTTTTAAAGAAAAGTATTTATCCAATTGAAACCCATTTTATCTTTTAAAACTTTGTTTTTTTCAAAAAAAAAAAAAAAAAAAAACTGATAATTTCCAATTTATAAATGCACGTACATGCATTTACATTTTGTTTTTTAAATTTTATAATATTTTTTAAATTGTAATAAATAAATTATATTATATTATTTACTAAATATTTAAATTGAGTTATATAAAAATTTAATTTAAATATTTAATAATAATTTATTTTATTAATTATAATTAAGAAAATATTATAAATTAAAAAAATGTACATGCATTCACGTGCTTATATATATTGAAAAAAAAGAGAAAATTATGCTTTAGAATTTAGTTTTTTGAAGAAAAGTAAAAAAAATAAAGAATAAAAAAACTTGAAATAATAACATGAATATCATTTAACTAAATATTTTTTTTTTTAAATTAGTTTTAAAAATATTTTTTTTTGATATTATTTTGGATATAGCATACATTATGTAAATTTGAGCAGAAACAACTCCTTTATAACGAAACTTCCTTTCTTTTTCAAATATTCATATGAATAAATATTGATGTTACAGTAATAGAATAAACATTTTAAATGTGACTATTGACTAATACTTTGATTTTAAACTTTATTTTTTAACCACCTAACAATATGCAATTTTAATTACTTAAGTACAATGCTATCCAACATAATTAATTATCAATTATTGGCCTATTTTTTAACTTTAAGCTACTTTCATAATTAATTATTCACCTTCTTGTACAGCAGTTGGAATCGACGCATGTGAAAGAATTGTATTTTTTTTTTTTAATCTTATATTTAAATAAGATGACAACTGATGTACGTATTTTCTATGAGCATTCTCATTGTACCACATTTTGAGCAGCAGAGACAAAACGCAAAGAAGTTAAAAACTTTCATTTTTCGATAATTAGGGATAAAGTCGTAATATAAAACAGGTATCTTGTATAAACGAGACTTGTGTCAACCCGTCGGAAAGTGGGAATCATGACAGAGACAAAACTTAATGAGGAGTACACATGTGATTCTACTTAGTAGAATCCCACATTGAAGTTGTGAAAATGAAGATATTAATTTATAAGCAAAAATTATACATGACACAAGAAGAGGGCCATGAAAGTGCCACAACAACATCAACAACAGTCCCAGTGTCTTGCGGCTTCCGCAGAACGCAGGGTCTGGGGGGGTGATGTACGCAGCCTTACCCCTTCCGTCAGGAAAGGAGACTGTTTCCGGGGCCATGAAAGTGCCACGATAGTGAATTAGTCATAGTGGTGGCTAGTGAAATGGCTTGAGCAAGATAGCGTGGTTACAATAGTGAATTATTCGCTGGAGATGGCAATAATTGGTTTTTTTTTTTTTTTTTGAGGTGTCATTATTTCATTGAACTGAGTTAGAAAATGGGTTTGAAATGCTCGATAAAAGCTCAGCTCGAATTGAAGTTCGATTAGCCTTATTAAGCTCGAATTTGAACAAGGGGGTACTTGACTGGGCTGGGCTCGACTCGGCTATTTTACACCCAAGGCATTACCAATTTAAAAAAAAAGTGAATATGTGAAAATTTATAAATAAAGTGAAATGAATATGTAATTTATAAATTCTAATAAAAACCTATTATGTATAATATAATTGAACAACTTGTTATCATAAATAAGTGGATAAATTACATATGTTAATTATTTTGTATTAAGTTAGTCATATTATTCAGCAGATACTATTTTAACATTTAAATTTTTAATAATCAGATCACAAAAGTATTCATATTAGATTAAAAATTAAATTCATATTGAGCCAGTCACCTCTGAAATGACAGGAAACATGAAAAGATTGCATGTATTCAACACATGCTTCATGTTTCGACATCAATTTGGTTTATTTATGGTCATTGTTTTTTTATCAACAATTCGATTAATGAAAATATTATCAACTCCTTTTCTAATATTTATGATATATAACTTCTTCGAAAAGTTTCTTATCTATAATCTAACTTCTCCATTTTGTACTATAGAAATGCTAAATGAATGCAATCTATTTATTTGATATCTACATCTAATTCTTTATTGTTAAATGATAAAAATTAGGGTTATTTATGCTAAATGTCCTTATACTTTATTCATTGTGTTCATTTGGTACTTGTACTTTTAATTATGTCAATTTAGTCCCCAAAAATAATTCAAGATGTGTCAATTAAAGTTATGTTAACGACATAGTTTTGAATGGTAAAATTATATTAGATGCAAATAACTTAATAAATTCATCTGTTTACTTAATTTAACTCAATTTGTGACCGAATTAATAAAAATTTTATTAAAAACTTAACATAAGTTTTCTCTAAGAAACAAATTGACACAACTAAAAATACAAGGATTAAATTGATACAATGGATGAAATACAGGGACCTTTAGCATAATATAAATAATTTGGTGATCTCTAGTAAGTGAGTGGTGAATTTGAGTAATTGGTTAGTGATGTTCAGCAATTGGCTAGTGATTTGAGTTTATTTTAAGTAAGTAAATGCTGAATTTGAGGGTGTGGTGATTTTGGGTAACTGATGATGATTAGTTAAAATTAGAAATTAAGAAGATCCCACTAATAAAGGTTAATTAATTTTGTCCACTAATTTTATTTACGAAAACACCAAAGATAATTAATGTAAACTTTCAAAAATTAATGAATGTAAAATTTCTATAAGATTTTTTAAAGATAAAAAAACGTAAAATATTTTTTAAAATGTAAAATAATTTTAAAATATAAAATATGAAAAAAAAAATATTTTATATAGTTGTTAAGTTTTTAAATGTTAAACAACTATTAAACATTTTGAATGTTAAAATTAGTTAAATACTTAAATCTTTAAAATGTAATTGGTTGACGATGTTGAGTGAGTGGTGATTTTGAACAAGTGAGTAGCGATTTTAAGTGGGGGTGATCTTCATTATTTAGGTGATTTCAGTAAGTGTGTGGTGATTTCGAGTAAGCAAATGATAATTTTGAGTAAGTGGAGCGGTGATTTTGACTAAGTGGGTGGTGATTTTGAGTAGACCTGGCAATAGGGTCCCGTTTGGGTCGGTTTAATGTCACGTCGGGGTATCTTGGGTCAGGTCAAAATTAGGTTGGATCAGGTTCAGGTTAGGTCATCCTCAGGTTGGGTCGACATCAAGTCGGATCAACCTTGGGTCGAGTTAAATTTGGGTCCGGTCATCCTTGTGTCTGGTCGGATTCCAGGTTGACTGTCAGGTTATTTTGGATAATATATATATTCAACCTCGAAACTCATAACTAAACATATAAAACGAAATGACTACAATCGGCATATCATATAGATATTTATGACCAGTTGGATTTTTAATTCGATCATTTCGAGTTATAGGACGACTCCAGTTCGAGTCTTAGGTTGTTACGCATTGGGTCAAATTGGGGTCGGATCTAATTCAAGTCAAGTTATTTTGGGTTTCAGGTCTAAGCTTGAGCCGGTCCAGGTTGGGTTGGGTGAAATTCGAGTCGCTTTATTTTGGGTTCGGATTCCAATAAATTTTACATTTTTGGGTTCAGATCGGATCGGGTAAGTGGGTCAAATGGGAAGGGTCATCGGGACGGGTCATATTTTGCCGGATCTAATTTCGAATAACTGAATGGTGATTTTAAGTAAGTGGGTGGTGATTTTAAATACGTGAGTTACTGGTAGGTGATTTTGAGTAAGTGGGCAGTGATTTTTGGTAAGTAAGTGGTGATTTTGAATAAGTGGATGGTGAATTTGAGTAAGGGGTCGTGATTTTGAGCAAGTAATGATTTTGAGTAAGTGGCTTGTAACAGGATTATTGTTAAAATGGTTTTACTAAAAATCACATACATATTAGGTGAATTAACAGAAACCGCCAAAATTTTCTAATTTTTAATACTCAACAACAAGAATAACAAACTCAGTGCCTCACGGGCTCTCGCATGTGCAGGGTTTGGGAGGGATGGGATATACGTAGCCTTAACCCCCTTTGTGGTCCGAGGACCCGCAACTTTAGAACTAATTTTGAAAAGTCACACCTTAATTTTTTAAATATTTTCAATGTCACACCTACTGCTGACATTGTTAGCTTATTGCTAAAATAAATACGAAATTATCAAACTATCCTCAATAAAACTTATATAGCCAAGTTGGTGATTTTGAGTAAATGAGTAGTAATTTTAAGTAAGTGGTGATTTTAAGTAACTAGGTGGTAATTTTGAATAAGTGGTGATTTTAAGTAATTGAGTGGTGGTTTTAGTAAGTGATTAGTGATTTTGATTAAGTGGTGGTGATTTTGAGTAAGTGAGTGGTAATTTCATCCGACCCAAAAAATCAGCACTCAGTTTCTCAAATTCACCACTCACTCATTCAAAATCACTACCCATTTACTCAAAATCACTACCCACTTACTCAAAATCAACAATTAGTCATAATCATAATTCTCTTACACAAAATCTCCACCACTCATTCAAAATTAAGCAAAATACTAAAATTCACCACTCATTTACTCAAAATCACCAAATTATTTAAAATTACTAACCACTGGCACAATATCATCAACCAATTAAATTTTAAATGGTTAACTAAATTTTTACATTTGAAATATTTAACGGTTGTTTAACATATAAGAGTTAAACGACTACATAAAAAATATATTGTTTTCACATTCTATATTTTATAATATTTTATTATAAAAATAATTCGTTTTTCTTAAAATAGTTTACAATTTTTTGATGAAAAAATATTTTACACTATTTTACATTAAAAAAATACAACAACAATAACCGTTCAAGTGCCACAAAGGCTCCCGCCAAGGCAAGATCTAGGGGTGAGATGTACATAACGTTATTTCTTCAAGGTGTTACTCTAAAGAGAGGCTCGAGTACCCAACTCTAAAAATTAAAAAGCAAGAAGCAATAAACTTTTTACACTAAAAAATTATTACAAAAATTATGCATTAATTATTTTAAGGAAAATATTATTTTGAATGTCAAAACAAGTTAAATATCTAAAAAGTAATTGGTTGATGATTAGTAAGTGGCAAGTAATTTTAAGTAATTTTGTAACTTTAAGTAATTAGCTATTGATTTTAGGTAACTAAATAATTTTGAGTAAATGAGTGATGATTATTATAAAATAATATTTATATTATAATTTTTAGATGTATAAATTATATTTAGTATAATTATTTTGCACCTTTTATTATCTTTATTAATTTAGTGTAAAAAAAAAAGACTAGACTTAAATATATATTTCTTTTTAATTAGTTACCTGCTCAGCAAGTAACATTTTTTTTTCGATAATTAAAGAGCAGAGCTAAATACAAGAACGGCGTACCAATGATCGGGGACCCCAGAGCAGCAAGAGCAAAAAGCACAAAAAAAAAGGTAAGTTCATTTTATAAAAGTTAAGAAATCCATGTCTACTACATAAAAGTTGAAATGGGACACAGAGTCAACACCCGAAATAATTTTAAAAGAAAAAATATTTTCAAAACTAATTTTTAAAGAAAAGTATTTATCCAAATGACATCTATGCTATTTTTTAAAACATTCTTTCTTTTTTTAAAAAAAATTGAGGGAAAGTATTTAGTGCACAATTTTTAATTATAAATGCACGTGTATTCATTTAATTTTTATTTTTTAAAATTTATAATACTTTCTAAATTATAATAAATAAATTAAATTAAATTATTTATTAAATATTTAAATAAGTTATATAAAAATTTAAATTAAATATTTAATAATAATTTATTTATTGATTACAAATAAAAAAATTATAAATAAAAAAAAAATATACATGCATGCACGCCGTTATAGATTTTTATCATGCTAGGTGGGGCCTTGGGCCTTTATAGATTTTTATCGTGTTTGTCTTTTGGCAGGGGGAAAAAAAGGAAAGATAGTTTTCAAATTTTTGTCATGGTGAGATTGTTTTTGTGTTGAGGAGTTAGTTGGGGCCCTGGGCCTTTATAGATTTTTATCGTGTTTGTCTTTTGGCAAGGGGAAAAAAAAAAAAAGTAAGTTAGTTTTAAAAATATGTTTAAAATTTCCTTTCTTATTCAATTTTTAAAATGAATAAATATCAATGTTACAGTAATACAATAAAGCACAGATATTTTAAGCGTGACTATTTGTTGAAAAAATGATACAAGCTAAATCTAAATTTGTAAGTTGTATCCCATATTGTGAATACAAAATAAAGGTCCACAATCCCACATTGACAATTTAAAGGGGAGTAGTTAGGTTTATAAGGGTGTATGTTTTTAACCCATTTGAATTAAGTCCTGGGTGAAGGGATGGTGGGAAACACACGCGCACCGCCCGTCCGCCGTGCCGTGCTCGGGTGAGGGCGAGGATGATCGTTTTGTTAACGGGTATATTTATTTTGCTGAAATTATAAACTTACCATTGCTAATTACTACTGATATTAAAATATAGCTGTTGAACCTACATTAAACCTTATTAGCCTTTGGGATTTATGTTAATTAGACTCAGCAACCAGCCTTCAATGCAATGGCATTACAAATTGTTACTCTTGACAGCTACCTCTTCAATTCTTCAGTACAAAAAAACAATTTACACAGTGCTCCAATACAGCAACAAGCAACTCTCTCCTTAACCAAATTTCTCTCGTCTTCTTCCCTGATTAATACTTCTCTCTTTCGTGACTTTGGGCAAAGTTTAAGGCTCTCCTACCTGGCCATTAACGAGTTGATACAGTATGCAAAATTATTAGGGGATTCTTAAGAATAAGTTAGTTATATACTTAAAATTGCTTTTTCTATTTCTATTAGTATTTTTGTTAAAATCTGACAATTTGGTTAATGGGAGCTGGGGGCGTGAGCTAAGGGAAAATATCTATAAATACACTTGTTATTTGTATAAGGCAATCATCCAATGAAAATATACATCTCCTTCTTCTCTCTGCATATCTACGTTCTGCTTCTTCTTCTCCTCAAATTTCTGTCATTCCTTGTATGAATTGTATCATTGGTATCAGAGCTTCTGACCTCTGGCATGTGGTAACAAAATTCTATCATGGCTGAAAACACCAAATCAGTGGCTGAACTAAGGCGTGTAGAAGAGACTCTTACTGCCCAGATTCAGGCAGCAAATGAAAGAATGGATCGAACCTCAGCTGATCTTCAGGCAATCATTGTACAATCGAGGGAACGTTCATCAGCTGAATTACAGGCCGCGATCTTATCATTAAGGGAGTGGATGACTGGTGTTATGCTGCAGCAGGTCAGGACTACTGACAGAGATTCCACGGCAACAGGAGTTCACGTTCAGGAAGCTAAGAATGTAGTCATACCCGATCAGCCGCAAGCTAGGCAAACGGGTAATAATACTTATTCCTCTAGGTTGACAAAAATCGAATTTCCCTTATTTTATGGGGATGACTTGAATGAATGGCTTTACCTGTGTGATCAATTCTTCACAATAGATAATACCCTTGTTAATGATAAGTTGAGATTAGCCACAATGCATTTAAGAGGATTAGCTTTACAATGGCATCAACGTCTAATGAAAACCAGATATACTGAGTTCCTACCCAGCTGGGAGGAATATGTGCGAGCCTTACGAAATAGATTTGGAAACCCTTATGAGGATCCTGTGTCGGAGTTGATGAATTTGAGACAAGAAGGTTAGGTGTCAGATTATCTGGCAAAATTTGATGCTATAGCTGTGAGAGTTGATCTTAATGAGAATCAGTTGGTGAGCTGCATGTTAACTGGGCTAAGGAAGGACATAGAGATGGATGTTCGAGCTACCCAACCCCTCAATTTACAACAAGCCGTGTGTTTAGCCAAGTTAGCAGAAGCCAAGATAGAGGCTCTGTCTAAACAATTTAGGCCCAACCGACCAGCTCTCCTCCCCGCACCATTGAACAACATACCTCATCCTAGCAATAGTAGAGGAGGTCATGGAAGGCAGAACACATGGAAAACAGGAGCTGGCCCATCAGGTGCTGATAAGGGTCATAGAATTATGAATCGTACTGATTTACATGAAAGGAGGGCCAAAGGACTATGCTATTTCTGTGATGAAAGGTTTGAACCAGGTCATAGATGCAAGTCTAAGCCCCCACAGCTGTTTGTTATTGACGCAGAAGAGAACATAGAGGAAGAACCGCCAGATGATGCTGAAGAAATGGTCCCAGAAGGTGAAATTGAAAGGGAAAACTCTGCCCAGATCTCCCTTCATGCTCTCTTGGGTGATCAGCATTACCAAACACTGAGAGTGGTGGGATTTAGTGGTAAGAAGGCCCTGCAAATATTGGTGGACTATGGCTCCACGCATAATTTTATAGATGCTGCATTAGCATCAAAACTGGGAGGCACACTGTCTGCAACAGCACCTCAGATCATTACAGTGGCTGATGGAAGTAGCCTTGTTTGCAACATAAGGTGTGAAGGGTTAGTTTGGAAAATGCAAGGGTACACTTATAGAGCTAATTTCATGTTGATACCCTTAGGGGGATGTGACATGGTGCTAGGAGTGGAATGGTTGTCCACTTTGGGAGATATCAAATGCAATTTCAAGGACCTCTCCATGGAATTCTGTGTGGAAGAGCAGAAGAGGAGGTTGCAAGGAAGTCATGTGAAGAGTTGCAGGATTGTTGGGGCAAGAGCTATGAGCAGGGCAATGTAAGACACATCGTTCTTAGCTTTGCTGCAGCTTAATTCCATTGAGAATGAGCAGAACATGCCTTCCTTAGCAGTGGGTGAATCAGTCTCTGCAGCTGCACCAGCACCAGCAAATCCAATTCCCACTGATATTCAGAACCTCTTACAGCATTTCAATGCAGTGTTTAAGGAGCCTCAGCACCTACCTCCTACCAGGATCCACTTCGACCATCGAATCCACCTGAAAGAGGGTACACAACCCATCAATGAAAGGCCGTACAGGTACCCTACGCTGCAGAAGGACATTATTGACAAAATGGCACAAGAGTTGCTGAATAAAGGGTACATCCAGCACAGCGTGAGCCCGTATGCTTCAGCTGTTGTTCTCGTTAAGAAAAAGGATGGAGGATGGCGAATGTGTGTCAATTACCGAGACTTGAATCAAGCTATCATCAAGGACAAGTTTCCCATACCTTTGGTTGAGGAACTTCTTGATGAATTAGGAGGGGCTACTATCTTTTCCAAAATAGACCTACGGTCTGGATATTATCAGATCAAAATGTATCCAGATGATGTTTACAAGACAGCCTTCCGAACACATGTGGGACATTATGAGTTCAGGGTGATGCCATTTGGGCTCACCAATGCTCCCTCCACCTTTCAATCATTAATGAATTCCATATTTGCTCCCTTTTTTAGGAAATTTGTATTGGTATTCTTTGATAACATATTAATATACAGCCCCTCGATCAAGGAACATGTGCAGCACCCGACAGTAGTCTTCAACTTGCTGCAATAGCACCAGCTTTTTGCAAAAATGAGCAAATGCTCATTTGCTGCAGATCAAATTGAGTATCTTGGTCATTTGATTTCATCCAAAGGGGTCACAACCGACCCAAAGAAGGTAGCAGTAGTCAGCAATTGGCCAGTACCCAGCAACATCAAACAGCTAATAGGATTTTTGGGGTTAACCGGATACTATAGGAGATTCATTCGAGGGTATGGCAAGATAGCTATACCCTTGACCGTTCTCTTAAAAAAGGATCAATGGGGATGGAATGAAGCAGCTCAGTCAGCCTTCGAAGCATTAAAGGAGGCCCTTGTTTCAGCTCCGGTGTTAGCATTACCGGATTTTTCCAAGCAATTCATAATCGAGACCGATGCGTGCAATGTGGGAATTGGAGCTGTTCTTCTACAGGATCAGCACCCCTTAGCATATTTAAATAAGCACCTAAGCCCCAAGCAGCAGCTGTTATCAACATATGAGAAGGAACTCTTGTCGGTGGTTCATGCTATCCAGAAATGGCACCAGTATCTAATCAACAACACCTTTGTTATTAGAACCGATCAAAGAAGTTTGAAATATCCGTTGGAATAGAAAATCAGCACTCACTTCCAACAAGTTTGGCTCTCCAAATTACTTGGCTTTAGCTACATCATTGATTATAAGCGGGGCAAGGAAAACATCGTGGCAGACGCACTGTCCAGACTTCCTAGCCAAAGTATAGTTTGTATGCTGCTTACATCAGTAGAAAGTAACTTGTATCACCTCCTGCAGCTCGCTTGGCAAGCAGATCCCCATCTGCAGAACATTATACAACAACTACAGCACAATCCCCAGAGCCATCCTCGCTATACTTGGCAGCAGGAGCAACTTAAGAGAAATGGCAAGCTGGTGGTGGGACAGGATGCAGAGCTGAGAAGGACGATCCTACAATGGTTGCATGAATCACCTAGTGGAGGACATTCCAGGAGGGATGCTACTCTACAGAGGGTGAAATCAATCTTCTACTGGAAAGGGATGAGCAGGACAGTCAAGGATTTTGTCAAGAAATGTTTGGTTTGTCAAGCTTGCAAGTATGACAACCAAGCTTACCCTGGTCTAATTCAGCCACTCCCCATACCACAGACAGTATGGACCGATGTATCTATGGCCTTTATTGAAGGCCTCCCGAAGTCTTTTGGCAAGGATGTTATTCTCGTAGTGGTTGACAGACTCAGCAAGGCAGCCCATTTCGTTGCTCTCGCCCATCCATACACGGCTTTAGGAGTGGCTCAAGCATACATGGACAATGTATATAAGCTCCATGGTCTTCCAAGCACCATAGTCAGTGACTAAGATACAGTCTTCCAGAGTGACTTTTGGCAGGCATTATTCTCCATACAAGGAGTCGATCTTCACTTATCAACAGCTTACCATCCTCAAACCGACGGGCAAACTGAGGTGGTTAACAGAGGTCTCGAGACTTACTTGAGGTGCATGTGCAGCTCTTATCCTTCGCATTGGGCTAGGTGGATTCCACTAGCTGAATGGTGGTATAATACCACTTGGCACTCATCTACCCAAAAGACCCCTTATGAGGTTGTTTATGGACAACCACCACCCATACATTTGCCTTACCTAGCGGGAGAAAGTGAGGTTGAGGCTGTCGATAGAAGTTTGCAGGCAAGGGAAGAAATGATCAACACACTGAAATATCATCTCAAGCGAGCTCAGATTAGAATGACTCAGATAGCAAATAGAAGAAGGTCTGATCGAAATTTCAACATGGGTGATTGGGTCTACTTAAAACTTCTCCCTTATAGACAAATAACAATAGCTCATCGCAGCAACAATAAGCTATCACCCAAGTTTTATGGACCCTTCCAGATTCTTAGTACAGTTGGTAAGGTCGCATACAAGCTCGCTTTACCTCCCTCAGCCAAGATTCATGATGTATTTCATGTCTTGCAGCTAAAAAGACATCATGGGCCTTTACCTTTACAGCCTGTAGCTATACCAGATGACTGGGATCAGCTACCCAGGAAGCAGCCAGAGGCAGTGTTAGATAGGAAAATGGTCAGAAGGGGACATTGAGCAGCTACTAAAGTGCTTGTCAAATGGATGGGACTACCGACAGAGGAGGCTACATGGGAATTTTTACACGATTTACAGCTGAAGTTTCCCGACTTCCACCCTTGAGGACAAGGGTGTTTTTGGAGGGGGAAATTATGATACAGTTTGCAAAATTATTAGGGGATTCTTAAGAATAAGTTAGTTATATACTTAAAATTGCTTTTTCTATTTCTGTTAATATTTCTGTTAAAATCTAACAATTTGGTTAATGGCAGCTGGGAGCATGAGCTAAGGGAAAATATCTATAAATACAGTTGTTATTTGTATAAGGCAATCATCCAATGAAAATATACATCTCCTTCTTCTCTTTGCATATCTGCATTCTGCTTCTTCTTCTCAAATTTCTGTCATTCCTTGTTTGAATTGTATCACGAGTGCACGTTAATAGCCGGATCGTGTTAATCGTGGAGGACATCCGCCGATACAACTATTTGCACCGGAATAGCGGCGAAATCGTCTTTTAGGACGGTGGTATTTCCCACGGCACGGTATCTTTGGTATTTTCTAATCCGCTCTACCTCTTCCAGTATTATTTGATTGTCATGTTCAATATTTGGCTACATTTATTTTGACACAAAATTACCGCAATATTTTACTGCATTACACCGACATTAACTGTAAATTTTTACTAATTTTCGCTGTTTTAATTTGCAGTAATCTTTTGATTTTTGTTTACTGCAATTTTTTGGTTCATTCGCTGTAATTTTCAGCAGCAATATTTGGTTATTTATAGTGTAATTTTTGGTTAATTTACGATAATTTATAGCAGTATTTTATACAGTATTGTACACATTATTATATGCAGTATTGTCGTTGTACACGCTATATTTCCAACACTATTGACTAATATTTTGATTTTAAACTTTATTTTTTAACTACCTAACAATATACAATTTTAATTACTTAAGTACAATGCTATCCAACATAATTAATTATCAATTATTAGCCTATTTTTTTAACTTTAAATAAATTGCAGACGCCAATCATTAACTATTTGAAGAGAGGGTCCTTCGTGTGGACGCCTCAAGTTGCAGACGCCTTTAGCACAATCAAAGAAAAGTTGATCACGGCACCGGTGGCTTCCCTCCCCTACTTTCAGAAGACATTTGAGCTGCACATGGATGCTTCAAAGATTGAGATTGGCGCAATGCTTAGTCAAGATGGAAGGCCAGTCACCTATTTCAGTGAGAAGCTCAACGGGAGTCAGTTAAACTACTCGACGTACGACTTAGAATTCTACGCTTTAGTGAGAGCATTAAGGCATTAGAAATCATACTTAGACAACCGTGAGTTCATCCTGTATTATGATAACTTTGCCCTTAAGTACATTAACAGCCAATATAAGCTCTCGGATAGACACGCCAACTGGGCCAGCTACTTGCAACTTTTTCACTTCGTCATTAAGCACAAATCCAGTGTACTGAAGGTAACAGACGCGTTAAGCAGGCAAAATCTAATCTTGGCACAAAGCAGGGTGGAAGTAATAGGGTTTGAGCAAATGGTGGTGCTGTACAATGATGATCCCACCTTTGCCAGTCTTAACTCGAGAACAATTCTCGACTTGGGAGTACAATAAGCTCTTGGCTCGCAAGATTGGCCCATTGGCGGTTCTGGAGAAAATGAATGATAATGCCTACCATCTTCAGCTTCCACCGGGCATGCGGACTTTCGATATCTTCAACATTAAGCACCTTACTCTCTATATTGGCAACAATGACAGTGTTGACCCCGAGCAAATTCGAGGATGAATTCTCCCCAACCTGGGTCAGGTCATCACATGTTGGGTCAAACTTCAATTGGATCTAATTCAGGTCAAGTCATTTCGAGTTTTAGGTAAGCCCGAGTCGGGTCAAGTTCAGGATGGGTGAAATTCGAGTCGTTTAATTTTTCAGGATCGGGCTGGGTAGCAGGTCAATTAAGATAGGCCATCTGGTCATATCACATTTTGTCGACCCTAATTTTGTGTAAGTGAATGGTGATTTTGAATAAGTGAGTGGTGATTTTGAGGAAGGGGTGGTAATTTTGAGTAAATAGGTGGTGATTTTGAGTAAGTGGATGGTGATTATGAGTAAATGAATGATTATTTTGAGTGAATATGTGGTGATTTTGAGTAAATGAGTAGTAATTTTGAGAGAGTAAGTGGTGGTTTTGAGGAAATGAGTAGTGATTTTATGTAAATGATTGATGATTGTGATTAAGTGAGTGGTGATATGAGTAAGTGGTGGTGATTTTGCGTAAGTAAGTGGTAATTTCGTCCAACCCGAAAAATCAGCACTCACTCACTCAAAATCACAACTTATTTACTCAAAATCACTACTCACTTACTCAAAATCTCCAATTACTCATAATCGTAGTTTTCTTATACAAAATCTCCACCACTCACTCAAAATCACATAAAATACTAAAATTCACAGCCCATTTACTCAAAATTACCAAAATTATTTAAAATTACAAACCCCTAACTCAATATCATCAACCAATTAAATTTTAAATTATTAACCAATTTTTTACATTTGAAATATTTAACGGCTCATTTAAGAGTTTAACGACTACATAAAAATATATTGTTTTCACATTCTATATTTTATAATATTTTATTATAAAGATAATTTGTTTTTCTTAAATTATTTTACAATCTTTTGATGAAAAATATTTTAAATTCTTTTACATTAAAAAATACAACAACAAGAACTGTTCAAGTGCCACAAAAAGGCTTCCTCCGGGGCAGGGTATAGGGGGTGACATGTACACAAAGTTATCTCTTTAGGGTATCACCCTTAAGAGATGCTCGAGTGCTCCAAGTCTAAAAAGTAAATAGCAAGAAGAAAAAAAAATCTTTTATATTAAAAATATCACAAAAATTATACATTTATTTTTTTAAAGAAACCGAATATTTGACGACTATTCGTGTTCGAAATTGATTATGGCTCATTCATGTTCATTATGTGGGCTTTATTTCTTAACAAATTGTGTTCGAGTAAACTCGATAAAATTAATGAGATGAGTCGAAGCAGGGGAAGCTCAGCTCGTTAACTCAATGTTGCAAAAATTGGAACACCCATAAGAAAATTTAATAATGAAAGATGGCATGCATCAACACGTAATTCCACACGGACCACACGTTTGCCATCAATTTATTTACTTTTTTGGTCTATTTTTAGGACCAAATT
This sequence comes from Simmondsia chinensis, assembly GCA_018398585.1. NCBI lineage: Eukaryota > Viridiplantae > Streptophyta > Magnoliopsida > Caryophyllales > Simmondsiaceae > Simmondsia > Simmondsia chinensis. The sequence continues at coordinate 37,519,269 of JAGTTD010000002.1, read as the reverse complement.
AATACAAAGACGAAATTGACAGAATTAAAAGTATAAGGACTAAATTGACATAATAGACAAAGTACATGGACCTTTGCATAAATAACCCATTAAATTTTTATGATATATTGTATTTTTTTTAATTTAATTTTTATTTTAACTTTAAAAAAAAAAGCTATAAAATATTTAATTATTATGGAATAGAACTTTTCTTAGGATGCTAATTAAAACAAAAGAATTAGAATTTGCATGGAGAGTTAGGTAGGTTATTTTATGCGTTTTGAAGGAATTAAAAATTTTTAAGTAAATTTTACTTTCTATATTCTGCCTGTTTCTACTAACCAAAAGAGAAATTAGATGGCCACTTACCATGAGTTCATATTTCCTACATCTACTTTTTATTTTGCTTGACAAATTAAGGAGTTTGAGTAATTCACTAAATTATCGAAAAAGCCCGTAATAATTCAAAATAAAACGTGAATTTCAAGTCATAGTCTTTAATGTTCGAAGCACCCAGCTTTAAACATAATATATGCCAAAGCTAACTGATCAAAATAGAAGAGTCCAAGTAAATGATGCCGACGATGGCAGCCAAATGTTATATCATACTGAATAAAAATAATTGAACGAGCCCTAAGAGCAAAATAATTAAATTAAAAAAACTTTGGTATAAAATAATTCTTAGTATTATATTATATTGAATGAGCCTTATGTTATGGTTGGCCTATATAAAGGGCAAAGTTCACAGCTGAAGTTTGTACAACAGCTACAAACTCTCTTATTCATTTCTCAATTCTGTTTTTGTTTTTTGAATTAAGTATGGCAGCCGCTTCACTTTTACCCCCAATTGCAAGGAGGTATCTTCTCTCTTCACTTTTTTTTTTTTTTTTCTTCCTATTTTTATCATATTATAAATAAAATTATTATATTTTTTATTAAGTCAGTTTAGTCCCTATACGGCACTTACATTAAGGCTCCGTTTGTTTTGGAAGAAAATCATATTATAAGAAGTAGTTTTCCTCTTTTTCCTTATGACTTCCCTTTGAAAACGGGGGAAGTCAAGATTCTAAGTGGCCCAAAAACCTTCTCGGTAATCATCCTGCAAATCTAGATGGAATCGAAATAAACTAGACTGGACTATAGACATTTAACATTACTACATCGGACAAGAATTAGACCGAATAATTAAAAGTAGTTTGGATGTTTATAGTTGCAATATAACAATTTTAATAAGTTGGATTGTTATATAATATTATACAACAAAATTATCTAAGTGCCATAATATTTTAGCATTTATTATATAGGTATTATGATATTTTAGTAGTATAAAATGATGTACCCTAAAGTTTAAACATTTTCTCATGAATTAGGTATCTTTTGCCAAAGTTTAGTAGATTTTAAATGAAAACAACAATCTCTATGTATCCACTATCACAATGCGATAATTTTTTTTGTCCGAAAATACTAACATGACACATTTTTTTGATAATATATAAGTAATTTTTGTTAGAATGTGGATAACCTTTTGATAATATGATCATAATTTGCACCACATTAGTTTTTTGGTAGAAATTAGCCAAATTTTAATAAAAATTCACGTGATTTTAACACAATATATGTACAAGTGATAAAATTTCTTATATCAGGGCACCTTATTGTATATATTAAAATGACAAGGTACTTAGATAATAAATGTTCAAATTTTAAATACCTAAGAAATAATTTTCCTAATTTATACAGTGTTGATAGTTTTTTTTTGGTTACTTTATATATATGTATTGTTACTTATATCGTCCTATAACAAGATATAAAACGATTGGTGAAATTTTTTTTTCAAAACATAAAAGAAGATATCGCAATGGGGAATTAAGTTTTCCTTTGAAACAAACAATGAAAAACCGCACTCGGAATTTATATTTTCTTGAAAAACCTTTTCCAAAGAAAAATCAATTCCTATATTCTATTTTTCTGTCTAAACAAACGGAGCCTAAATTACATTCAGCTTACTAGAATTTGATTGAATTGTTCACCACTGATATTTAGATAAGCTAATACCATCTTATATGCTGATCATTTTCAAAGCTAACCTCTGTTATGCTCAACGTTGATAAGATTTTGATTTTTTTTTTTACTTTGTTTTATCTTTATATTGGGATGTATGATGTATTCATTAGGAATTCATTCTCTTGCTAGTTATCAGGGAAAAAAAAATTATTAATTTCTATTTTTTTGATAATTTAGTCCGTATATAATTATAATTTTTTCAATCAAGCTAATTGTTGGACTTAATGTTAATTTTTGACTGAAATTATAACAACACATCAACTTTGTATATCTACCCTCTTATACAATCCGTTAGTGCGGAAAGCACATGTTTGTATTAATTAATGTTAAAATTTCTAGAAATTAACATAAATTTTAACATTCAACTTGATTGATGTAATTTCAATTGTAAAAAGACTAAATTGACATAATAAATAAAGTACAAAAACTAATATAGTAAATAACTCAAATTTTAATTTGTAGATGCTATATTATACGGATCCATTCATTCCCCAACCCCCACCAAAAAAAAAAGTAAACTTCTTTGTATACCCTATTTATGTGCCCATTTACATAAATAATAATTAGGGCGGTAGAAAAATATATCATTAAAAATAACATCATAATAATCATATTATTAAAGTGTGATAAATTTAATTTTTCACTATATATATTGGATAGTCATATTGGTTATGATTTTGAGAGTATTTATAGTATTGGTTGTATGGTATATGACGGGCTAGAAGGAAAGGTGGCACTAATAACTGGAGCGGCGAGTGGGATAGGAGAGTGCACAGCGAGGTTGTTCACCAAGCACGGGGCGAAGGTAGTGATAGCTGACATTCAAGACAAACAAGGGGAGGCAGTGTGCAAGGATATCGGTGGTGCAACCGTAGCAACAGCAGTGCACTGCGATGTGTCCAAAGAAGAAGACGTTAGGAAGGCTGTGGACATTGCAGTGGAAAAATACGGCAAGCTAGATGTCATGATCTGTAGTGCTTATATACCTGGGGATATCAAACCCAGCATTCTTGACATTAATGTTGTTGATTTTGACCAGGTTATGAAGGTAAATTTAACAGGTATGTATCAATTAGCCAATTATTAAAAACTTAAGTTGTGTATATAATTGTGCATGTTACTATTTTGTAAATAACTTCAATCATATTGGATATGTATATAGGAGCCTTCTTGTGTGCAAAGCATGCAGCTCGTGTGATGATCCCAGCTCTGCAGGGTAGCATTATTAACTTAGGAAGTGTTAGCTCAACTCTCGGAGGCATTTCTCCACACGCTTACACTAGTTCCAAGCATGCCTTGGTGGGGCTAACAAAGAATGTGGCAGTCGAGCTTGGCCAGTATGGTATTCGGGTGAACTGTGTGTCCCCGTACTTTATTCCAACTCCATTAACTATGAGCGCGTTCAAGCTTAAAGAGGAAGATACATCTGCTGTGTTTTCGAACATACACAATCGGCATTTGCAAGCACAAGATGTGGCAGAGTCTCTGCTTTACTTGGCTAGTGATGAGTCCAAGTATGTGAGCGGCCACAACTTGGCTGTTGATGGTGGATTCACAATCACTAATCCAGCGTTTGGTGTGTTTTCTCGCAAGTATCAACCGCTGGGATCTTGTATTGATTAAGTAGATGGCATCCTTTACTTGATATGGTATTGTATACCATGTGAAAATTATTTGTATTATCACTATGTTATATATTTCGAACTGTCATAATTGTTAGTGGTTACTAATATAGGAGCTTGAATCTAAGCTATATGTGATGAACATATTTTGTTGCTTAATTAGCAAACGGATTTGTTATCTGAAACAGTTGAATTTATATTTTTGCTTGTGCCTTTACTTATTTAGATATCCTATTTTTTTTCCTCCATAAATGTCATAAATATGTTATAAACCGAGAATCTGACACATGGACTTAAATTGGCTTAGTGGAGGGAAAAGTGGTTAGGAGGATTAAATTCTGTTTTCGTTGTTCTGCTGCTGCTGTTTTACTTCTGTTAGGTGCTGTTGCTATGGTGTCTACTGCTTAATGTTCTGTTGGTGCTAAGTTGCCGCTATTAGTGAGCTATTAAGTTGTTGGTTAGAGGCCGTTATGTGCAAATTAGTTGGTAAATTGCAAGGATGTAATAGCTTACTTCAGTTACTGCTTTCCTTAGTAAGTGTTGCATTGTAACAAGCTACACTTAAGTCTGCATTGTAATTCCTAAAGTAGCTTCTGCGTTGTAATAAGCCAGCAATACCGTAGCAGCTGGTCTATATGCTGGTCTTGGTGCCATAATTAGGATTTAATTATTAGTTAGATATATTTCTAGATGTTTCTAGATGTTTCCTAAGTGGTTAGCCTGAGTAAGTCTAGATACAATGTATTCCTCGCCTATAAGTAGCAACCTCTTGTAATAATCTGAATTCATTTAATAAAAATCTGAAAACTATCTCAATTTGAGATCAAACTCTATTTTCTCATCTCCTTTCCCTTCTTTCTCTCATCTAAACTCTAAACTCTACTTTCTCATCTTAATTTCCCTTCTTTCTCATCTCAAATTCTCAATCTATCCAAAATTATATTAGTTTACGTCCGAGGTTCAAGCCTGAGCGTAATAATTGGTATCAGAGCCTCGTTTGGCTTCCAATCGAGTGCGTAAACAAAAGAAAATTTTAAAAAAAAAAATTAGATTCAGGACTGAATTTAGTTCAGTTCAACCGATCAAAATTCAGATTTGTAATTTTCAAAATTGATCTTGAAAATTCAGAAGAAAAAAAAAATTTGCAATGAAGTTATGTGCTAAGCATAACTGATGTTGATGAAATATCCATCTGATCTGTGGAAGAAGAAGTTACAATTGGGCTAGTTGATCTACATTGCATTGGATCATCATCACAAGATCAGTAAGCAGCTGAATTGAAGTTTCATTCAGATTCTGCAATCCAGTGTCTGAGGTTGAGGTAATGGATTTCTGAGCTTCAAGTTGCAATTCGATGTGAATTCGTGTTTGTTGTGGATTGTGTTGTTAAGCATAGAAGTGGTGAGGATTCATCAGAATCGGAGTGAAATTCTAAGAATTATATGATTTGAGGGAAGAAATTGCTTAGGCAAAAATCTGTCAGCCTTGGCGAAAATCTGACAACAATCTGAGCTCCGAAGGAGTCGAAATCCGATTTCGTTCTTGAAGATTGCTTTGAGTATTGTGTTGAAGACTTGATTGCGATCTTACATCGAGTTAATTCAGAACTGTAAGTCTGAATACTCAAGAAAGAATCGCAGTTAGGGTTTGTCGAATACTCTATGCGCGAAATCTGCAAGCTAGGGTTTATAATCAGTAACGATAGTGGAACCGATAGCACGGGATTGTTGTGCGATCGAAGGAGTACAACTTCATAAAACAATCGATTGTTGAAGAGTTGCGAAACAACTTTTACATTTCTGCGATTCTCGAACTTGTATTCTATGAACTGAGCTGGTTCAAGATTGAAGTTGTTGTTCATTCTCGATATGGCCGAGTTGAAAGAGCAGTTGGAGAATTTAATAAAACAGAGACAGGAATGGATTCAGGAACATGAAGAATCGAGACGAGCATTTGATGAATGGAGACAAGAGTGGAAACAAGAAAGTATGCAGCTAATGAAGAAACTGCAATATTCAGCTCAACCGGTTGCTAACATCAGTTGTGATTGTGTTGCAAATGAGTTTTCGGAGCTAACGGATAGCGTTAGACAACCAAAGTTTAATGTTGAGCAAAGGAAGGAAGTGGAACCTGTGGCTGTTGGAGATGAATTCGACCACGACAATGCCGAAATTGATGAACACAGGTCAGAAGAATCTGAGTTTGAACAAGATGATTCGTACGAGGATTCTTTGCTAGAGTTAGAGTATCTTGACGATGTTGAGGTACAATATGACATATGTCCGAAATGGGAATATGATTTTCATGTAATTGGAATGTTAAAGAGTACAAAGAGTAAAGTGACGAGGAACCATCTTAATAATGCATTGAAAGATTTTAAGGAAGCAAAGAAGATTACAAAAAAAAAAGTTGAAGCATAGGGATATGTTGCAACCTATGAGGTCTGATGATCAACAAAAGATAACTCAAGGTGCTGCTCTTCCTGAGGTAAATGCTGTTGGACCAGTTCCGATTGGGCATGTTGATATGCAGGGGTTGGTTGCAGCTGAACACGTGATTCCAACTAAAAAACCAGAAGTTGTTGCTGAAATATCACTAAACGCATCTCCACTTTCGTTAAGTGTTACTCTTTGGCAAGGTTATATGCAAAATCAAAACATTTTCATTGCTGAGCAATGTCTTTCTGTTGAGAAGCCAAAGGTTTCTGCTGCAGTATCACCAAAAATAGATCAGAGTGTGCATAAGTTCGCTTTTTGGCGAGCTGGAGCATTAACTCAGGACCAAAATGACATCATATTGGTGGCTTTTCAAGGTTCCTTGTATGATTACACAGGTGTAGTGGCTGTAATGCATTATCGGCATGCTGATCGACAAGTTCGGGATGAACTATGTCTTTATTTGAAGGAAATTGCGACTCATCCACATGCAAGTGCTTGTGATAGGTTGCCTCCCGACCCGAGAGAAGCTTTTCAAGACCAAATGAAGCTGAGAGGAGTCGATTTTATGCTAAAAAGGTGCACTCAAGCTGCGAGAGTGCGTTTCAAAGTTCACAACAAACAAAGCTTGGTTTTTAGGCTAGCAATTGAGCTGATAAATGTGCTTGGGAATGTTGGATATCAATTGCAACATCAAGATGAGCTGGCTGATAGGAATCAAAGACACATATACATAAACGAAATTCTGCAGCAGGTTATGTTTGTCCATGTTAGGTTGGTGTGGTTTGTGTTGTGCAGACCACCGGAGCTAAATTTCGCAAAACAGATCCAAGCAATGGCAACAAAGACTTTGGGCTGGGATTACTTCACAATCTGCATCCACATAAAATTCCTCAGCTGCATTTTGGGACCTTGTTACTTACATGTTTTGGCTGGAGCATGAATTTGCAAGACAACAAGTGATATTCAAGTCTCAACTTTCTTCCATTCTTGAGGACAAGAATGTTTTCAAGGGGAAGTGAATATTATAAACCGAGAATCCGAGACATGGACTTAAATTGGCTTAGTCGCGGGAAAAGTGGTTAGGATGATTAAATTCTATTTTTGATGTTCTGCTGCTGTTGTTTTACTTCTGTTAGGTGCTGCTGCTATGGTGTCTACTTCTTAATGTTCTGTTGTTGCTAAGTTGCTGCTATTAGTGAGCTGTTACGTTGTTGGTTAGAGGCTGTTATGTGCAGATTAGTTGGTAAATTGCAAGGATGTAATAGCTTAGTTCAGTTACTGCTTTCCTTAGCAAGTGTTGCATTGTAACAAGCTACACATAAGTCTGCATTGTAATTCCTAAAGTAGCTTCTGCGTTGTAATAAGCCAGCAATACCGTAGCAGCTGGTCTAGATGCTGGTCTTGGCGCCATAATTAGGATTTAATTGTTAGTTAGATATATTTCTAGATGTTTCTAGATGTTTCCTAAGTGGTTGGCTTGAGTAAGTCTAGATACAATATCTTCCTTTCCCATAAGTCGCAACCTCTTGTAATAATCTGAATTCATTCAATGAAAATCTGAAAACTATCTCAATTTGAGATCAAACTCTATTTTCTCATCTCCTTTCCCTTCTTTCTCTCATCTAAACTCTAAACTCTACTTTCTCATCTTAATTTCCCTTCTTTCTCTTCTCAAATTCTCAATCTATCCAAAATTATATTAGTTTACGTTCGAGGTTTAAGCCCGAGCGTAACAAAATATTGCTTCTTCCGACCTTTCTTTTTCATCATTGAGACTTTATTTCATTTTTAGGAGCCTTTTCCCAAATTTTTCATAAATAAATAGCAAAAATGACATAAAAACCATAACTTGTTCAGTAAAGGTGAAATTACCTTTTTTTAATAATTACCGAGACAAACTCAAAAATAAAGGTAGGCGCATGTCACAAAGCCAACAGTTGGTGACGGGATATTCACGAACCTAGGTACATGATGGAGAGGTTAGAGGTTTAGACGAGAAGAGAATTTGAGTTAGAGTTTAGATGAGGAAAAGAATTAAAAGTTTTTAGATAAGAAAGAGAGATTAACACGAGAGAGAGAGATTAGAGATCATAAGAACTAATAAGATTTTTCATTGATATTCATATTTACAATTACATCAACTTAAATAGCAAAAGAAGGGGGAAGGGAACATGAAGAGCCACCCGGCTCTCAAGGCTCACACCGGTTCCCAACCGACACCCATACTCCCAATGCTTCACCTCATTAATTATCTTGAAAATTATCCTAATATTATCTTACTTAATATAATTAAAAATATCTAAGGGGGGGATGACCCAACCGGTCCCCAAGAGATAGCCCAGGAAGAGAAGGCTTGGCCCAAAGGCAAGGCCCACAACTTGGATTGTGACATGCATTGGGCCGAGCTTGAGACAAAGGCAAGACAAGGCCACCACTACAAGAAAAATGTCCAATTTAATTGACATCTAGAATCTAAATTATGTACAAAAAATCTTTATCTTAAAAATGCGGATAAATCAACAAAAACACGTGGAGTAAAAGAGTAACATGCAACAAGCCATTTGATTGACAACTTGAATGGTGTCTCCCAAATTTTATTTTATTTTATTTTTTGAGCAGAATGTCTTCCCGTTTCTTTTTTTTTTTTTTTTTAAAGAGTGTCTCCCAGATTTGAAGCTTGAAATCCAGTAGAAATAAAGGATTTAAGTAGAGTCGAATAATTTACACCTTGACTGAAATCATAACCCTCAATTTTGAAGCATTTATCATCTAGGGTTTCAAATTATTTGAACAGATGCCAAAAATAAGAATAAAAATTGAAAATAGAAAAGCACAAATAAGAATAACAACAACAACATCCCAGTGCCTCACATCTCTGCCAAACGGGACACTAATTGCACAAATTTCAACCATTGACATGACATCTTGGAGAACAGAAAATGCTATAAAGGCTCAGATCAACATTATTTCCTTAAATCTACTTCCAAATCAAATGAAAGCAATTTGCAAGATGCGACCCCACAATCAGGCCTAGTCTCCAAGCAACAAAAGTAGTTGCTTGAGGCTCCCAATTTGTTAAAGACCCTTCTTAAAATATCAATCTCAAAACCTCGTATGCCAAAAAAACTACCCATTCAAAAACCAAGAAAAGGTCATACTAAAAAAAATTAAAGAATTTCACACAAAAAATAAAATATATACCAAATTACATACTACGCGAACTTTCAAATCATTCAACTTTCTCCAAAATTTCACATGTTTTAAACAAAATATGTGTAAAAACTAAAATAAAGCAGATACGACATTATGTTATGCTAAAACTCTCAAATCATTCCAAAATGTACTACCTGAGGTCCGGATTCAGAGCCGAGGGGCGACGAATTTTCTAGTCCGAGTGTTAGCGGAGTGGGAAGAGACAAGCGCGAGAGAGTTGCGGCTGGGATGAGAGCGGGAAGCGAAAGAGATGTGGGACGAGAGCGGGAAATGGTCTCTTATTTTTTATAATAACCGCGTGAACAAGACGCGGTTTTATAATATAACCGCGTCTTGTTCACGCGGTTTTGTTATTGAAAAACCGCTTTAACAAGACGCGTTTTTATAATATAACCGCGTCTTGTTCACGCGGTTATACTCCAGAGGCTTTTGAATAACAAAGTTATTTTTTATAAATTTTTATAAATGAAAAATTAATACATTAAATATCAGGTATTGCTAAATAATTTACTTTAAAATATATAATACAAATATAAATATGGGTTATTTATGCCAAAAGTTCCTACACTTTATCCATTATGTTAATATAGTCCCTATACTTTTAATTGTGATACTTTAATCCCTATAAAATTCCAAAACCGCGTCTTGTTCACGCGGTTCAGCGGTGACAATGCACGTGGTTTATTTCGAAGTAAACCCCGTTGCAAGGACGCGGTTTATTGAGGATCTAAAGCCTCCTGTACCCCCTTCCCAGCTCATTCACTCACACGTACCCCTCTCCTTGGCTCTGACCGCCTCTCTACCTCTTTCTTGTTAGCCCACCATCGGTCAAGTTGTCCGCCGCCGCTTATGTGCCGGAGATCTTTCACGTACCATTGTCCGAGCTATTTGACCACTACTGAGTTAATAGCTTTTTTTTTGATAACTTTGCTAGATTTTCTACCATCTTCACTTATAATGTTGGAGTTTCATCGAGAGGGACATGTGATCAATGTGACGATCATTACGAATGGCGGCATAATGGTAACTACAAGTGATGAGAACGATGTTTGGGTTTGCTATCCGTAAACCGCGTTTACTAAATGTTTAAACCGCATTGATACAACGCGGTTCTATTTGAAATAAAATGTTTTTATTAGACGTGTTTTATTACTATTTTAAATGCATTGTCTTCACGTGGTTTATCATAGCCGCTTTTACTAAACGTTGTTCAACATTAGATCTGGAAATATTTTTTTCCAGCATTATTTTTTTATTTTTTAGCATTATTTTCGGAACCGACTCGTAAATAGTATCCTTTTACAATGGAATTTTTTTCCGTCATAAAATATTTTGTTGTAAATAGTATCCTTTTCTGATGGATTTTTTTCATCTTAAATAGTATCTTTTTACGACAGAATATTTCCCTATCGCAAAATGTTCATCATAAATAGTATCTTTTTACGACGGAATATTTTTTTGTCGTAAAATATTGGTCGTAAATAGATATTAAAAGGCGCCAAAACATTCATGAAAATTTCAAAGTCATTTACGACGGAAGGTGAGACGTATCTACGACGGTATTTTAAATCCGTCGTAGCTGCTCATATCTTGTACGACGGAGTAAAATTCCGTCGTAAATAATGTTTTATTTACGACGGAATTTTACTCCGTCGTAAACATTTTGTCGTAGATACGCGCATTTCTTGTAGTGCACGGCAAGCCCAAGACAAGCCCAAGTGCCCCTTTTACAAAACTTCTTAGATATATTTCTTAAATATAAATAAATACTAATAGGCTTCTAGATGTCATGACAAGGTCACGGTACTAGGATCGTGCCAGCGCACCTATGTAGAGATAGGACCCGCCACAAAAACAGCAATGCAACCAAAAAACAAACCACAAAAGTCCAAATACAACAAAAAAAGGCCCAAAACAAAACAAAAAGTCTGCCCAATAACAACTAAAATTGAAAAGAAGAAAAGCAAAAATTGATCTGGAAAAATTAAAAGGCCATTCAGTATTTGCAATAGCTAGAAGACGCAGTAGCAGAACTGAGTAGAGAGCGCCAAATCTCACATAATCAACATAGACAAGGGTTTCATAGCTTGATGCATTCCACATTGCGAGCAACTTCCTTCCAAGCAATCTGTCAAGCTTATCTTCCAAACTCTGTATTTTTTTTTTTTTTTTTAAATCAATACCTCCCAAAGAAATGAAAAGAATTCTCTACACGAATAAGCAAACCTTTTTCATCCCTAATCTCACGACCTGTATTTGACCTCGATTTTGGGTAGTTCTAACATAAACTCTTAAAAAGATAAATTCTTTAGATCAAACAATAAATATATAATGAAGTGCTGCAAAATGCAAAAATTTTGTTATCTTGGTTCCTCTACCATAATCGTGTCGATTTTTGCAGGTAACGAGAGTGCATGACACATGATTTTGGCAACATAGAGGTCACCTCCATCAGAATCAAATGAAATTATGCCAAAAAGTATAGATATGAGATCTGATTTTCACAATATATATATATATATATATATGTATTCTAAGTCAAGATCCGGTAAACTCTATCAAAATTTATGAATTTCAATCAAAAATATTAACTTGACACATTTATGTTACTGTAATAACATGGCATGTCATAATGTTTAGGAGAAAACTCACCAGATTCTGACAAACATTCACTTGATTGCTACGAACGACTGCTAAGTGACAAAATTGTAAACATGAGAGTATCTAATTGACTTAAGTCCTTTTTTGGTGGTCAAAGTGGGCAAAAATTGACAAATTGGTCACTTAAGTCAATTGTTTAAAAATTCAGTCACCCCTCTTCTAATAAGAATTCCATTTGGTCACTTAAGTATTTAAAACAGACAAATTCGTCATTCAAGCAAAAATTTGAAAAAAATTGTCGCCTAACCCCAAATAAAAGTCTATTTTAGTTACTTGAGTGATTTAAAAATATTAGGAAAGATATTATTGGCGTCCCATATTACTAGCTATCCATATTCATTATATCTCTTCCTTATTCTCTCAAATCTTCCCCTTCCTTATCATCTCCTTAATTACCTCCTCTCAAATTGCAATTGATGTAATTACTGTATATAAGCTTGTAATATGTTTCAATATGAATATACACAAACTTCCTCAGCTTTTGTCATGGTAGCAGAGCAGGACTCACAAGCAAACCAACCAGGGCTACCAATGATCCCACATCTCCTCATTTTCTTACCTCATCTGACCAGCCCGAGACAGCTCTAGTGTTGTGTCTGCTTCAAGAATATGTAAACTACAATATGTGGTCAAGGGTTGTGATCAATGCACTTAAAGCCAAAAACAAAATGGCATTCATAGATGGATTATTCATGAAACCAGAGAGTGGCTCCGCGGATCTATTTGCCTGGGAGAAATGCAACTCGTTGGTGACTGCTTGGATTTTCAACGCGCTTGATAAGATCATCAAAGGTAGCATTTTTTACATGGAGATGGCAAGAGAAATGCGGGTGGATCTAGAAGAGTGATTTGGGTAGGGTAATGGCCCACGTATCCTTCAAATTAGGTGAGACATCTACCTATTACAAGAAGGAAAAATGAGTGTCACTGCCTATTGTAGGATACTCAAGAGCCTGTGGTAGGAACTCAAAATGTATTGTCCCATTTCAAAATGTACATGCGGTTACTGGTGCAGGGCAGCCAAGGAATTTGCCAGACAACAAGAGGAGCAAAGGATTCACCAATTCTTAATGGGGCTCGATCCCTAAAAACATGAGTCAGTTCGGTCTCATGTGCTTAATATTGAACCTCTGCTCAATGTAAGCAAGGCCTTCCCTAATGTCTTTCGTGATGAATGACAACAGAGCATGACCTGAGGCCATGATGGAGTGGAGACAGGCCAGCCAGCACAAAGGGTGGGTGCAAGGATGGAGTCCGCCCTCGTTGTGAGCATTGCCGGAAACTGGGTCATGATAAGACTCAGGGTAACGAGTTGATTGGGTTCCCCTCAAACTGGCAAAACCGTCATTCGGCTTGTGGAAACAACCAAGGGCGAAGAGGGGACAGCGGGCCAAAAAACAATGAGGGCCAAATGAAAGGGGGAGACGCTGCAGCAATACTGACCAAGAAGGATGGGTGCGATGGCTCGAGCAAAGGCTTTGCTGGATTCTCACAAGAGCAAGTAGATCAATTGTTCTCTTTTTCCAAAGAAAAGCACAATCAAGAAATGATGTCTGGCAAGGGCTCGACGATGCTTGTTTGTTGGGTATCCTCAAGGCAAGAAAGGATGGAAGGTGTATGATTTGGAAAGTAAACAAATTTTTGTCTCAAGGGATTTTATGAAAGTATATTTCCCTTCAAAACCCTTAAACCCTTGTTGATCCTAGTAGCCAATTTCAGACTGGGTGCAATAACCAAGGGCCCACAACATCTTATGATTCACTTGCAATGAATGATGAAGCAATAGGCCCAAAAGGTAGTGGACCAATGACAGGTAGTCCAGAAGAATTAGCACAAGAAAAAGAAGAGGAAAGTTCAGTAGGCCATGACCTAACCAATAACACCTTAGTGGGAGTTGAATCAAGTACAACCCAATAAAGAATAGAATGCTTGCCCAATCCACAAGCAAGGCATGCGTTAAATGCAGCCATATTAAGTACAAGCGTAGATGGGTCTGATTGTGTGCCTACCAAAATCGATGACCCCTCTGTCCAGACAAACAATAGATAGATCACATCGAACCCGCCAAACTCCAGCCCATTTACAAGCCTGTGTTTGCCATGCCATATATCCAGTGAGCCCCGCTCAATCTCCACAACAAGAAACTTCTTTCGGTAGTCCTCATCCACTCACACCACTTTGTCTCTTATGATCAATTTTCCAATTCTCACCGAGCTTTCTAGCGGCCATCACTAATGATGATGAGCCAAAGTCATATTCTCAAGCAGTGCAGGATCCATTGTGGCGAGAAGAGATGAGGAAAGAAATTTCCGTTCTTGAATCCAACAATACATGGACACTACTACCGGACAAAAGGGCCATTGGATGTAAATGAGTGTACAAAAAGAAGCACAAAGCTGACGGGACGGCGGAAAGGTACAAAGTGTGGCTTGTAGCAAAGGGGTACACTCAAGTTGCGGGGCAAGATTTTGATGAAACCTTTGCCCTAGTTGCCAAGATGACAAGTGTTCGTTGTTTGCTTACTATGGCTATTGCAAAAAGATGGAAGTTGCACCATATGAACATTAATAATGCTTTTCTTCATGGTAACTTGACAGAAGGGGTATACATGCAGTTACCAACGGGATTTGGAGCCACGAAAGTAGGACAACTGTGTCGATTGAGGAAATCCATCTATAGTCTCAAGCATGCATCTAGGAATTGGTTTGCCAAGCTCACCTCAGCACTTAAACAATATGGGTTTGTTCAATTTCCTGTGGATCATTCACTTTTCACATATTCATATGGTGATATCTTTTTGGTGATCTTTTTACGTGGATGACTTGGTTCTAATTGGACACAACCATTAGAAATGCAGTGAATTCAAGACTTATCTGAATCGTAGCTTCCATTTTAAGGACCTCGGTGTGCTTAAATACTTTCTCGGCATAGAGGTGGCTAGATGACCATCTGGCCTTTTCCTACGTCAACGAAAGTACACATTAGACATTTTAAAGGAGACTAGGATGTTGGGGGCACGACCATCACTATTTCCTATGGAGCAACAACATTGACTATCACATGAAAGTGGGGAACCTATAACCAATGCTTTGAGATATAGAAGACTAGTATGTAAACTCATTTACCTAACTATCACTAGAACCGAAATCACATATAGTGTTCATATTCCTAGTCAATTTATGCAAGATCCAAGGCAGGGACATTGGGATGCAACAATGAGATTACTCCGTTATTTGAAGTCGTGTCCAGTACAAGGTATTCTCCTATCTCGTGACAACACTTTGAAATTGAAGGGTTTTTGTGATGCAAATTAGGCAAATTGTCCAATGACACGACGTTCCATGGCCGGTTGTTTCATTACTCTTGGTTCGGCTCTAATTTCATGGAAGACCAAAAAACAACGGACAGTGTCACGATCCTCTGCTAAATCAGAGTACAAAGCGATGGCAAATGCCACCAGTGAGTTAATTTGGTTGAGAAGCTTGCTATCTTCCTTAAATTTTTCACAAAAAGGCCCAGCAAAATTGCACAGTTATAATCAAGCAACACTGCACATAGCAACTAACCCCGTGTTCCATGAGCAAACTAAGCACATAGAAATGGATTGTCACTTTGGAAGTGAGAAGCTTCAGAAGGGAGAAATTGTTATTTCCTACACACCAACATGAGAATAGTTGGTAGACATTTTCACAAAGGCTTTGGGACAATGCCAATGTGAATATTTGGGTCGTAGGTCGGGCATTACAAATTTGCATGCTCCAACTCGAGGGAGAGTATTAGGAAAGATATTTTTTTTCTTCCCATATTACTAGCTATCCATCCATATTCATCATATCACTTCCTTATACTCTCATATCTTCCCCTTCCTTATCATATCCTTAATTACCTCCTGTCCTTAAATTGTAATTGATGTAATTACTGTATATAAGCTTATAATATGTTTCAATATGAATATACACAAAATTCCTCAGCTTTTGTCAAAAAATGATAAAATGCATCATCAAGTAAAAGGTAACAAAGTTGATTATATTTTGCGATGAGTTATTTGTTCAAATGATCTCTAATGCTTGTAACTTTATCGACATTTAATAATTTATCCCTTATTTTATTCAAAACGATTATTCAAGTTTTATTTTGCAATCAAAATGGTCCTCATCAAATTACTGACCTTGTCAAAAAATTAAATGTTATCTTTTGTTTTGGTGAAGGCAAAATGCAGGAAGCATTTGTTTTGGGTTATTTACACAAAGTATCTCTATATGTTATCTTTTGTTTCAATTTAGTCTTTGTACTTTTAATCATGCTAATTTATACAATATACTATTTAATTTCTGTCAATTCAGTCCTAAAGTAAAATTGACATTAAGATACAAAATTTCTAACATTCAGATGACAAATAAGTTTAAATTGGGTTAGCGGGCGATTTGAATTGAGTCATTTGCATTTTGCATGATCAAACAATTAAAAATTACGTCATTTATTTAACTTTAATTTCCACTACAAGACTAAATAGACACAATTTAGACTGTACTGGTAATAATTTAACACAATTAAAAGTAGGGAGTTGTTATGGTTGGAGCAACAACAACAATAACAACAAACCCAGTGCATTAAGGCCTCCCGCATAAGCGGCATCTTACCCTTCAGGGTATAACTCTGCCGAGAGGCTGTTTCGGAGAACTCCAAACCTTATAGGATCAGCAATAAGAGAACTTTCCAGGAGGTCACCCATCTTGATACTACTCTCGCCTAAGCACGCTTTACTTCGGAGTTCTAATGAAATTCAGTGTCTTAGCGCCTAATAAATAAACCCTTGTTATGATCGGAGTAAAAATTATTATTATTAGTGTAACTTATAAACAATAAGAGCTTATTTAAAAAATTATAATCTTACTTTATAAATAATAATTTTGCTCCGATAATATATAAAACCCCAACGGTCACCGGCACTCATTCCCTCTCTTCTTTCTCTCTCTCCCTTCCACACAACGCGCTTGTGCTCTCACTCAATTTGGGGTGGTCAGTATTTCTTTCCCAAAACAACAAACAAAAGGAAAAAAAAAAAAAAAAAATCAAGGAAAAGCAAAGCAATTGTAGATCTGGATCGCCTCCTTGTATAGATCGGGGTTGCAAAATCTGTTCTTTCATTCATTGATCTAAGGTAACATTACAATTTTGCTTGCTTACTTTCAAATTTTCGATTTTGTTTGAAAGAATTTGGATTGGATCTTATTTTGATAGTTTTTGGAATGGGTATTGAGGTTAGATTATAAAATTATTCATGGACTTTCATCAGTTGACTTAAGTTTTTGAAAAAATTAGTTTTTTTATATTGTGTCTCAGGTTCGAATCTCGATAGATCCCACCCTGAATATTAATATATTTTTAGCACCAAGTATAGAAGAATATGTGCATTATTCATACTTCAAATCTAACTAGCATTTGCGTGAGAAGGCATATTAGAGTATAAAATTATTTTTGAACCTTTACCTATCAGCTAAAGCTTTTGGGGAAGTTTGGTTTTTTGATAAATGAAGAATTGCTCTTCTTGTGCTTGTTTTTTTGATGTCGTTTAATTATTCAGCTTATGAATTGTTGCTGAGATTTGGAGACTTGAGAATTATACGTAGAATTAATCTTTTGAACAGTATAGTGATTGTAACACGTTATTAAACACAGGCCTTGTTTGGTTAATATGGGAATAATTCTGATGAGAAGTTGTATTTCTCAAGAATATAATTCCTGTATCGACTTACAAAAGAGTAGGTAGAAAGTGTATGGTTATCAGGATTTGGGGAGGAGGGGGGAGGCAAGCTGCTTCTTGTGTTTAAAGAAATTGGAAACCGCTAAGGAATTTCCGTGTTTTGGCAAACACAATATATCATAATAGGGCAAACACAATACTTAATTTGATTTAGACCAAGTTTATATCATAATGAATAGGGCTTTCGTCACTATCTTGTCAGGCTAGCCCAATCAATTAAGTTCAAAATTTTAACATTATATGTTTTCTACTTGTTATAACTCATTTCTTGTGGGTCTAGGCGCATAGACTCTTGTGATCTTGCCATACTTTCATTATGCTAGTTGTGGAGAAAATTAGCAGTAGCAATGGAACAATATAACAACATGAAATCAATGTACTGAAGAACCGATATATTTGCAGTTTAAGTACATAATTTAAGTATATAATTATGTATACAACAAATCATTAGATCACAAAAATGAATTTTAGATATACAAAGTAGATACAATTTGAATGTATATATGTTAGCTGATATATTTCCCGGGACTTCATCTATTTGTTTTGAATGGGCATTAAGGGGTTTAATGATGTGTTTCTCTACGCTTTAAGTCCAATAGATATTTGCGTAAAGGAACATGTTAGAGTATAAAAACCATTTATGGACCTTCATTCATTAGCTTAACCTTTTGGAAAAGATAGTTCTTTTGCACAGAGATCATATAATGTTATTTGTGTTGTTTTCTACCTTGTTTTTCTTTCTGCCAGATTAGATTGCTTTTGGCTTGTTTTTGTATACCCTACTAGCCATGTCAAGAAGACTGGGAAATCCCAATCGCCGCCTGGTGGGCAACGGAGGATTTCCATTTGCAGGAGCATTTCCACCAAAGACGCGTTCTTCTCCATTGTTGTCACTTACACTTGTTCTTTTGGTATGGTTCATGTCTATCATTCATCCAGGAGCGTTCCCATGGAAAACATTTGATGTATACAATTAATATACGGGATAAAACAGCATCGGATAATAGGAAAAGAACATTAAATAGTTCTTGTAATCCAATAATACTTGACCATGCGCATTAGGTATCCAGATTTGATACGATTTGTAGGCACACGTAACACTACTCTTGATGTGTTACTTCTAATTGAATGACTTTTGGTCTGATTTGACCATTTATTATCAGACATTTGCTTATCTGTATGCCCTTTTTGGTGTTTCTACTTGCAGGGAGCATTCCTCATTCTTGGCTATTTATACAGCGGCTCAGGTATGCATTGAACATTCCTGTTATTGTGTAAATTACCTGTCTTACTTTGGACGTCCTAAATTGTCGCTTGCTCATCTTAAAGTCCTCGGTATAAGTCCATATGATCAGAATTTGGCTAGTTAGTTGCAATCAGTTTGATGGATTTGCATCTTGCAGAATCCTCTCTGTCACTGACAAATTCAGAGAATTTGCATATACTCTTTCAACGACTATGCAGGATTGCATAATTGATTGTTATGTTACTGTTTACAGGTCGAAAGGAAGTTGTCAGCAGGCTTGAAGGTATTTTCCCGTGCTTAATTTAACTATCCACATATGACTCTCTTGTGTTCGTTTTTCTTTTGGATGTATTGGACTGTCATAGATATATTTAGAAAGCTGAAAACATAAAAAGAACGCCGGATTAGTAGGTTTAAGAGAAATTATCAGCTATTGTATTTGTGTCTTGGGGGGTTTGATTGTGATATCTATAAGTCAATACATTGGTTGATCATGAAGTCAATTGTGGCTGTTGGTCTTAGAACGGCACATTTAAGCTAATGTCTTTGTCTTCAAAATGCACTAAGCAACTTATTGAAATGGTTCGAGTAACGGAAAATGGATCGAAACTGTTGAATTTCTTGTGTGAAATTACAGAATTATTCGAATCGAATGGATATTTAGGCTCGTAACCAATCTTACTGCAAAAAATTTATGATTTTTCTTCCTCGTATCGAGACATACATTCTGGCGTCTTACCCACTAGGCTAAATATGTGAGCTGATGTTTTCTGGTAGGGTTATATTAAAAATTTAGGGGAAAAACACATTTAAGAGAGTTATATATGCTACTATAATATCCCTTTCCTTGTTGATCAGATGTTCCTTCAACTGTGGAATGTTCAATATTTTGGGCCGAGCATAGTTTGATCTGGTGGTGGTGATCATTGGGGGACCAAAGACGCCACCCGAGATCGAATCCAATAGTAGCAAAATACCCCCAATCCCCTCCTTACATGCTAAAATTAATGTTCAATATTGTGGGCTCTTCAATTTCACTTGGTCTTTCGAATTGTCTGCCCTGTTGCATGGAACAAAGTGAAACCTGTCACATTCGATAATGGTCGTTACATAATGGATTTTGTACTGTCTGTGAAGTGTTTGCCAGTTGCATAATAATACTTTTGTAATGATTTCTATTCGTTTATTAAAACATATATCTAAATGTATTTACTTGTTAAAAACTATTAAAAGGACATATATATCCATTCAACTTTTGTAACATAATGCTTAAAAGCAACTTATTCCCAAGACACACGACCACGATAGCTACTAACGGACCACCCACGAACACCGAACTCTAAATCGTAATAGCAAACTCAAATAAAGGGATTGGGGAAATATTGAACACTGGAATTTATGTGGTTTAACTTAAAGCCTATGTCCATGGAAGGGGAACAACAATAATTTCTCTATATACCGAGGTACTACAACAATTTTCACTGAAACTCTACCTCTCTCTATTTGCTTTCCCCTTGCTTCCCCTCTGTCAATATGAGGCACAAGGGGATCCTATTTATAGTCCTCTATAATCATAATCTCCAGGAGCTCAAGAGTCACCTTATTTATGCAACTCTTAATAATTCCAGCCATAAATTGACTATATTGGGAGACCATCAGTCTCCGAACTTAACAATTAACACTATTGATGTTTATGATAATCCCTTTCCCCGTACTTTATGGCTTAGAGTTTCATCTTATTTTATGAATGAGTATGTTATCCGTGATGCATTTGAGCATGACCAAATCAGCAGGAGGAGAGTTTTCAGGCACATCGGAACTTCGAAAGGCAATACCTCTACTTAAAAAGACATATGGTGATGTCTTCCGCAGAGTTTTGCATGTTGGTCCTGAGACATGTTCAGTTGTCTCTAAATTGCTGAACAAAGAAGACACTGAAGCATGGGGAGTAGAACCATATGACATTGAGGATCCTGATCCGAATTGCAGAGGTCTTTTGCGGAAAGGAATTGTGCGCGTGGCAGATATTAAGTTCCCTCTCCCATACAAATCGCAATCGTTTTCTTTAGTACTTGTCTCAGATGCATTGGATTACTTGTCACCAAAGTATCTGAACAAGACCGTCCCGGAGTTGACAAGGGTGTCTACTGATGGCATTGTTATATTTACTGGTAATTTTTTTGATTACTGATGGCATTGTTATATTTACCGGTAATTTTTTTGATTACTCGTAAGCTTATTCCTGAATGTGTTATAGCATATATTTGTCGACCTAGGGGTGTAAATGAGCCAGGGAAATACAAGCTCATCAGGCTTTGATGCTATGCTTGTCAATGTTTTGCTCAGGCTTGGCTAGAAGCTAGGCTGAATATTTTACTCAAGCTCGCTCATCCCACCTAGGCTCATTTTAACGCGATTAGGCTCGAGCTCAGCTCGATTAGGCTCAAATTTGGTTAGTTTACAAACATAATTGGTTTGTTTAGGCTCTTGAACTTCCAAGCTCAAACTTTACTAGGCCCGGGCTTTACTCATTTAACTAAAACAGTAGTTTCATTTTGTAATGAGCCCACGACTTGACTCTGCTTATCTACATCCCTAATTTGACCTATGTCTTAACGGCTATTACCATGTCTGCTCAAAGTAACCTTTAAAAGAAACAGTGGTTTGCATATTACTACATCTTATTGGTTAGATTAATACAAAAATATGATTAATGTCATATGATATGTTAACTCAACAATTCTTATTTGCTATGTTTAGGATATCCTGGTCAACAGAGGGCTAGTGTTACTGAGCTTTCAAAGTTTGGACGTCCGGTGAGTTCTTATATTTATTAGATCTTATATTTTACAGTTTGGAGAGTAGATTACTCAGGAGCAGGCTCGGCAAAATTCAACATGACCGCACCAGATTTGCTCTGTCATCGAATTAATTCGTTGTCAGTGGTAAAACACTATGAAGGTTGAGACTATAGGATTAGAAGTTCTAGATCAATATCCCTTCTCTGTCAACAGTGTTAGTGCAAAAGAAAAATGTTAAGCTTCATTTGGTTAGATAAAAGTCCTCTTCCACCCTTATTATTATTATTATTTTGGGCTTTTTTTTTTTTTTTTAAAACTAAAAACCACCTATATTTTAGGTCGGATATCAGAAAATCACCTAACTGTTCTATTTTTTAAAGTCACACTTAAATTTTTCAAAAAAAATTTTAATGTCACACATAATGCTAACAACGTTAACTTTCCTTTAAAATAAATATGAAATTACAAAACACCCTCAATAAAATTTGTTTTTTTATCAATGAATTATAAACAAGTTTACAAATAAAAAACAATTCTAAATTATTTTGGTGCCAAAAGCCTATTGCAGCATGCCAAACCCTTAACAATTTTATAAATTCGAAGGTGAAGGGTGATTTCATTATTTGCAAAATACATTACTTAATATAATTTAACTAAATTAAGCTAAACTTGATGTTTTGGTGCCCTGATATCCCAAATGGGCATTTCATATTTATTTTAACGTAAAGTTAACCGTGTTAACATTAAGTGTAACATTGAAAAAATTTTAAAAAGTTTAAGTGTGACTTTGAAAAATTAGAAAAGTTATACTTGACCTAAAATATAGGTGGTTTTTAGTAAATAACTCTATTATCTTTTTATAACGGTAAGGATTGCATATTCGGTTGAAAGGAACAGCAACGGGAGAAAAGGGGGTACTGAGCTTCATCCCTTTTTATGGTTTGCTGCCATGTTTGAGTGACAAAATAATTTGATGAGGAAGTCTCTTCTCCTTATGGGGGTAAGTTGTCTTCTCTCCGAAATAACTGGAAGTCATTTTCCTTCACATTTCTACTTTCGACCTATCCCAATTTTTATTCGTATTTAATCCCAAATGTGTTAAACTTCAATCTTATGTGAAGTTATGCAATGAAATTCATTTCTGAAACTAGACAAAAGAAAATCTTGAACGAAAAAAAATTATATTCAGTTAAAAAAGCTTCAAGATGAAAGTATTTTATGGAAGAAAAATGTCTTTCCTCTAGCCCAATGGAGTCTTAGTATAATCATGCGAATGAGGCCGTATTCAACAATGATCGACAGCCAATCTCGAGCACTACGGTAAAATTTCCTGGGTTCAAATCCTCTCTTCCCAACCCTACTTACACAAAAGAAAAATAACACGTTATCGTGCATTTATAAACACCACAAAGCTGGCATTTTCATTCTTTTTCATTCGCAGGCTAAAATGCGGAGTCAATCATGGTGGGTACGGTTCTTCCTCCAGATCGGTCTGGAAGTGAATGAAGCGACAGTCAAGAAATTCGAACAGGAGACAGCCAAAACATCGTATAAGCCAAGCTGCCAAGTCTTCCACCTCAAGTCATTCCGTTAATAGTATCTTAAGATCGAACTGCGACATTATTCATTGCCATTTTTGAGGGTGTCTGATGTAACTAACCGAAAGGACGACTTCAGCACTCAAATACAGATTATAAACTACCATCATATGTTGTGGACTTTTAGGTTGGTGTAGAATATTGTTTGATTTATATTTACCAATTTTGGTGTGGCCTCTAGCATTCGACACATTTAAATATTTATCTATCTAATGTTTTGCATAGTTATTTTCACTTTGTTATATTGTCTTGTGTGTTTGGATTATAATGAATCCCCTTGTCTGGAATAGAATACAAAGAAGCAATATTCGCATCGATTACCTGCAAAACTAGAAAAGATTAATCTTTTTTCAATATTAACATTTGAGGGAAGGAAGATATGAAGTTCGAACCCGAGACCCCATATGCTTTGGGCTAACCTAACTCTTACGCCATACCCAGTGACTCAAGACCCATTCATATTAGTCCTATGTGAAGAACGTTTTTGCTATGAGAAGCACGGTTCTAATTTGTGAACAACTTGGAAATTCTCCGCGAGCATCTTGAGGAGAATTTGGTGGCAAAATCAAGGCTTAAATTTGGGATTCTTTATCATTTAAGAATAATTTGATTGATTGAACTCTACAGTCAATCAAATAT
This sequence comes from Simmondsia chinensis, assembly GCA_018398585.1. Taxonomy (NCBI): domain Eukaryota; kingdom Viridiplantae; phylum Streptophyta; class Magnoliopsida; order Caryophyllales; family Simmondsiaceae; genus Simmondsia; species Simmondsia chinensis. The sequence goes on along the minus strand of JAGTTD010000002.1, from coordinate 37,495,244 downwards.
CAGCTTAACATATTAAACTGATGCTAATTATTTTCTTATAGTCTAATAAAATATTTTATCATTATATGTATTAGACAGTAAAATCAACTGTATACAAAACTCTATTTTAGAACAAAGAATCACCAATAATCCCCACAAGTACATTTCCCATCCTTAAAACAATGAAACCTACGAGTATCTCTAATAGTGATCTCCCTTCCACTAACAATTGAAACAAATTTCATAGCACTATGACAATCCCCACATATCCTCAAGTTCTTCACCACCAAGATAGGCTCATCGTCTCTCGTCGACATTAACCCAAATGCCACTGCAAGCTTCTCACTATGACGAACCAACATCAGCTCTTTGTCCGCTTCTCCAATCTCATCGTCTCTCCCCAACGTGCACCTCAAATCAGGGACATAACCCACCTTCTTTATCTTCACTGACATCTCCTCTAAGTACCCGTATATCTCCTTTATCATTGGGTGTGTGTTATCTTCAGCTATGAATACGTGTACTTTCTTGTTTATCTCAATCCAACTCAATCCGGGTTTCTTTCTTAAGTTCCTGTCTTTCATTAATCTCCTAATAGTGGCTGCCTCTTCCCATCTCCCAAGACTTGTATACATGTTTGCCAGTGTCACATATGGGGCAGCGTTTGATGGGTCAATTTGAATAAACTGATTGGCAGCCTTAATGGCTAAATCAATGTTCTTGTGTTTTCGAGAAGCGCCAAGGAGTGATGACCAAGCGATAGAACCCGGGTTATATGGCATTTTGTCAATCAAGCACTCAGCTTCGGTTAGTTTACCGGCTCTACCTAGCATGTCAATCATACAAGAATAATGCTCTGGTTCTGGCTCAATCCCATATGTCTCCTTCATCATATCGAAGTATCTTTGACCTTCATCGATCTTCCTGGTATGCCCACATGTTGAAAGCACTGAGATGAAGGTTATGCTGTTAGGTTCAATGTCGCTTTCAAGCATGGATTCGAAAAGAATTAATGCTTCCGTTCCAACCCCGTGTTGTGAATAACCGTCAATCATGGTGTTCAAAGACACTACATTGTGCTCTGACATTTTGTCAAAGAACAGCCTCGCGTCATGTAGATTTCCACACTTTGCATACATCGCTATCAATGCGTTGTTCACAGATATTCGATTCGATGGAATATCAGACTTGATCGCCAATGCATGAATTTGTTTCCCTTGTGAAGGGGACGATAGATTTGCACAGGCACTTATAACACAGACAAAACTACAATCATCTGGTTGATTGCCGACACGCTGCATCTCAATAAAACAAGCAAGACCCTCCTCGGATAACTCCTCGTATCGAGAATACCCAGATATGATTGTGTTCCATAGAATCAAATCAGGATTCGGGATTTCCTCGAAAACCTTCCTACAATCCAACATTCCTCGCCCACATTTCGCATATAGATCAATCAAACCACTCCCAACATGCGGATTCCGATTAAACCCTAATTTGATCAATTCACCATGAAATTGCTTCCCCCCAAACAAGTCCTCCAAACTTGTCAAAGCACTCAAAACACTAGCCAAAGTATACATATCTATCCTTAATCCCCTTCTACCCATTACTTGAAACAACTCCAAAGCCTTCAATCCTTCCTTGTTTTGCCCATATGCAACAATCATAGCATTCCAAGACACCTCATCTTCATTCCCAAACATACCAAAAAACACTCCTTTTGCCCCATCTAAACACTCATTCTTCCCATAACAACTCACAAGCGCGTTATTCACTGAAACAAACGAATCAAACGCAGCCTTTATCGCAACCGAATGCAACTGCTTCACCAACCATAAGTCCCCACTAGACGCCGTAATCACCCCAGATAAACTAAACCCATCTAAGCCCAAACCCCTCTCTCTCATCCCACAAAATACCTCAACCGCACCCACTCTCTCTCCTCTTCCCGCGTAAGCAGAAACAAGGGTATTATAAGATACCAAATCTGGTTCAGGCATTTCATCGAACAGGTTGTGACAAAGTTTCAAATGGCCCTCCTTCGCGTAGGCGGCGAGGAGGGCATTGAAAGAGAAGGTGTTGGGAAAAGGGGTGGCGGAGAAGGCAGCGCGTGCGGCCGAGAGGCGGCGGCACTTGGAGTAGAGGAGGATGAAGTGGTTGGAGAGGTAAGTTGAGTGTTGGATTAGAGACTTTATGTAGAGTGTGTGTAGTGATTTGCCTGTTAAAATGTCTCTTTCTGATATGCATTGTTTCAAGAGTGTGCGAAAATGGTAAAGAATGCATGAGATTTGAGTCATTTAATTCAGATAATGATGGTTGTAATGTGTATTTGAGGTGCATATTTTGGGAGGCGGCCCCCTTAAAATAAAGTCACTCTAAGCTTGAGCTTGGATTGTGATTGGCGCAGATTTGGTTCGACTCGGTTAAGGTGAAAATTAGCTCGGGATGCTTTGAATTAAGCCCGGGAGTTTTAGGTTTTGATGGTCGTAATGTGTTTTTGAGGTGCATACATTGGAAGGGATCCTTAAAAATAAAGTCACTCTTGTGAAAGTTCAAGCTTATAGTAGAGTCTCTATATGACTTTTTCCTTTTTTAGGCCTTTCCAAACTCACTTGTTTTCCGGGATTATGTGTGGAGTTTTTCGTGGATTTTGTTTATGAAGTTGAGGATTGATTCAATTTGGCTTAAGCTCATAACATATTAGGTTTAGTCTACAAGTCCATTTGTACTTATGGGATTGTGAGAGTTGATGTGCAGTTATATACCATAGAAATGTTTATCATATAATATTTTCAAATAGTAAAATTATTGTGTTTTCCCTGTGGATGTTGGCTCTGATAGAACCACGTAAACTCTAGTATTTTGAATTTCCCCCAACCTTTTATAATATTTGCTGTTTCGATTTTTGGGTCTAGTAATTGTGGATGGTCCCCCTATTTGATGCACTATAGTGGGGTTACTCATTCACCACGGCAAGCTAGATTACGAGTTAATTTTCTTTTTCAACCTAGATTAATTAAACATGTCTTCTAACCCTTAAACCGATTCATACATCGTTCTGACACGAGTATAATCTATGATATTGACAAGAATATATTTGTTGGCCAACTATGTATTTTAATATTTTGCTTATTATTAATAAAAATAAAGCATTATTCTATTATATTTGCATATAAATTCATTTATTTATTTATTTATTTTGGTTAAAATTTTGTAAGAAATTGAAGAAAGTGTCAAACTCAGGTTTGAAAATTGAATGGGTCATACCCGAGCTTGAACCCTTAAGACCAGATTCCCACTTTTGACTCAAGTGGGCTTGACTTATTTAAACCCATGACGAGTGTCGAATCAACCGGCCTACTCCTATGGTCGAAGATTCGACCTACCTGTAGGTGGATTTGACTTTTATTAGCTTAAGCTTTTAGAAAAAATAGTTTATTTACATGGTATTAGAACCTTATTACCAAGAAATTGTTGGGTTTTTCCCTCCAATTTAGAGGATGAAGTCCAATCTCATAATTGGGCTTTCGTATTTGTTTAGGCCCAACTTTATACCAAAAATAAAATAAATAAAAAGGTACTTTTTAGGGCTTAAAAATTCAGCAAAACAACAGCACACAAAAAGAGAGAGAGAGAGAGTGAAAATTTCAGGAGAGAGGGAGGGTGCTGCGCAGGAGCTTTCCCAGCCCCAATCGATGCTCAAACGTTCTCTGATCATGATGAAATTTTAGTATGTTGTCCCTGCCAGCTTAATCTTCATATCAACCGTCGGATTGTCATTTTGCCTCTCCAAAGTCGGTATTTCGCTCAGCCCTTTCTCCTATACGAATTTTGATGTTTTACACCTTAGGGTGAGATTGTTGGGAGATTTGTTGTTCCAAGATCATTCTTGATGTGTTGTATGCATCTAGCTTGGTTTAGAGAAGATAAATTAGTATACCCACTTGTAATTTGGTGATAGTGGAAGAAGGTATCGTTTATTAACGGTCCCGTGGTTTTTACCCTTCACATTGGAGGGGTTTTCCACGTAAAAGCCGTGTGTCTCCTTTTGTTGTGTTTGTGGGTTGATTTGTTTGATCGTTGTTCCATTCTTGATTGTGATTTGTGGTGGTTTATGTGATTGCCCGTTTGATTAACACAAAGAGGGAAATAAGTCGCTTTCCCCAAAAATTGGTCTCAGAGCACAAGTTAGGCCTTTGGTGATTTCTTGTGTTGATTAAGATGGAAGAGAATCAAGGAAATAGGAGTAATAATGCTTTGATGCCCATACTAAAATCTAATAATTATGATTATTAAAAAAGTCGTATGGAAGACCACCTGTTTGTTAAAGAATTGCTTGAAGTAGTCCTTAGTAAGACCAAACCCAATGCAAAAAGTGAAGATGAATGAAAATTGTTGAATAGAAAGACCGTAGGAATGATTAGACAGTTTATTAACCCGTCTATTTACCAGTCTGTGCGTTATGAGACTGATGCAGCCAAGCTATGGGAAAGGCTTAAGTCGATATTTGAGCGAAAAATAGCCTTGAATAAAGCCTCTGTAGTGAAGAAACTTGCTAAACTTCAATATAGAGATGAAAATAGTGTTTGTTGAGCCTTTGAATATTTTTGAGGGTCTTGTTAATCAACTATCTAGTATGGATTTTAAACTTGATGATGAGTTGCAGGCTCTTTTGTTGTTGAGCTCTACGCCAGATAGTTAGGAGACATTGCAGATATCTTTGAGTAATTTTGCTCCTAGTGGCCAGCTCACTTTGGATATGGTCAGAACTGCCTTGATTGATGAAGAAGATAGACGAAAAGAGAAGAAGCATAATTCGTCCGATTCTTCAGATGTAAATATTGCAGAGAATCAGAACAGGGGCAGAAATCAGAACATAAGTTCTCAGAATAGAGATAAATCCAGGGGGAGATCGAAATCGAGAAGTGGGATTATCTGTCATTACTGTAAGAAGCCAGGTCATATATAAAAATTTTGCAGAAAAATGAAGCGTGAAAAGTCTAGAGAGAGGAACGATAAAGATGGCCATTCAGAGAAACAGTCGGATGAGAAGAACACGACATCCATTGCAACTGATGATGATTTGTTTTTTTGTTGGTGATCAGGGTTCCGTGAACATTGCATGTGATGACTATACCTGGGTGATTGATTCAGGTGCATCTTATTATTTGACTTCACATGACGAGTACTTCTCGTCCTACACCAGTGGTGACTTTGGTTAAGTAAGGATGGGGAACGATGGTTCGTGCAAGATCACCGGTATGGGTACCATCTGTTTGGATACTTCCACCGGTTGCAGGCTAGTCCTCAGAGATGTCAGACATGTTCCTAATATCCGACCGAAACCTGATTTCAGCTGGGGTGCTCGATGATTAGGGGTGAACAAAAATCGGTCCGGACCGATGAACCGGACCAAACCGAACAGAGTAAAGTTCGGTCCGGTCCACTGTCCATATTTTAGTAGATATTCGGTGTTCAGTCCGGTCCGGTCCAAAACCAAAAAACCCGAGGACCGGACCGAAGACCGATAAAATATTTACAATAATAATATAATTTAAATTTGAATCATAATAAATTTTTTTTAAAAATATTTAAATGCAAAGTATTAAGAAAAAAATATTTAGTTAACATTAATGACTTATTTATGATGATGATGACTGTCTCTTTTATTGCCTTTTCAAATTCCTTTCCTTATTTTAATTTTTTAATTGATTCTTCCCCATTTAGCTAACTGTTTGCAGCATTACGAAAAAAGCAAAGAAACAAAGAAGTTTACATTTAGTTGATTTTCTTATAGGCTTTACGTCATTAAAATTTTAAAACAGGTATGCATTCTCTCTCAATTTTTCTTATGATATTGAATTATTGTGGCTTATTTTGCTTGTTAGATATATAAAGTAAAAATAAAATAGTTTTGCATATTTGTTTTATTTATCTTGTCATTGTTCTATATATAGTTAAATTAATTATACAATACTATAAATTCTTTTAAGATATGTTTGAATTTATTTGACTTGTTTTTATTTTTTGTGTAATTTATTTTGATTTTAGATGATAAGTATTATCTCAAATTTTAGTAAGTTTGTACAAATTAATCCTTCATTTTTTATTTATTCTAAATAATCTCTCCTATTATCTAATATTCTATTTTATAATAAAATTTGTATCTCACCTAATAATTGAAATTAGGTAAAAATATAAAGAGAAGTGGCCAATTTTACCATAAAATAGATTAGAAGATACTATTTTGAATAGGAAAAAATAAAGAATTAATTTGAACAAATTCATAATAGTATTACGAGTTATTAAAAAAAATATTAAAAACATTACATACTTATCAATGGACTCGAAACCGCAGCCTTGCGACATTACAAAAAGTTAAGGAACCTTTACGTTCTAGGTTTGGTTGTAAAAATTGAAACTTTATGTTAGGAGTTAAAGAAGCAAAAGTTTAAAAAAGAACAGAATTGCTTGAAATGGAGCTCAAACGTGTGACCTCTCCACACGGACTACACCAATGTAACATACTTTGCCACCGCGCTATTGACTTGGACATGAAGTAGGTTCACTTACAATTTAATAGGTTATAAAATAGTATTTTTAAAGTATTTTTTATTTGTAATCACTTTAAATAATGTTTTGTTTTTTATTTCTTTCAATGACAGATGTCGAGCTCCCAATCAAAAAGGAAGTGCACTAGTTCAGAAGAGATGACCCAAATGACTCAGTCCTCAGCACCTATACAATCTTTTGAACCTATTGATCTTCCTAGTGATAATGATCAAGATAAGCATGTGGGTGATGATAAAGGTACTAAGTCAGGGGCAGCTAAGTCAGAGAATGTGCAAATAAAGAAAAAAGGGCATAAAAGGTCAGTTGCATGGAATCATTTTGAAGTTACAAATCTGATTCTGGTGAACGAAGGGCAAAATGTATATATTGTGGATCAGATTTTGCTGCTGATCCCATTCAAAATGCTAAGTCAGAGAATGTGCAAATAAAGAAAAAAGGGCATAAAAGGTCAGTTGCATGGAATCATTTTGAAGTTACAAATCTGATTCTGGTGAACGAAGGGCAAAATGTATATATTGTGGATCAGATTTTGCTGCTGATCCCATTCAAAATGGTAAAAAAACTTAAATTATCATTATAAAAAATGTGACAAGAATCCTAAAAATAAGCATAAGGAAAATCAATCTCAATTGGTTTTTCAATCAGTAGCAAATGGTGAAGAAGGGGAAGTACAAATGAGATGTTGGCCATTAAACCACAATGATGCTAGGGATACATTGAGTTATATGATAACGGTTGATGAACTTCCTTTCAAATTTGTTGAGAAAGAGGGTTTTAATTACTTTATGCCTGTGGTATGCCCTAGTTTTCACATACCATCATGCATGACAGTAGCGCGAGATTGTTATCAACTTTATCTAAATGAGAGGGCGAAGTTGAAATCATTTTTGATGAGCTCATGTCAAAGAGTTTCTATTACTACAAATTCATGGACTTCCATTCAAAGGATTAACTACATGTGTCTCACTGCTCACTTCATTGATAAGGATTGGAAATTGCAAAAAAGAATTTTAAATTTTTGTTCCATTTCTAATCATAAGGGTGAAATCATTGGTAGAGCAATTGAGCAGTGCTTGATAGATTGGGGGCTACAGTGTAAACTTTTCACTATTACCGTTGATAATGCTAGTAGTAATGACGTTGCTTGTGCTTATTTAAGAAGGAAAATGTCACAACGAGGTGATTGTGTTAGTGACAGAAAGTATTTGCACATGAGATGTATTGCACATATTGTTAATTTGGTTGTATGGGATGGTCTAAAAGAAGTTGGAAAATCAGTTGAGCATGTCCGTACTGTCGTTAGATTTGTCAGGCAATCTCCAGCTAGATTGCAACGATTTAAAGAGTGTGCAAAATTGGAAAAGATAGACAACAAGGCATTTTTGTCACTTGATGTGAGCACGAGATGGAATTCGACATACATAATGTTGAATACGGCTCAAAAATTTGAAAAAGCATTTGATAGATTTTCAGAACAAGACCCATTTTATAAATTGGAACTTAATAAATCAAAACAATTTGATAATGATGAGGAAAATGAGGAATATTTAGGAGCACCTACAGATGATGATTGGAATGATGTTAGAAGAATGACTTTATTTTTAGAAGGCTTTTACCATCTTACTCTATATATGTCAGGGACATTGTATATCACATCCAACATGTTCTTCTTTGAAATTGTTGCTATCTATGATATGCTACATACTTGGTTGGGTAGTGGTGATATAGATTTTGCTGCCATGGCTCGTAAAATGAAGGTAAAGTATGATAAATATTGGGGTAATATTGAGAAGATTAACAAATTGATTTATGTTGCTGCGATTCTTGATCCTAAAGTTAAGTTGGTAGGCATGCAAATTGGTCTTCTCAGAATGTATGGACACATAATGGGTGAGGAATTGAGTAGAAAAGTACATGAAGCTACTTCATCTTTGTTTGACGAGTATAGAAGGTTGTATGCTACAACCTCACAAATTCGGCAGTCAAGTGGTTCAAATTCAAGCGATTCAATTGGTAATTTGAGTGGCGGTAGTGGAATTCATAGAGATATCATAGCACAAATTAAATGGATGAAGAATAGATCTGACGGGGGCGGATTTGCGAAAACAGAGTTAGACAGGTACTTAAATGAAGAGATTGAAGAATCTGATGAGGATTTTGAGATATTAACTTGGTGGCGACTTCATGGACGTAGATTCCCTATTTTTGCACGCTTAGCACGCAATGTACTTGCAATGCCCGTGTCGACTGTGGCATCAGAGTCTACATTTAGCACTGGAGGACGTCATCTTGACTCATTTAGGGGCTCATTATCTCCTAAGGTAAAGCATTTTATTTATTTCTCATGGAATAGTTTTTATTACCATATTATTTATAATATTAATGACCCTTTTTTCCATAATTATAGATGGTTCAAGCTCTTATTTGTGCGCAAGATTGGCTTTGTAAACGACCAAGAATGATCAACATGGAGGAAAGCCTGGAGGAGCTGGAGCAAATTGAGAAAGGTATAAATTCATTTATAATGTGTTTTTTTTTTCTTTATATTATGAACTTCCTTTCTAACTTAGTTCGTGCCTTTTGTGTTTTGTTTGTCACATTTAGATTTATAGGTGGCTTCATTGCAAGATAACTTTATTGATGTTTAATTATGTTTGTTCTAGTTGGATATAGCTAGCGTATTGTTAGAAGAATTAAGGAGAAACCATTTATTATATTGATTTTTGTAATGACCATTTATGATTTATGTAATGGATAAGATATATTTCTTTTTTTTGCTAATGTTTGTTAGTTTTATTTGAAGTTTTATATTTGTTTTCTGATATGTATGTTATGTTTTCTCATCATGCACTATTGATTATGTATGAACTTATTATATGATATCAGATTTATCCTATTTATTTTTTTGCTGGGTAATATTTTTTTAAGAAAAATATAATATATTAGATGTGAATGAAGTAAAAAAATATTTTGAATGCTTAATTTAATTGAGTGTATGGTTAATATAATTTTCAGAGTTCAACAAATTAAAATAGATTTCTTTCAATTTGGTCCATAATCGGGACGGTCCAGTGCGGACCGGTTTTAAATCGGTCTTGGACCGGACTGACCCGATTCAAACCGGTTCGGTCAACGGTCCGCCATTTTAGTGTTATTCAGTCCTCGGTCCGGTCCAGTACGGTCCGGTCTTGGATCAATGTGCAGCCCTATCGATGATAATGGTTATGCTAACCACTTCCGTGATGGAAAGTGGAAACTCTCTGGAGGAAACTTGATAGCGGCTCGAGGTCAAAAGCAGATATATGTGATGCAAGCAAAGTTGTTCAGATGAGAGGTAAGCATTGCTGATGATTTCTTCATTGATTTGTGGCACCAGAGACTTGGCCATATGAGTGAGAAGGTCATGCATATACTTGCTAGAAAGCAGCTCCTCCCTGATGTGAAAGGTATACCTCTAAAACTTTGTGTTGATTGTTTGGCAGGAAAACAACGTAGAGCTGCATTTCATACATTACCCCCATCTAGATAGAAAAATGTGTTAGATCTTGTTCACACTGATGTTTGCTTTATAAAAGAAAGATCACATGACGGTGCAGACTATTTTGTCACTTTTATTGATGACCATTCTGGAAAAGTGTGGGTTTTTGTGTTGAAAAGCAAAGACCGGGTTCTAGAAGCATTCAAGTAGTTTCAGGCCAGAGTTGAAAGGGAAACTGGTAGAAAGTTAAAGTGTGTCAGAGCAGACAATGGTGGAGGGTACAGGGGTCCGTTTGAGGAATACTGCAAAAAGAGTGGGATCAAGCTTCAGAAAACAGCTCCAAAGACTCCTCAGTTGAATGGAGTTGCAGAGAGAATGAACAAAACAATTGAAGAGAGGATTCGTTGCATGCTCTCTCATGCAAAGCTGCCAAAGTCGTTTTGGGCAGAGGCTGTGATGACTGCTGTGTACCTGATTAAATTTTCTCCTTCAGTTCCACTTGAAGGTGATTTCCTCAAAGAGTGTGGACAGCAAAAGATGTTTCATACAGCCATTTGAGAGTCTTTGGGTGCAGAGTCTTTGGGCACATACCTAGAGATGAGAGATGCAAGCTTGATAGCGGGACGAAGCAGTGCATTTTCTTAGGGTACTCAGAAGATGAGTTTAGGTACAAATAATGGGATCCAGTTGACAGAAAAGTGATCAGAAACAGAGATGTTATTTTCTTTGAAAAGGAAATTATTGAAGACTGTGAGAAACCAAAGCAGTCAGAGTCTTCTTCAGGTGTCAGAGTCAACTCAGATCTAGTGCTTCCTCCTACTAAGTGTGTTGATGATAGGAGAGTTGTTCAGAAAAATGATGATGATATAGATCCTGTTGATGTTGATGATGGTGGTGATGATAATCCACCACAGGTTCCTACAGAACCACCAGTAGAGACTCAGTTGAGGGGATCCACCAGAGATAGACAACCTTCTTCTAGATATTCAGTATATGAGTATGTGATATTGACTGATGGGGGAGAGCCAGAGAGCTATAAGGAGGCTATGTCACATGTGAACCGTGATGAGTGGTACAGCGCCGTGGAAGATGAGATGAAGTCCTTGCATGATAATCACACTTTTGACCTGGTGAAGTTACTAAAGGCAAGACAGCACTCAAGAACAAGTGGGTGTTCAGATTAAAGACTAAAGAGAATAGCTCACAACCAATGTATAAGGCACGATTAGTTGTGAAGGGTTTTATTCAGAAGAAAGGAATTGACTTTGATGAGATCTTTTCTCTAGTAGTGAAGATGTCTTCAATCAGAGTTGTTCTCAATTTGACTGCTAGTATGGATCTAGAGGTCGAACAATTTGATGTGAAGACTGCATTTCTACATGGTGACCTAGAAGAAGAGATCTACATGGAGCAACCTGAGGGTTTTCAAGTTAAGGGGAAAGAGAATCTTGTATGCCAGTTGAAGAAAAGCTTGTATGGATTAAAACAAGCACCTCGGCAATGGTACAGGAAATTTGAGTCATTCATGGTTGATCATGACTTCCACAAGACACATGCTGATCATTGTGTGTTTGTGAAGAACTATGCTGAGGGTGATTTTTTTATTCTCCTACTTTATGTTGATGATATGCTGATTGTAGGACGTGATGCTAAGAAGATTGCAAATCTGAAGAGTGCATTGAGTAAGTCCTTTGCAAGAAGAACCTTGGCCCTGCAAAGCAGATCTTAGGCATGAAGATCTTTCGTGATAGAAGAGATAAGAAGTTATGGCTATCACAAGGAAGATACATCGAGAAGTTGCTAGAGAGATTTAGCATGAGCAAGGCTAAACCCGTGAGTTCTCCACTTGCAGATCATATGAGATTGAGTTCGGATCAATGTCCTACAAGTGAGAAAGACAAAGAAGAGATGATGAAAGTTCCCTATGCATCCACTGTGGGAAGCTTGATGTATGCCATGGTATGTACTAGACCGGACATTGCACATGCCATTGGGGTTGTTAGCCGCTTTATGTCAAATCCGGGTAAAGATAATTGGGCAGCTGTGAAATGGATCCTTCGGTATCTTCGAGGTACTACTGGTGTGTGTTTATGTTTTGGACCGGGAAAGCCTGTGTTAGCTAGTTATACAGATGCAAATATGTCTGGAGATATTGATTCTTATAAGTCGACTTCGGGGTACCTGGTGACATTTGCAGGGGAGCCGCATCTTGGCAATCAAAATTGCAGAAATGTGTTGCATTATCAACTATTGAGGCTGAGTATATCGCAGCAGTTGAAGCTGGTAAAAAGTTGATATGGATGATGAGTTTCTTGCGGGAACTGGGTGTGAAGCATGAAAAATATGTTTTATACTGTGACAGTCAGAGTGCCATCCACCTTGCCAAGAATGCAACTTATCATCATCGAACCAAGCACATTGGTCGAAGATATCATTGATTCGAGATATGTTAGAATCCAAGTTGTTTCATCTTGAGAAGATCCACACCAAGGACAATGGTGCGGACATGTTCACGAAGGCCCTACCAAAGGAGAGTCTCGTTGCTTGTAGAAAGAGAGCTGGTTTCGTCGATCCACCTAAGTTGGAGTGAGGGGGAGGTTTGTTAAGTTTTTCCCTCCAATTTGGAGGATGAAGCCCAATATCATAATTGGGCTTTCTTATTTCTTTAGGCTCAACTTTATACCAAAAATAAAATAAATAAAAAGGTGCTTTTTAAGGCTAAAAAAATTCAGCAGAAAAATAGCACACAAAAACACACACAGAGAGAGAGAGAGAGAGTGTGAAAATTGCAGTAGTTTTCCCAGCCCCGATCGATTCTCAAACGTTCTCCGATCATGATAAAATTTTAGTATGTAGTTCGTGTCATCTTGATCTTCATAACCAACGGTCGGATTGTCATTTTGCCTCTCCAAATTCGGTATTTCTCTCTGCCCTTTCTCCAATACGAATTTTGATGTTTTCCACCTTAGGGTGAGATTGTTGGGAGATTTGTTGTTCCAAGATCATTCTTGATGTGTTGTATATCTCTAGCTTGGCCTAGAGAAGATAAATTAGTGTACCCACTTGTAATTTGGTGATAGTGGAAGAAGGTACCGTTTATCAACGGTCCCGTGGTTTTTACCCTTCACATTGGAGGGGTTTTCCATGTAAAAATTGTGTGTCTCCTTTTGTTGTGTTTGTAGGTTGATTTGTTTGATCATTGTTCCATTTTTGATTGTGATTTGTGGTGGTTTATGTGATTGCCTGTTTGATTAACACAAAAAGGGAAATAAGTCGTTTTCCCCAACAGAGATCATGAGTTCGAATCCCAATGACCATCACTTTTAATATTAACGTAATTTAAGCACAATGTATGAAAAGTGGGTCTACACAATACCTACGTTTCAAGCCCAACGAGCATTCACGAGGGACCATGTTAGAATATAAAATTATTTTTGAACTTTCACTCATTAGCTTAAACTTTTGGAAAAGATCGTTCCTTATGGAGGTTTTAGTGGTTAATTTAGTGGTAGCTGTCCGTTTTAATTTTCAATTAAAAATCTATCTTATGAAATTGGACGGTAAAATTTCAGCAAGTAAACCAAATAATAGAATTAAAATTTAAGACTTTCAATTCAAATCTCAACCCCCAATTCAAAGCACTGATTCAAGACGACCTAAGTTTAAGAAGACTAAAGATTTGGAGGGTCCAATACCACTCTAGGGTTCGGCGTAGATTTTTATGGGCCCAGCCCAGCCCGACCCAAAAAGCAAGTGCTGGGCTTGCTCTACTGCCGCCCTAACTTTCAGTATAGAAACTAAAAACCGTTCATTGATGATCGAGGGGCACGGCAGAGAGCTCGTTTGGAGTTTGAAAATGGCGCTTGATCGCTTGCTCTCCTGTTGATCATGGCGTCAGAGTAACATAGGTTCTCTCTCTCTCTCTCTCTCTCTCTCTCTCTCTGTGGCTTCAATTCATTATTGCTTGCTCTTTTGTCTTTTCAATGTCATGGATCATTGTGGAATATGAATGTATGGACTACTAGGTATGTATCTCGAAATCAATGTAGCCTTATTTGTGTTTCATTTAGGTGATTGATAGGTAATAAGTGAAGTTGTAGAATTCTTGAATTGTTAAAGGCTCTAAAGAGTTCGTTAAGGGCTTAGAATTTGTTAGTTGTTTGTTCTTATCTCACTAATAGATCGATAGCGGTTTGATAATAGCTTGAGTACCTGATTAAATGATAGTCATCTGATACGAGATAATGAACGCTTGTAGTTTGTGTCTGCTGTGTCTTGCTTGAGGCGAGCCTTTGTACCTGTTGGTCTGTCCTTTTGTTTCGTGTTGTCTGTTTTTGGTCCTCATTTTGTTACGATTGGACTCAGGCCTCGCCTAGCGAGTGGTCTGCTTATATCGCGATTTTGTCGCAATTTATCAAAAAAAAAAAAAATATGATACTAGATAATGAACGCTTGTAGTTTTCATAGCGGGGATAAATAGCAAGCTCAGATGACTTGATTAGACTACAAGGTCAAATCATGGTATTGTATCGAGCATATGATCTTTGATTTAAAATATAATTAAGGTCCTGGCTCTGTATCATTTTGATTAGAATGTAGTGATTTGAACTCATCTTCTTTTTGTTTAGGCGTAATACATCTCTTTCTTTAGACTACATTTGTAGTGCCACAATTTGATTACCTTTGGTCAACATTGTTATTTAGATATGTTGCCTCTGTCATGAACCATTTTCAATGATAGGCCCTATGATCGCCCCGCTTTGATCATGGTATGCATCTAAGACTGCGTCTTGAGTTTTTGTTTTATTATTTTGTTTGCTTTTATCCATTGGAAGGTATGATGTAATCATATTTGAGGGTTTCGTCCTCTTACTACTCATCAAAAAGGAAAACGAAAATCTCTTTGCTCCAGATGTCTTTGAAACAATTTGAACTACCCTTGCATAGTTGCATGGAACCAATAAAGGCTTGTACAGCTGTGAACTAATAAATTTTGAGCAAGTTATTACGTGATTAGAAGTCACGTAATGTATTTCTATAATTGTTTCCACAACATAATATTGGATGTCACTTACTATAACATACTTGTATATAAGTTAACTTTAAAACTTTCCAGAAAGTGTAAAAGTTATTGATTATATTAATCTTTATGAGCATCATTCAAAGACAAGGTCTAAAAGTAACTTATGTTCCATTAAAAATCCAATGCAACCTTTGCAATCTGTTACATAAAATTTACAACACCCCACTTTGCGGCACTATGACCTTGATCACAAACTAGGACTAGGTTTAACTATGGCAAGATCTGTTGGTGTAAACTCCCAAAATTATCGGGAACCGGGTAACCAAATATTGTTGGATCAAACACTTGCAATTCGCAAGTAACGGGTATCAAATCGATCTATAGGTTTTGAGATGTGATGTGACATTTCTTAAGACTTATTTCAGCGTGAAATAGTCTCAAGGATACAACGATAACCTAATGTCAATAGAGTAAGCGTATGTAAAGGGAGATAAGGAAAAATGCATGAGAACGAAATTTTCAAGAACAATAAAACAAGTTCTTTCAAATCAATTGATTCTTACATTATCAAAGACATTAGGGGAATATATATATATATAAGACTTTGTGAAAGAAGACGTCCCAAATTATGCCTCAAAGAAAAGGCACGAAAAGCTGGTAATTAACTGGCGAAAATCTGGTGAAAACTACACCTGCGTGTTGACACACAGTTCTGCAGAGATGGTTCTGTTGATCTGTGTATTGACACACACCTCTGCAGCCCTGTTCTGTAAGAATGTGTGTCGACACACCAGCCCTGTATGTCAACACACATCCTAACACACATCAAACAAACTTCGGGACCAATTTTAAACACTTTATTTACAATTCTTATAGCATTATTTTGAAAATACATCAACACTCCCCCACTATTTTCAAAATACAATCATTCTCACAAACGATATCTCTAAATTAAAGGAGGCCATATCGGGCATCAATGAGGGTGTCTTTCGATTGAACCCTCAGCTAGTGATGAAATGTTTACAATTAATTGGATCGAAAATGGTAGACTACACTTTGAACCATTCAACCCATTTGACTAACTAAATACATCACCACGCACTAGGCAATCTACTCCCCGTACGTACCCTACACCTCCTCAGATCAACACATATGAAGCCTTGTGTCCTGTACCCTTCGCGAGTGTTTCAAAGCCAAACCCTTTGTCAAAAATCACCCCTTGAAACGGCCAAACTTTACACTCACTAAGGTCGACCCCAGCTGATCATGTCTTGCGACGTGATATTCAGTTACAATATTATTAAGAACCGAGTCCATTAAGAGCATACGCTCATCCTTTAAATCTCTGACGCAGGTAACCAAGCACAACACGCATGGGATGGAAAAATTCTTTTGTTTGCAGTCACACTGATGATAAAACTCACTCATTGAACCCGAGACCTAGCGTTTGACTAGGAGTCGAGTTGAGGGCCACTCATGGGTGACTAAAGATGGCAGGTTTCACACCATCCCTTTAATTATCAAGTCTCTAGCAATGTTCTCAAATAAGAAATTTACTAGTTTCATACTTATATTTTCAAAGTCTACAGTGATCATTTAATCTTTCATGAGTTATTTCACTTGGCAATATTTGACACTGTGGTGTCTGGACTTTTAGCGACACACCTCGCTCTTATATATTTAAAAACACATCTCATTATCACAATGGACAAAAAGAGTCTATGTTGGCTTGCACCACAAATGAGTCTTAAACACACCCTTTAATCATTATGTTTCTTTACAAGCAGAAACTAGGGCATTAAACTCTATAATCACAGTAGAATTTTATAACGCGTGTTAGTTTCTTAAAACTCAAGGAACAACACCCCCACCACTTATAGCATTTACTAGCTTTTTGAAGCATAGTCCTCCTTACCGGATATACAACTGGCATCCCAGTACTCTTCTATATACTCAGTAACATTAGCACCACAACTCATGGTTATTTCGGTACCTTATGTACTTTATGCTAGTAACATTTACTCACATAACTAGTTATACACACTCAGCTATCCAACAGCAAAGGCTACATCTAACTTTTTCAAGGTCCAATTATACCATTGGAATGCTTATGGTTCTAAATTTTTACACCAAATTTCAATATGTAGTCAGCATACATACAACGAATTCCCCGATTTATTAAACATGCCATATGCATTATTCGAATTCATCAACTATCTCTTTCAAAAGGTAACATCGCTAGACTACATGGTCTTTTCATAGTATCACAATCTATGACACAACAATATTGAACTTTGACATTCACTCCATTTCTAGTTTATTCCTCTAGAAATTTACAAGTCCGATCGTTAAGACTTCTCTTTTTATATTCTTTTACTCTTTCAAAGTTGTAGAGTCTTTCCAGGGATACACCCTCAAACATGATCTTCCTCATAATGTGCTTTAATTCACATTATCAGAATGCATCATTCAAGACCAACGAAAGACTCGAAGCCACTTTCTATGTACTCATGTATATTTATATCTTAGGATGTTCACTTCACCCATAAATCAGTCAAAATACTATACATGACATTTATATGCATAAAACCTTATGGGCAACAAAAGAGTCATCATAAATCAGTATTTTCATACTCTTTAAATTTGTTACGTTAATGACTATCGACATCTTAATAAGTGAGCATATCATCACATAATAATCTTATTTACCATGTAGTAATTGCATGAATCTAACACTCAATTTGAGTACTTAAAAACTCACAGCGTGAATGCACATCATTTTAACCGAATACTCAATCATCATATGCATACGCCCTTAACATGCAAGTAAGCTTTCTTTGACCGCATTAATCATGATGATAAATTTTCCACATGCACGTCGGCTTCTATTGAAGCACTACATCCAATAACATTGGAAGACTCACCGAAAACATGTGGTCAATTATGAAATTATAAGTCATCATTTTCAAGTGCATTAATACACTTTCTTTCACTATTCATAATCATGAATTTCAATTTGAATATATTTATATCAGTCACATTAGGGATCAACACATGTAATATTATCTCATATTTCATGATCCACTAATACATTCCAATTCACATCTTTTTCATTTAATCAAGTAGGCAGACGGCATTCATTTTTATAAATAACCTAGCCGAAAAATTCATAACCACACCAAGGATCATGGACATACTCTCCTCATAACCACATCAATATACATGGTTACACAAAACGTTTTTATGATGCATCAGCTTCAATATAATGAAATAATACATCTATAGTTTGACTAACATGTATATGAGCACAAATCATACAATCATATTAATATCCATACTCTTACTTCATATCTATGGACGTGCATGTATTAGTTATATTAACATATAAGCATGATTATACTCATGCTTTTCCATAATTTTTCAATTCTACTATTGTTCACTTCATTATGCCATAACATCAATTCCGTCAATGAACAATCCGTACAGGAGATTGACTCAATTACCGTCAAGACAAGAATGAACCAATATACCCATATTTATTATGGGATTATATCCACATAGCTATTAACGTACGTGCATTTAACCTCAATCTGATTGTTGTTCAGATTACAAATTCACACAGCAATGTATTTACTATACACAATGCACAATTTATTCTTTGTTCCAAACTATGTATGCGTTTTCATAATTCATGAAAAACTCTATTGTTCTTTTCAATTCATAGAACACAAGTATCATTATCAATATATTTCATTCACTTATTTATTATTACTAGTTTTAGCATCGTTACAGCGTCTGGTTTCAACAACCACGCTAAACAACGCTTTATTTTAATGCTCAAATTATACATACTAATTTGTAACAAGTATGTCTTCATAATTTAATTTCTTATCCATTTAATTCCAGTGCACTTTGTTGTTAAATTCATGATGCAAGCCACAACAAAATAGTACCCGAATTGAAAATTATCATGATTTCTTAATTTGATTTTGATTTCACATGTATACTCATCATTGATCAACATTCATGATATATAACTGTTGGGTTATGTTTCAAATTTTGAGTTTAGATTTCAAATAGATGTCTGTGGTGGACAGCTTCAGTCCGGAGACTGACTAAGATGGTTTGGACATGTTAGCAGGAGACCGACTACAGCCCCAGCCAGGAGGTGTGAACAGCTTCACACGAAGCTAGGCAGAAGAGGGAGGGGCAGACCAAAGAAAAGTTGGCTGGAGACGATTCGTCACAACCTAACCCACCTAAACCTAAGAGAGGAGATAGCCTCAGATAGGGCACGATAGAGGGCTAGCATAAGGGTAGCGGATGTGGCAGAGTAGATTAGTGCGGAGAGTGACTTGTAGTTTAAGATTCCTAGGCAGTCATAACCTCAAGTGAAGCACTTATAGGCTAGTTTATTCTCTGATCATGCTTTTTTTTTTCCCCCTCAAAATTCATTGGTATTTAATTAGTGGTTTTATTTGCAGACACTTAATTACTTCAGGTTAGGGGTCCTCGAAAACAGCTTCCTTTCCACTCGGAAGGGGTAAGGCTGCGTACATCACCCCTCCCAAACCCTGCTTTTTGCCGGAGCAGCGAGGCACTGGGACTGTTGTTGTTTTTGTTGTTGTCTGTGGTGGAGCGGAAGGACCAGGCCTTCTCGGGTCGGGCTATACCTTGTTTTCCTCAGTCTCAAGCGCTTAATTTTCATATCTTGGATATAATTCACCTTTCAATAACATATCAAAACAATGCGTAAACTAAAAATTAAGAGTTCTTATCTTTGGAATTTCAACCCCACAAGCAAATATATTTTCATGCATAAACAACAATGCATCAAACACTCCTTCTTAGGCATTATAGAACTTCATGATTTTATACCAAATCAAATGTACAAAATTTCACACAACTTGATTCCATTAATTGGATGCAAATCAAAAAGCATAAAGGCATTTTTCTGTTATCCTTATGCATGCCCAACTTGACCACCATCATGAATTCTTGAATTATGTTATCAAACCATATGCAAATTAACCACGTGCCTCATGAATAAAGCACAAACCTAAATCCTCATTCATCTCAGTGCATCACGATTTCATGATTTTAAAAATTAAATGACATACCTTGGTCCATAGCCATTCATACAATGATAGATCCAAGCAGTCATGCCAATTCTCTCAATTCATCATTTTCTCCAATCTCACATGATTCGACATCAAATCACAGAAAGTGAAAACGCCATTTCAATTAATGAACTAAGTCTTAAGATTGCTAGTGTAAACTCCCAAAAGTACAGGGAACCGGGTAACCAAACATTGTTGGATCAAACACTTGCAATTCTCAAGTAACGGGTATCAAATCGATCTACAGGTTTCAAGGCGTGATGCCACTTTCCTTAACACTTATTTCAGTATATGAAATAGTCTCGAGGATACAACGATAACCTAATGTCAATAAAGTCAGCGTATGTAAAGGGAGATAATAAGGAGAGATGTATGAGAACGAAGTTTTCAAGAACAATAAAATAAGTTCTTTCAAATCAATTGATTTTTACATTATCAAAGACATTAGGGGAATATATATATAAGACTTTGTGAAAGAAGACATCCCAAATTATGCCTCAAAGAAAAGGAGCGAAAAGCCGGTAGTTAATGCGCGAAAATCTGGTGAAAACTGCACCTGTGTGTCGACACACAGCTCTATGTGTCGACACACAGTTCTGCAGAGATGGTTCTATTGATCAGTGTGTGAGACACGGGCCGTGTGTGTCAACACACACCTCTGCAGCCCTGTTTTGTAAGAATGTGTGTCGACACACCCGCCCTGTGTGTCGACACACATCCCAACACACTTCAAAACACATTGAACAAGCTTCGGGACCAACTTTAAACATTTTATTTACAATTCTTATAGCATTATTTTGAAAATACATCAACAAGATCTGAGGCATGTTACAACTTTCAGATCCAATAGGTAGTGATCATCAAATGCACTTGACGTGTGCTTCCTGTAAAAGTATAAGATGGCTTTTGTTGTTAGAAGGCACATAAATAGTTTTATAATCGTATTTCAATATGTCATTTTAAGTAATTCCCATTAGGCTTGAACGCGGTTGGCGGAAGCTAAATTTGCTAATTTGTCATCTCCTGTTCCTTACTTAAATTCCTTATGCTTTTCGTGTTTAATATCTCAAATATATTTAGATTTAACAAACTTTATCTGGCTTACTCAAATCAAATTATAAAAAAAGGGGTCGCTGCAGTGCGTCTGAAATATGGTCACGATCAAACTGCATGTCTATGCTGTTACGCCATTGGAACCACACTACGCCTTGCTACTGTTGTACAAAGAGTATAGTAACTAAGCTGACATAGTCCGAGCTTTTTCCGAAAGCAAATTGCAATTTGTATAAAGAAAATATTAATATTTGAAACAAGATGACGACATCAAATTTGACCTTCAACCGTCAATTCAATCATATTCTTATCTTTTCTACTATAATTTTATCTTTGAACTCACTTCTAACATAAAACATAACTATCCAACACCAACCCATATCCTTCCAACTCGAACTCTATCTTTATAACTAACATCCAACTCAACTTTTATACCATCAAGCCGAGTTGGCTACTTGTTTTACGTGGAAAAATTCAATTTATGTGTTAGTATGAGTTGTTTCTAGTTTCCTTTTTTATTTTAAATTTGGAAGCTCTACATAAAGGCATCTAGTACTTGTAATTTATATTCAGTTCAATACAAAAATATATCCTTTTCACTTTCTTTCTCATGTTAAATTATCATTGTTCTTAATTTTATACATATATAAATGTTTTAGTACCCAACACCTTTTGCATGCCGTTTCAGGTAGGAGAATTTTATTAGTTGAGATAATATTCCTTTCGAGTGTGAAGTTTTCATAGCCTGTGATATTTTGGCTTTTCTTACTACGTTGCGGAGCAGAATGGTGAGTTCATGCCACAAATTCTCAAAACGAAGAGCATGCTAGAGTTCAAAATTATTTCTAATTCTTCCATTAGTATAAACATTTGAAATAGTTGTTTTTCTGATATAGTATTAAAACTTTATTGATCAAGAAGTTATAATTCGAATCTCAATAGGGCTCAAGTCTAAACATCAATATAAAAGTACAAGGTATGAGGCGAGCCTATGAATTATCCACACTTTGAGCCATATGTGGCTCTGTGTGAGGGGGCATGCTATGGTACATAATTATTTTTGATCACCCATCAACTTAAGCTTGTTGGATAGATGTTTCCTTAAAAGGATAAACATGTCACTTATTTCAATTTGATTAGGCCTGATTCATGTTCCTTCTGGGGTTTGATAGCTTATTAAGTCGAGTTTGAGCAGGCTTAATAGCTCAGCGTGCTAAGTTCAAACAAGAGGTGCTCAAATGGGCTCATTAAGAGATCGTTAAAGGCAAAACTCATTAATGGCTTGCTATTCGTTAGTATTAGCTCGAAGCCTAATAGTAACTCGAATAACTGGGCTTGTTAGTAAACTCAACTCGCTACTAATCTCAGCTCGATTATGAGCTCGACATGGCTCGATAATAAACTCGACTTGACTAGATGACAAGTTTGTTTCAGTTTGATTAGGCTGATGAGTCGAATTGAGCTATGTATCAAACCCACTAATATATTATCAAACCGAGTTTGAACAAAGGTTCAAAAGCTTGATAAAAGTGCAGCTCGAGTTCTACCAAGAGGGTGCTTCAGCTCGTTTACATCCCAAGTGAGTTATAGTACTTGCAGGCGGTACAGGAAATGGATTATTTATCTAAATGTTGTATGATTACAGGCCCAGAGTAAAGGAGTTTGTTATAGCTTTTGAATATAGAACTACTGCTCATGGGCTGTACTCAAATATGGCCCAAGCTTTAGCATTGTAACGGGCTTGTGTAACTACTTTTATAGCAGTCATGGGAATAGCTATTAGGAACTGCTTTCCCGAGGGGAGAACCAGTTGATTTTCTTGAATGAATTACCCAATGACCCAATCCGTTTGATTCACTGCCCGAACCAACCTAACCCAAAGAATTTAAAATTTGTTGCGACCTAAACCCAAAAATGAACCGACTCAAATTTGACCCGATCCTAACTTGACCCGACCAGAGCTGACTCGAAACCCGAAATGACCCGACCCGTGAAAACTCGAGACCCAAACCAGTGCCGCCTTATATCCTAAATGGTCCAAATAAAAATTCAATTTATCATAAAATCTAAACAAAATGCTAATTATAGTCATTTCACTTTATAGATCAAGTTATAATATTTAAGGTCCAATAAATATATTATTAAATAAACTATTGGGTCAACCTGCAAACCGACCTGACCCAACCCAACCCAACCCAACCCGAGGTTAACCTAACTCGAGGTCGACCCAATCCAATATCGACCCAACCTGACACTGACCCAACCCAAGACTGATCCAAACCCAAGGATGACCCGACTCGAGATAGATCCGATGTGACATTAACCCGACCCGATTGCTAGGTTTAGTATTTTATTATTTAGCAAAGTGACATGCAGCATGCTTCAATTCTTTATTATTTGTATGAATCTTATCCTCTCAAGAAGATATCTGCGGGTAAACTTCGGTATCCTAAGCCCTACCAAGCATATGAAGATCAAGAACATAAAAAAACATCAGCTATATAAGACCCCTTTTTGGTATTAGTAAAGTGACTTAGAAATTTTCTTAATAGGACAGAAATTTGGAGAAAGGGGGTTAGTGAGCTTTAAACTTGAGATGTAGTCAAAAGGGGATAGGAATTTTAACTGACAAACCAAACTAAGGAAGCTTTGCTGCAAAAGTGACGAAGATCAAGGATAAAGAGTCAAGATTTAGATAGAAGATACTTACTAAGAATTTGAATTGTTGTAAATTTATCCTTTAAGATATATTATTAACTAGATAATGTTATTGGCAGGGCAAAAAAATTGTTATTACCAAAGTAATATTATAGCTTTCAAGACAATTTTGTGGCTTTTATTGTTTGCAATTTTCTGACAATAACAACATCATAGTAATTATGGTTACTTTATTATTGGGGTTTAACTTCTATTATCTTTTTATTATCAAATTGAGTTTATTATTATCCATTTAGGAGTTTATTTTCAATTAGATTTCTAGTCTATTTCTATTTCTTAAGGGAATGATTGCTTAAAGCTAAGTACAGAGATGTTTAGTTAGTTAGAACTAGAGCTGTTCAACTATCCTGCTAGGTACACGGATGCCTAAAAACCTCTTTATTTAGACGCATAGGTAGTTAATCTCTATCAAAAAGCTTATAAAGTTGGATGCACAAAAGTATGTATGGAAAGAGGGAGAGACTGCTTCACTAGAATAAGCCTGCCGAGTATGAACAATCGCTAGCTCCAATGGCATCGTGCTGTTCCACTAATTTCTGCCAATCAGTGCATAATTATTTTGCTGGGCTAATTTTAAATTTGCCGTGAGAATCAACAAATATTTAAATATTAAAATTGGTGAGCTCTTTATTTTATTTTATATATATATATTTTTTTTTGAGATAAATGAATTGTTTAATTGCTGCAGAGTAAACTCAGATTACAATGTTTGCTTAAATTTAGAGATAAGAATGAAGAAATTCCAGTAGATATTCTCATGCAAGTGAGTGTCAAAAAAAAACGCAGAATTTCATTGAGTTTTGTGGAGAATTAATTAAAAAATGGAAAGTATGCAAGAATGTCGTCGCTTGCTACTTGTCTGATTTAGTGACTATAAAAGCCTCAATCACGGGCAGTTTGGTATTTTTTAATTTCTTTTTTGACATTAAAAGACAGTGAGCCAAGTGTGCTTGACCGAGAAAGTGTACAACGTAATCATATAAAGAGAAGATATAGAAAAATGAGAGAATTAAAGAGGAGGCACACCAAAATCAAAGTCGGTGCGATCTTAAAGCACCTACTTTACAAAATGGTCCGCTACAGGATTGGATTTATTTGGTGAATGAACAAACTGAACAGAACTGAGACTAACTAAAGTCAAGATTTTGTAAATTAAAAGTTTCATTTCCACGGGCTTGATCTTGGCTTTAGCGTCTAAGATATTGTGGAGAACAAGGAACTAACTTTTCCAAAAGCTTACGCTGGTGGGTGAAGGCCCAGGAATAGTTTTATACTCTAACATGCCCCCTCATGCGAATGCCAATTGGACTTGAAGCGTGAATAGTGCACAGGTCTATCTCATACCTTTGTGCTTAAATTATTTTTAATATTGAAAGTGAGAGTTGCTGAGATTCGAACTCGTGACCTCTTGGTCAACAAGGTTTTGATATCATGTCAAGGAACCAACTTTTTCAAAAGCTTAAGCTGATGGGTGAAGACCCAGTAATAGTTTTGTACTTCAACAGATCTAATGGCCAACTTGTGTTGATCATGATATAGCAAATCTCTAGAGTTGGGTACGTCTAGGGTAAACATGATTGCTAAAAGCTCGATATAGTTTGAGTCGTGAGAACTAATTGGACTTGAGAAAATAACTAAGGTTGTATATGAGTTTCTAAACACGCCCCTAATAGTTGCCGGACCAAGCTTTCCAAGGGGGGAGCCTCCAATATGTTCATTATTATAAGGTTGGGGGTGTGTTGTTTCTTTAAGATTTTCGCAATTCTATGTGGGTTCTTTCTGTCATGCATGAGGATTATACCCCTTGACTTTATGTGTAAATTACTTAGTAATGAGATATTATGCTCACCAACCTGTTCTTTAATCTATCAGCATCTCTAGGCAAAATAGGTTTATGTTTATGTTGCAGGAACAAAACAAAAGGACAACGAAAAATTTAACGGGAAATAGAAAACAAGATACAAGATTTACGTGCTTCAGCTAGGAACAGGAACATACCCAGTGCCTCAAGGGCTCTCGTATACGCAGGGTCTGGGAGGGGGGGGATATACGCAGCCTTCCCCCTTCAGGGTGTTAACCTGAAGAGAGACTGTTTCCCAGTGCCCCCAACCTAAGGGTGAGGAATTCCCAGGAGGTCACTCATCCTGATACTACTCTCGTCCAAGCACGCTATTTACGTGCTTCAGCTAATTATGTTAATGTCCACTGCTCACTATCTTTTAGAAAGAGTACAACAAAATTCTTTTCCTCATCTAACACCTTGCAAACCCTAGCTTGTATCGTTGGCTACAAAAATCCTAGCGCTACTGAAAACATCCCGGTTCAAAACACTTTTCCCAAGGGCTAAGTCCTCCTTTCCTCCGATGCATGAAATTGCCCCATTAGAAAATAAAACAGAAAGCCCAACAGTTAGTATCCCCACAAGACACTAGACAAGGAGAGAGCTAAACTAAGTCTGGGAAGCCATTTTTGGAGGTGCAAATAGCAACTCCCTCCTAATTGTAAAGCAGTGAGGGGTGGCTTTCATGTCTTGTGGTGTCAACAATCTAACTGTTTCATATTCATGTTTGCCTTAAAACACGACTGATTCTATATGACACAATCAATCTAATTCTAGTCGGGTTCTCATAATTGACGTGTTTTGTCGAGTTTCTCTTGACAATTTGTGATATATTCAAACCATGCTATCCTTATGGTAGACTTCGTTATACCTGGCTTAGACTAATATGCGTTTCAAGGGATCAAAAGTGCCTCTCCATGGTAATTGCTTGCTCCGTATATCTGGATATTGTCCTATACATATAAGTAACACAAAATAGAGAATTAAAGTAATTATGAATGCATAGACTCTAAATAATCCGTGTTATTATTAAGATTATTTTGCATTCATAAGAGTCTATGCGATAACATTTGAGGAATATTGGAGAATGTGGAATATGGTCTTATGCTCTATGCTGTGGACCAGCTTCTCAGATTGGGGGTTCTCGGAAACAGCTTCTCTTCAGGGTAGCCCCATGAAGGGAGAAGGCTGCATACATCTACCCTCAGACCCTGCTTTTGTGGGAGCCTTTGCAGGCACTGGGTTTGTTGTTGTTGTTGTTGTTGTTGTTGTTGTAGACTTTTAATAATCTGTGTGTAAAAGCTATCTAACTTCTCGTATAATTTAGTGAAAAGTCTTGGGAAAATGTATTATGATGTGTTTGGTAGATGATATGGTCATTTCCACGAGAAAGTGGGAAATCTAATTTAATTAGTGTTGTTTTAAAATACCAAATATTTGCCATTACTCATTTGGCCAGTAGTGAGACATGGCTAATGGAATTACATGGTCTTTCCAGCACATTTGCTTTTTTATTTATTTATTTATTATTATTATTTTTTTTTTCCATCATGGATGTCATTGCTTACACAGTTAATTTATTAATTCAAACTTTTTGAATTAGAGTTTAATTTCCTGGAGCTACGCTGTTCCCGAGGCTGGGAATTTGGATAACTTCGTTGAATTTTTGTTCATAAGGAAAGTTCTTCTGTGTTTCCATGGAACACCTCTACGAAATACTATAATAATTTTTAGTTACTTAAGAACTAAATTAGTAAGTTATTACTGTGTTGTGTCTTGTGCTTTTTAGTTTGGGTTTCGAAGCAGAGTTCCGTGGTGGAACGTAAAGAGTGAGGTGCGGACATTAGCTATCCGATCGGGTCTCTGTACCCATTTTGTTTTAGAGCTTGCTATCTTTTCTCACGATATATGCTTCCTATAGGGCTTTTGCCTAGACGTAGACAGAGAGGGAGCATTGCCTCTTTGAGAGAGACAAAAATATATGTAATTCTCCGAATCTAGGTCCTATAAAGTTTTCATCCTTCCGCCCGTGGTTTTTTCCTCATTTGAGGGTTTTCCGTGTAAATCTTGGTGTCTTTGTTTTCTCTTTCTCCCCTTTCTTCTCATTTTATAATCAAATCTTGTTTTGATATTTAAATCGAATCCAATTTTTAGAGTACGTTGCCTAATAATTATATTATATTATTTTGGAAAAATTTTATTTATATTGGTACTATTATGTAATATTGCATATATTTTTGGGTCAAATATTTAAATAGCATTAAAAAATTATTAGTTTTGAAGTTATTATAATCAAAAATATATTTCTGTTATATGTAAGATTGCCAATCCAATATGTTGTAATTATATGAGGTTAATCTACTATTTCGTGATATTTAGCTCGGATAAGTATATTGCTATGGCTCCATTTTGCATAATCATGTAAGTGATGTAGTTGTAATTGTAATATTGTAGTTATTTCTTCCAACTAGTAGCGAGAGAACTTACGATTCAAATATCAGCATCTCAGAATAAGAAACCCAAGAGGTATTCACACTGTGTGGAAACGGGAAAATAACAAAAGAAAACCCGAAGACGACCCTATAGAAAGCAACCCTCAAAAAAAAACTCTTGATGTAAACAAGAACATCGGAAACATGAGTATTTATCAATTTTTATTTAGAATTGTCATTAAAAATGTTGTGAGATACAAAATGACCATTTTGGATATCATGTACTACCATTAATTATAATACTTTATATTATTACATATTCTATAATTACTAACAATTATTAATTAAAAAAAAATGGTGTACTAAATTAGACTAAACTATAAATAATATTTATTTGATATAAAATTAATTAGTATATTACCCAATGTATATTTTTTATGTTAAATAAGAAAAGATTATGAGCCTATTTTTGAAAAGTTCCCATTAATTACATTACTATAATTATGAGCAAATTTTTATTTATAATTTAAATCATAATTAAATTGTTTAATTAATTTTAACCATTGGTAATTAAATTCATTTAATTAAATTATAGTTAAATTATTTAATTAAACATAACTATTAAACTCGCTTTTTTATTTTTGATAATTAGCAAGAAAAATCTCGCGATATGAAAGCCGACGCCTCAAACAAATAATATCAAAGCATAATTAGATTATTTAGTTAAAGCATGGGTTGATTTTATATGAAGGGCTAGTTTTTATCTTTTGATTTTAGTAGGGGTAAGATTGTCATTTTCTTTATAAAGTGTTTTCCCAAAATGTTCTCTTTTGAAAAGCACTATTTCTCTACTACAGAGAAAATTGATTCGTCCAACATCCTTGTATCATAGTAATTGCCGATTGGGGATGCTTTATGCCATTTCCTAGGTCTCGAGTTTGAGGCATATTCTCCATCCTCTAATGGACCTTACCAATTTAGAACATATATGGAAACTGTTGAATTTTTTTTTCAAAAATAGTTGCAACTTGTAAGCAACTAAATGGCCGAAGTAAACACCCCATAGTCGATAAATACTTTAAAACACAGCTAAGATCAAGGTTGTACATTTATTTATCAGAAAAATTATTTTCGTCTAGAAATAAACCTGAAATAAAGATCCTTCTTTATGTGATTTTTGTCGTCTCTATTGTTCCCCGGGAACATTTCAATAAATAGGGAAAAAGAAAGTGATAAAAGGAAAATCATTCAAGTTATAACATCGAATATCTTGAAGCAACATTTTCTCTCTTTCTAAAGCTTATTTTTTTGAAAATGAAATTGTAGAACATGCAGTTTTCACTAAAACTATAGTCTAGAACAAACTTACTCATAATTTTATGTCCATATAGTTCTAGGACTTAAACTGACACCTTTATGCCACAGTAGAATTTTTTTTTTTTCTATTTTTGATATTTATGAGGAAGAAAATCCTCGGAAGAGTACAAGAGATTATCCTTTAAAAATACAAGAGCCAAACACACAAATGAAAGAAAGAAGAAGAAGAGAAGAAAAGAGAAGAGAGAAATAAAAACCCTAGGCTAGGAGCGTATCATGAATAAAGTCGGGCTAAAATCATCTTGCTTTGTCCATTGTTTGCAACTGAAAGTGCTACCTAAGAAGGTAACTAGAGCATATAGAACTGCGAATTTGAGTCAAGATGTAGGAGTAGTAGTGAAAATCAACCTGCGGAGGCTAAAAGAACATTAAGACTTACTTCAACGGCTATGCCATAGTAGAATAACCTTTTTCTTACAATTAAGAAAAGAAAAATTCCCTAAGCACAGTAGAGTAACATTATTGGTTGCATTAAGGTCAATTTCACTACTTGTTCCATTGATTTGAGATTTAGTTCAATATTGCATGGTTTTATTGGGTAAAACAACATTAGATTCCCTCAAAAACCCTTTGATGGAACATTTTGACCTCTATCTATGGACCCAAAGAAGTTACCTATGTGGCTACATAACGTTCATGTATTACTCATGATGTGATAATGTTTAGGTTATTCATTCTCGGACAGAAATCAATATCGTTGTATACCATTTTGGGAAATAAAGTGTTCTGTGCTCGAATTTTCTCCTTGACTGACTTTGATTATGACGCGCTACAAATTGGATTCTCTCATTTTATAATGTATCTTTTCTTTATTTCATTATGTTGTGAACTATCATTATAGAAGATCCTTTTCTCACCATCTTTTACTTATTAAAAAAAAAAATTCATGATGCTGCTAAACTTCGTCTCTTTGCTTTACTATTGGAACCCAGAAACTTAAATATAGAAACAGGAAGCTTTTAAATAAAACTTTTTTTAATAATTAAAAGCAGTATAGAGAGAGTCTCCACAATAAATAATGAGCAAGATAAAGAAATAAAAAAAATATTAAGAGAAAATCACGAGCTGGAAACGTAACATGAGCAAAGCAATGTGAGCCGGCTTTGCCCATGGTCAGCGACATGAATGATCGAATTCTAAGTAAGTAAGATCTTTAGATATTCTTGATGAAGCTTGTCCCAGTATTTGTATCTGTCAATTGACAATTAAACTTGAACAACTCTTCTCACATTCATCTGACTGCATAAAAAAAGTGATACAGGTTGCAAGAACATTGCCTTGTTAACTTTTCTGCCATGAGCAAGTACCCATTAGAGTATAAAACTACTACCGACCTTTACCTATCAGCTTAAACTTTTGAGACACTTAGTTCATTGACATAGTATCAAAGCTTTATTGACCAAGAGGTTGTAAGTTCAAATTCCAACAGATCTCACTCTAAATATTAACATATTTCAAGCCTAAGGTATATGTAAGCCTAGTAAAGGCCAATTGGCATTTGTATGAGGAGACATTTTAGAGTATAAAACTATTCTCGGACTTTCACACATCGGCTTCAACTTTTGAAACAATTGATTCCTTGATAACACCAAGATAGTGCATGATGTGATGTTGTAACCATGGACGCTTGTCACCTCTTCCTCGACGTCCACAGCAGTTTGACTAAGAAGTAACTCTCATCCATCTCAAACCTAAAAATAGGATTACTAAAACAAGGCAGCAATATTTCCTGAGCTTTTGGATAGAAACAAGCTCTTATATCACTCTAATTTGACCTTTATTTTTTTCCCTAAAGTTAAGCTGATATACCTTCAATATTAATCCGTCCACTTTGATATTTATGTTGTTTTCTTTTTGTAATATCCAGCTTATATTAATCTTGGTATGTATGATTTTCCACATTTGAAACCCATAATCCAGCTCATCTCATCTTTTCCATGCAAAATTAAATGATTTCCAGTGCAGGAAAAAAAATATATGTAATGTTTAGTGGCCACCTATGATTCACTGGAAGATATAGTGCCATTTATCCTTTCATATTTTATTGGTCTGCTCTTGTTTTTATGTGAGAATGATTGGAACATATTCTTGAATGAGCTTTTCAGTGCCATCTATCTGTGTCCAGGGACTCAAGGCCTAAAGCTGAATTTCTTACAAGACAAAGCAGAGAAGACAAGGATGGAGAAGAGAAGATTCAAGTCTATAATGGGCTAATTCGCTTTTACTGGTATGAATCGTTTTCTTCTTTTTATTCCCCAAAGCTATAATCCATGTTTCTTAACCTATTCATGTGACCCCAGTATGTAGTATGACACTCAAATACTTCAAATTGAACTTAAATCATACGAAATTTTATACAAGTAGCGAAATCTGACCCTTAGATGCTTGTCTAATCTTTCTTCTCGAGTTAGAGCATCCTTGGATAGAATCAAATAAAATGGAAGAAAATTCAGATTTAGATGTTTCTAGAAGGATCTTTTGGGTTAAATCAATTGGATTTAAGATCATGTAAGGAGCGCAACTAGAGAATTTTCTCTTCTTCTTAGAGAGTTTAGAGACTCTTCAAGTGTGGCGTGATGATTCTTTTTGGTAAGGTAGGTAGAGTATTTATAAGGTTAATGTCACATGCTTAACATGTATTACAGGGATATCCGGATTCCTTGACCTATCCAGGATACTGAATCCAATATTATGGACCCAGTATCCAAGGTTTAATTGCTTATGGGCAGCTTGTGTTAAGCTTAGTACCCATTATCTTTCTCTCTCTTTGCTTCATTACGGTGGAATTAATCCCGCTTCAGATAACCATACAACGATCAATATTCTCTTATTATCCAGTACTTGTTAAATTTCATTGGGCCTTAGGTCTTACCAGCGGAGTTGAAACATATAAGGTCCGCACATAAGTTTAAGTGTGATTCCATCCTAAAATCAATTGGAATTAAGCACAGTAACTTTTTATGCTTATATATTGATCTTTTCTTTCTTATAGCTCCAACGTGAAAATCTCGTACCATAGTCATATGTAAACTCTAACAGGAATGGTGATCCGGTATAATACAAGTATTTTCAATAACATGAGATAAAGCAAATAGTATTGCTGTTGTTGGATGAATCCAAGTTGAAAATGAGTGTCAATGGATAGAGACACATACGAATAGACGATTAAAAAATAATTAGCAAAGATAATGAGGGATTGATTTGAGACTTGACTCGTCTTAAACCTGTACTTTTCGACATAAATTGACAAATTCAACCACCAATTTCAAATTATGTCAACTGAGTGTTAAAAAAATAATATATTTATCCTCCTTGTTGAAATAAAAAGGGAGATGGATGTGAAAGTCAAGATGGGAGCTACTCTCATGATCTACCTTGCAACTACTACTGTGAGACCATTTGTTCTCATTATCCCCTGTACACAATTTAAAATTGGGGTTTAAATTTTACGATAATATTATTATTATTAGGGTAAAATTATTATTATCAGAGTACTTATTATTCATAAGTCATATTATTGTTCAGACAGTAATAATTTTTTTGGTCCAGACAATAATAAACTCCCAAATTTTAACCAACAAAAATTGGGGCTAAAATATGTGTACAAGAAGTCAAAAATCTTAGGACATGTTTAGTATTATTTTTTATTTTTAAAAGCTTAAAAACATATTTTGAGAATTATATTTTTCTAGTTTTCGATTTTTTATTTTTACAAAAAAAAAAAAAAATATTAAGGTGGACTTTTGATGCATAGGGAATAGAGCGAGCTTTGGTGCAACAATAAGGTTAATTTGAGCCCTAGAATCATATCGCAATTTTGTTGTGATTTCACAGAGTCATAAAAGTAGAGTATCGAAGAAACTATATAATGTATTGCAATGATCGTATTGAGATTTATTGGGAACATAAATTGCTGCTGCTTTTTTCTTTTCTTTTTTTTAATGTGTATGAAACAACATACACTTAATATTAAGCGTGGTACCCATTTTATTGGCAATCCAAGCAAATCTGTAATTACATTGTTATAAAAAGATATAATATTATATGGGCTATTACAAAAGTACCGTATGTAGTACCAGGGCACCAACACGCCGTCACCGTATCTCATTAGAACTCCGAAGTTAAGCGTGCTTAGGCGAGAGTAGTACCAGGATGGATGACCTCCTGGAAAGTTCTCACCCTCAGGTTGGGGGCACTGGAAAATAGCCTCTTTTCATGTTAACACCTTGAGGCACTGAGCATGTTCCTATGTTCCTTTTTACAAAAGTACGGTATGTCGTTGTGTATTGGTTTGCTTAAAATATATGAAAGGACCTAGATTCCTAATTCATATTTATGAAAGGACCTATATCCCTAATTTATATATTGATATGTCATTAAAAAATAATAATAATAATAATAAGCTGCACTTATCCAAGTTATATACTTGATTCAATAAATTTTCCCCCCAAAACAGCGAGGATTGACATGTACTATTAGAGTATAAAATCATATACAAGTCTTTACTCATCGACTTAAGTTTTTAGGATAATTGGTTCCTTAATATGATATCAGAACCTTATTGATTAAGTGGGTAAGAGTTTAATTCCCAATTGCTCCTACTCTCAGTATTCTTATAATTCAGCACAAGATTTGAAGTGGGCTTCTGTACAGTCATGCTTCAAGTGCACCTATTAGCTTATGTATTTGAAATAGTTGGGTTCTTAACATGCATAATACTGTAGCATAATTAGCTTTATTGTTGGCTTGGCTCCCGAAAGTGCTTATAGGATTCTTTGGTTGAATTGCTATAATGAATGCTGGTTTGGTCTCCTGGGATTTATATGGTTTGCTGGCCTGACCACCCCTTAAGATTTGGATACAACTACTAAATCTGTGTACTGATAACCTAACTTTATTATTTCTTGCCTTGTCATAGCTTATTATAGTATAATAAATATATAATTCCTAATACAGTATAAGAGCATTCTTTGATCTGGGAAGCCAACTTAGCGGAAAAAAGACCTGAATTATGGTTGTAATTGATTTTTTTTATATAATTTAGAGAAAAAGATCATTTTTTTTCTGATAATTAAAGCAAAGTTCAAAACAAGTAGGCGCTCCAAAGAGCCCTGAAACAAAGCCGAAAAACAAGAACAAGAAGAAGCACAAAAAAAAGGGAAAAACGGAGCAAAAGACCTGGACAACGAAAACCACCCGCTCAAGCACCAAAATAAACAGAAACCAAGAGCACCTCAGGAGACCAAAAGCAAACCAAAAGAGAAAGAAGCACTCCAACAACCTCGCACCACGAAAACGGGGACTAAGAACCGAAACAAGATAGAACACAAGCAGCAACAACCAACCAAAAACCTACCATAGCACTTGAACACCAAATTACTAAAGCAACTCAAAACGACTAAGCCAATTGGAACGAAGCTTGAAAGGCTGACATGAACGGCAAAGCCAAAAAATGAAGAGAAAAAGATCATTAGTTATATATAGGAGACAAATCTCCAAAAATTACATTATTGTTGTAATGGATATTCAACACCAATTATTCATTATTACTTCTCACTGATCTTAGTTATGGCCTGTTTGGGATTACTGTGAAAAAACTATTTTTTTAGAAGCACTTTTTGTAAAAATAATTTTGTAAAAAATATTATTTCAAATAAGCAGTTTGTGATTGACCAAACAGTAAAAAAGCGTTAATGGTAATATTATGAGTGTTTCGCCAATGTTAAAAAAATATTTTTTTTCTATAAAATTACCAGAAATGACACTAACGGAAGTCTTTTATAGTTGAAAAAAATACCCGTGAACCGTTCTAAATATTTAATATTTTTTTAAATATTAAAAATATTTTTTTTATTATTTATATAAATATTATTGTTTTAAATAATATAAATATTTCTTAAATATTTATAACTATTTTTAATATTTATAAAATATTTAATTTTTTTAAAAATTAAAATATTTTTAAATATTTAAAATATTTTCTAAATATCATATTCGAGGCAAGCTGGATGTAGCCTCGATAGAGAACAAATTGAGGGAGCAACGCCTAAGATGGTTTGGACATGTCAGCAGAAGACCGACTTCAGCCCCAGTCAGGCAGTGTGAACAGCTCAACACAACGATAAGCAGAAGAGGAAGGGGCAGACCACAGAAGAGCTGGCTGGAGACGATTCGTCAAGACCTAACCCACCTAAACCTAAGAGAGGAGATGGCCTTAGATAGGACACGTTGGAGGGCTAGTATTAGAGTAGCGGAGATAGCAGAGTAGAGTAGGGCGGGGAGTGGCAAGTGGTCTAAGTTCCGTAGGCGAGCATAACCTGTAGTGTAACACTCTTAGGCTAGTTTAGACATCGATCTTCTTCCTTTTCTTCTTCTCCTCCTTCTTCTTCTTCCTCTTCTTCTCCTTCCCTTCCTAAATTTTTTTTTTTCTTTTCTCTTTTCCCTTATGCACGATTGATGAATTGATGGTTTATCTGCAGAAACTCAACCACTCTAGGTTGGGGGTCCCCGGAAATAGTCTCCTTTCCTGCCGGAAGGGGTAAGGCTGCGTACATCACCCCCCCCCCCCCCCACCCCGCATTATGCGGGAGTCGCAAGGCACTGGGACTGTTGTTGTTGTTGTTGTATAAATCTATTATTAATTATTATAATATTATTTCATATTTAATATATATTTTTAAAATATATAAACTATTTTTGAAATATATAAATTATTTTTCAAATATATTAACAAATTTTGTGGTACCTGAAATAGACTTTCTCAATTGTTTAGTTTTTGCTTCTACTTATGCTTAAAAGAAAAAGCACCAAATTTCTTCTTCAGCTTAAAAGCAGAAAAATAGCTTCTACTTTTAATAAAAAGTGCTTTTTTACAGTTGCCAATCCCCCTCAAATCTCAAAAAAGTGTTTTTTCAAGAAAAAATAAAAAGCACTTTTTTTTCGTAAAATAAGCAATCTCAAACAAGCTCTTGGTCCCAAGTTAGCGTAATGTGAAGTATTGAAAAACATGATGCTAACTTGGTTCACACATTTATTTAATTATATGTATCATCAAGTTTCTAGGTTATCGTCTTTTCCATTTACTAAGTTGATATATAATATAGGTTTATAGTTGGAATTTGGAGTACCATTCACGTGTCTCGGGTCATGGTTCGTTTTTCATACTGTTCTAACACAGTAGAGTGGTGTTTGGGCGTCAAAATTACCCAAATCTATAGAATACATATTTAGCATATATGAAGTTTTCTTCGCTTGAATTTGCTCATCCATACAACTTCTCTATTGTCTCGGTTGTTGATCTTGGATGTGCAACTGATGTTCCTTTAGTTCGCTTGTGCATATACTCCGGCGTTCCTGCAAGTTTAGGAGTTTAGAATTTTTTGGCATATTTTGCTTTTTAGATTTAGGAAATTCTCCTCTTTTCTTTTGGATTTTTTTTTTTTTTTTTGTCCACTCTTATGGGCTTCCTCGGGCTCCACTTTCGTGGGTACGCCGATTTTGTATCGAGCATTTTCTCTCTAATTATTCAATAAAAAGAATTTACACACTTCAACCAATTTTGCCACGTTTGCGTAATTGCAGAGATTTTTTCACTATCTTTATGAAGAGTTACAAGAGAGTTCTTCTTTTTTCACATCGCACTTCACAAACAATATACAATATTATAATAGCTATGCAAAACTATAGTGTGCCTGAGAACACACTCGTTTAGTCCGGTCCGCTGTTAACCAAACTTCACACAAAAAGCCTAAAACTGATGCAATGCGTGATAGGAAACAAGGGCTACAGGAAGGTTCAACGGCCTTTCCTTTATATTTTATTAAAGAATTAACAAATTATAAAGAGGTGATAAAAGCTCGAATTCTCACAAGTCAAGAAACGAGGAAAAAGATAAATAATTTGAGATTTTAATCGGAGAACTACTTAATCCTAACCTAGCCTTCTCCCTTTTATAGAAGGGGGAAATAAGAGATTAATTAAGGAAATAAAATCAAATTAGCTAAATATAACAAATAAATCCTAAAAATAAGGAAAATAACAAATTAGTTAAGAAAATCTCTAAGATTATGGCTGGAATCATGCGGCTCTTGGCATCAGATCTGCTTCTTGCTGTCACACCAAGTCCCCCCTCGCCAACGCTCTCGCCAAGCCGTCCACGCGCCCTATCTCGTCCTCACCTGCTCACCTAGGCACCTAGTTCATCTATCCTGGCTGCATCAACAACAGTGGAGTTTACCAAGAGCCATCTCAGTAGACACCTAAGGCAAGCTGCTTTCTGAAGCTACTTGATGCTACCAATAATGCAGATTATGGAGCAGTGATGTGACAGTGAAATACTAAACACCGATACTTGCGAACAACGTAATCGAGGCATCAAAGGCACGGCATGCTCATTCTGAACTGTTAGGTATGCTTCTTTGACAATGTTTTGCAAATGTTTTATTTAAGGTTTTTTAGGCAATACTTCTTTTTTAAATATGAAAAGGAGAATATTCTCAAAAAAATACATAATATCTTTTCAGATGAGCAACAAAAATGAAACGAAAATACAAGAGTGATGACTATAAAAATAGCACCCAGGTGGTACCGGGTCCAGGGGTCACTACCGTCCCCTTCCCAGGCTACACCCAGGCGGTACCGGGTCCAGGGGTCACTACCGTCCCCTTCCCTGGCTATGCCCAGGCGGTACCAGGCCCAGGTGCATTACCGCCTCCCTTCTTGACCATTCCCAGGCGGCATCAAGCCCAGGGGTCATGACCGCCCCCTCTCCTGTCCGCACCCGAGCAGTATCACACCTAGAAGGCACCGCCGCCCCTATTACCAATGGCAACCAGGCGGTACACCCTCGAATACTTCATACACACGCATATATCCACTATAAATAGGGGGAGGGTACCCATAAAGGGAGCAAGGAACTTGAGCCCAGTTCTACCCTCAAGAACCCAACCAAAAAATCCCAAAACAATAGGCACCGTCTGTGGGAAGGGCATTCCAAACCTTTTTCAAGTCAAGCACCAATCACTCCACCACCAACAGGGGGCATCCTAATCCCCATTATGTCACTCAAGAACAATTTGAGCAACTCCAACAGCAAATACATCAACTTTTTTCACACACACCCACCAACGATACAAAATATATTCCAGAACCTGATCGATTTACCACCGCATCCCGACGTTCTCGGAACCAAAGTCTAAGCGGAGCCGCAGCTTCTAGGGCAAGCACTTACCCCAATCACACAAAGAAGGACCCCAATCCGGCCGTATCTTACACTGTGCCTGGAACTCACTCACCGTTCACGTCCCGAATTCCATCGGCTCCCGTGAGGAAGGTCAAAGTCCCAAACATTGATTTGTTTGATGGAACTCAAGACCCAGAAGACCATTTGGCCAGATTCATGGCACGAATGTATTTACAAGATGTGGGGGAGGACATTTGGTGTAAGTGTTTTCCTGCCACCTTAAAAGGGGTTGCACATAATTGGTTCGCCTCCCTTCCTAATTCGTCTATGGACAGTTTTACGGAGCTTTCCGAGAGATTCGCTCAGCACTTTGTTAGCAATAAGCGAAGAAGAAAGACGGCGACACACCTTCTCAAGTTACAACAGCACGATGTCGAACCCTTAAGGAGTTATGTGAAACAATTCACGCGAGCCATGATTGATGTCGCCACCTTATCTGATGAAACGGCTATCACCGCCTTTATCAATGGATTGTAGAACTCCAATTTTAAATTCGCACTGGCAAAGGGGCCGCCCTCGACCGTTGATGAGCTATGGTAGAAAGCCAACAAGTACATCCTAGCAGAGGATGTCATGCTGGTAACGCCTAAGGCCGAAGTAGCTCAGGTGTCTTTAGGGTCGAAGGATAACCTTAGGCCACCCCGAGGTAATATCCGGCAGGCCAGAAGGCCAACACCCGTTTCTAGAGCTCAAAACCGACAGCCCGTGCCCCATCAGCTTTTGGAGGTGAAAACGAAGGGGCTGCCCAAAAATCGAGACTCCGCCCCATCTGGGAACGGCAAGGCAATATGGTGCTCGTTCCATCAGGTCTCTACCCATGGCACGTCAAACTGCCGGGCCTTAGACTTCCGCCTCAAGGAAGCCGAGAGTACTGGTCAGTGGGAAGAATACGCAACGTTAAAAAGAATGAGGATTGGGAAAGCTCAAGCCATTGATGATGGCGAAAAAGTCCAGGGGTCACTACCGTCCCCTTCCCAGGCTACACCCAGGCGGTACCGGGT
The DNA here is from genome assembly GCA_018398585.1 of Simmondsia chinensis. NCBI lineage: Eukaryota > Viridiplantae > Streptophyta > Magnoliopsida > Caryophyllales > Simmondsiaceae > Simmondsia > Simmondsia chinensis. The sequence goes on along the minus strand of JAGTTD010000002.1, from coordinate 37,455,406 downwards.
CCAGGGGTCACTACCATCCCCTTCCCAGGCTATGCCCAGGCGGTACCAGGCCCGGGTGTCGTTACCGCCTCCCTTCCTGACCATTCCCAGGCGGCATCAAGCCCAGGGGTCATTACCGCCCCCTCTCATGTTCGCACCCGAGCAGTATCACACCTAGAAGGCACCGCCTCCCCTATTACCAATGGCAACCAGGCAGTACACCCTCGAATACTTCATACACATGCATATATCCACTATAAATAGGGGGAGGGTCCCCACAAAGGAAACAAGGAACTTGAGCTCAGTTCTACCCTCAAGAACCCAACCAAAAAATCCCAAAACAAAGAGCCTCAGGAACTTGAGCAAAGGCGCATGTTGCCCGTGCTTTGATGATGGTCCTCAAACAAGCTAGATTCACACAGGGAAAATAATGAGTATATCAGTACATATGCAGATCTATAGGTGGGACTGTTATCTAGGCTTAGCTTAAAAGCAAACCATGATCAACACTGGGTTAAATGTAGTCCAGCTTTAAAAATGATCCGCACTACGTCCTAGCTTGTACATCATCTACTCTGTTAATTTAGTCCTATTATTCATTGCACCAATTTAGACATAGAGTAAATTGACATTGAGTTGATGACGAAATTTTTTTTGGATTGGTCAAAGGTGGATTTAAATTGGGTATAGTATCGAATTTATATTGGGTCATTTGAATCTAACATAATTTTGACTTTGAAGATTATGCAATTAACATGCCGGCATTTTTATTATAGGACTAAATTGACCTAATGAAAATTATATAGGGGCTAAAATAACACAAATGAAAGTAAAATGATTAAATTAACACATTAAATAAAGTACAAGGACCTTTAACTACCTTTATTTCAACTAGTTGTACTAGAAGTCCCTAGGGTTTTGAATTTCATATCAAATGAATTTCATATCAAATGAAAGTGCTACAATGGTCAAATTTAACTAATGAGAATATTCTTCTGAGAATAAGTTGATTTTCTAGATAAAATTGTGTCCAATATCTTTTCACAAGTACCATGTCAAGCATAGAAGTCGTCAAGATTAGATCAGAGTATATACCACAGAAAGCATGATTCAAATACTTGGGTTCCATGGCACAATAAGATGGTAAAGTGGATGCAGATGTCAACAATAAGATTAAAGTGGGTTGGCATAAATAGAGGATGGCCTTTGTGTTACTGTGCGGTAAGAAGTTCCCATTAAAGTTAAAGGGTATATACTATAAGACGGCAGTGAGATCGGCTATGTCCTACGGGGCAGAGTGCTGGCCAGTTAGGTGTCATCACACGCAGAAGCTAAAAGTGGTGGAAATGAGGATGTTGAGATGGATGTGTGCGCATACAAGAAAGGACAGGATCCGAAATAACATTATAAGAAGTAAATTAGGCGTCGCTCCAATAGAGAATAAGTTAAGGGAATAATGTCTGAGGTGCTTTGGGCATGTCAAGAGGAGACCCACCACTACCCCTTTAAGGAGATGTGAACATCTTCTTATTACATATGGGAAGAGAGAAAGAGACTGGCCAAAGAAGAGTTGGATGGAGATAATTCGAAAGGATCTCGCCTACTTCAACCTAAATAAGAGATGGCCCTAGATACATCTCAGTGGAGAATTAATATAGGGGTATCCGATTTAGTTGTGTCGGAACAGGGAGCACGCATAAGCTAGCTCTCTATATCTACTTTCTCTGTCTCTCTTTCTCTTTCTCTCTCTCTCTCTTTCTCTACTTTCTCCCTTGCTATCTCCCTATACTTTCTATACGCTCTACTCTCTCTATTTGTGTGCAGTGTGTTGCATATAAAATCTTTCCCCTTCTTGCTTGTTTGCTTTTACCTTTTGCTCTGGTTGTTATGCTCCCATGCTTACATGATGACATGCTTATTTGTTTACATGCTTACTTGCTCACATGTTCACATGCTTTTCCTGATCTCTATACTTTACATTTTCTTCATACGTGCTATACATACTCTACTTACATGCCCTTCTTAACTATTAACTATCAAGTTGGGGGTCCTCGGAAACAGCCTTTCGTTAGGGTCTCATCCTAAGGGGGTAAGGTTGCGTACATCCCGCCCTTCCCAAACCCTGTGTACGTGAGAGCCCTTGAGGTACTGGAATTGTTGTTGTTGTTGTATCTTTTCACAGTGAGAGTGTTGAGAAGTGTACATGTGAAGAGATCGACAATATAAATCTAGAGATCACCTAGTTCCATACTATTGCGGGTTGTCCGGACATATCCATCCACTATTACATGGAAGACCCTTGAAGATTGTGTTCCCCTTCTACACATGGCTCAAGATCCAGAACGGCCAGCATAAATGATGCATGATTTCTCGAAATGACCAAATTACCCAAAATTACCTCTCAGTTAGTCGAAATGACCAAATTACTTAAGATCACCGCTCAGTTACTCGAAATGGCCCAATTATCCAAAATCACCACTTAGTTACTTAAACTGACCAAATTACCCATAATCACCACTTTGTTACTTGAAATGACCAAATTACCCAGAATCATCACTTAGTTACTCAAAATGACTAAATTACCAAAAATCACCACTTAGTTATGCGACATGACCAAATTATCTAGAATCACCACTTAGTTACTCGAAATGACCAAATTACCTAGAATCACCACCTAGTTACTCGAAATGACCAAATTACCTGACCATCCTAAGCTTCATCTCAAGTTGTGTACCATGGACAATGGGCTCCTACATTCCCCCCACCCCCTTCCAAAACCCAATTTTGTACCATTTTCTACTTCTTTTTTTCAATAATTTGCGATCAGGACGCAATCCAAATCAGGTGCTCGAGCAAACGAGCCCTAGACCTGAGGAATTTTTCCTTATAACTTTATATGTATAAACAGTCCTAGACCTTAATCTAACATCTCAAGCTTTGTTGAGTGTGAACTCCTCAGTATGCTATTAGACCCTTCTTAGTAGAGAGATTATGAATTTAAATCCCAATGCCCATTTTTAATATTAGCATAATTTCTCCATAAGATATGAGATGAAATCTTCTCGGATTTTGCATGAGGGACATATTTAAACTTTTAAGATAATTGATTTCTCAACGGATTTTTTTTTTTTTTTTTTTTTGTGTAAGTAAAAAAGAGGGTGAAACGTTCAATGGTTACATAAATTCTTCCATTGGAAGAAGTAAAACAAAAACATCAAAATCTCAATGTTAAATCAAATTGCGCACCTTGATCAAAATTGGGCAAACACTAAGCCTAACTTTGAAGATGGTTTGTAATTGTAGAAATTAAGAATTGAAAGAATGGTAGATCTTGATCAAACAGAAAGATTAAAATCCTACCAACTCTAAGCTAAAAAGGCATAGCTCTGAAGATGGTATGAAACATGACCAGTTATCTATAGTTATACAGATGGACAATACTAAAACGGAACCTAAGTCATAAAATGGGTACGGAAGCTAATCTACTCTAAGTAAAAAGCAAGAGCAACATACCCAGTGCCCCAAGAGCTCCCAGCTAAGCAGGGTCTGGGGGGTAGATGTACGCAGTCTTCCCCCTTTAGGATATTACCCCTGAAGAGAGGCAGTTTCCGATTCCCCCCAACCTGAGGATAAGGACTTCTCAGGAGATCATCCATCCTGGTACAGCTCTCGCCCCAGTACACTTAACTTCGGAATTCTAATGAGATCCATGACGACGTGTTTGTACCCTCTTTAATAAAACTCAGATCTAGATACAGGCCGGACGTAAAATCAGACCTCGTGGTGGAATAAGAATGTCAATATATTTAATCCCCCTTTCCCGAGGAGGACCTCAAGGGAAAAAGCATTACAATTTAACTTTAGTTGACTGACTTGGTCAATCTTTTTTAGCACAAGTGCACTCTTTCTTTCTTTCTTTCTGTACTAACATCTTTATTGACTCGTTCTGCTCAAACATCTGATTATTTTAATGGAGCATAGGCACTGTGATTCATACAGATAAACCCCCATCCCCCGCCGGGCGTACTGGGACTGATTTATGTCCTCGATATGGTTGGTCCTTCATCCTTACCTGCTTGTGTATATCCTTACTTATGCTTAAGTAAGTAATTAAATACACAATACATACAGCAATAATTGTTAGCATATTATATTATTGATGGGTTTTGTTAAAGTCTAAATCAATCTTGGGTCTTCGACTATTAGCTTAAGCTTTTGATAAATTTGATTCTTTAATATAGTATCAGAGCTTTGTTGAACGAGAAGTCACGAGTTCGAATCTCAAAGCCGCCACTTTCAATGTTAACATAATTTAGGCGCAAGGGCCCAATGGGCATTTATATGAGATGTAGACCTAGCAAAATGTGACCCGACCTAATGGCCCGACCCCCATTTGACCTGCTACCTAACCTAACTCTAACCCGAAAATGACGACCCTACCCGAATTTGACCCAGCCTAAAGTTGACCCAACCTAAGCTGACCCGAAACACAAAATGACCTTATCCGAATTAGACTTGACCCAATTTTGACCCGACTTTTGGTGACCTAAGACCCAAACCATCCTACAACACAAAATGACCGAAATAGATATCCAATTTATCATATACTCTAAATAATATGCTAATTATAATCATTTTCTTTTGTAGTTTTAGTTGTTAAACTCAAGGTCAACTGAATATAGTATCAAAAGAATCTGGTGGGTCAACTTGAAATCCGACTTGACTCAAGGATGAACCTACCTGAAGTTAACCCGACCGAAAGATGACCTGACTTGATGTCGACTCAACCCGAGGTCAAACGAAACTCGAGGATAACCCGACCCATTTTTACCCGACCTGACCCATTTTTACCCAACCCGACCCATTGCCAGGTCTAATGAGATGGCAAGTTAGAATATAAAATCAATCATGGGCCTTCGTGCATCAACTTAAGCTTTTATAAGATTTGGCTCTTTGACAGTTTTTCATATATCAACTTAAGTTTTTGGGACACTTGGTTTTTGGATGTAGTATCAACGCTTTGTTAACTAAGAGGTAGCGAGTGTGAATCTTTATAGCCTGTGCTCTTCATGTTGATATTATTCAAGTACAAGGTATGATGTGGGCTTGTGCATTATTTACGTTTCAAGGCTAACTGGTATATTCGTATGAGAGGGCATGCTAGAGGAGAAAACTATTCTTAAGCCTCTATCGACGATATTACGCTTTTTCAAAAAGTTAGCTCCTTGACAATGATAAATAATTAGATCACAAAAATTAATATTGAAGCTTTTTTTTTTTTTTTTAAAACTCTATCTATCTATCTTGGAAATTTTCCTTTTTTTAATTATAAAATAAGGGAAAGTAATATTGCATCATCATTTTTTATAATGTAATGACTTTATTTAATGCATATTACATAAACTCCAGCCTCTCTTCATGTTTAACACCTTGAAGGAGGAAGGCTACGTACATCAACCCTCCCCCCCCCCCCCCCCCCCCCCCCGCCCCGACCCCGCTTCTGCGGGAGCCTTTGAGGCACTGGGTTTGTTGTTGTTGTTATTATTGTTGACATAAACTCCAATTATTTGCGTTTAAGTTTTACTATTCATAATGCTCTATCCAGCATTGACATTTTTGTTATCTTGGATGTTTCTTATTAAAACTGCAACTTTATCCACTTCTTTGCCCCAACATCTATCTTACTGAGCCTTATTGTATTCATCTAGCACATGATGGTAGTGTATAAACAATGTCATGTTGATTTCTTTTTTATGCTTCGTTTACTTGACGTTTTGCTGAACTAATTAGAACCATTTCTTTTTTCCATATTCTATAGCAAAATGACATTTGCCTTTTATTTTATACTGCCCATAATCCGGGAGAACCATTATGTACAGATAAATATCTAAGTGTCGGATTTGGATAACTTTAGGGAATTTCATGTGTTTTTGACTTAATCTGGAGTGTCAAAGTATCTTACTATATATAAATATTCATATGCAAAGTACAAGTTTTTCTGGTGGAATAAAGAGTTTAAACAACATATCGTTAGGGCCCAAATCGTTCAAGAGATTTTAGGGGCTCCAAGCAAGTATAGATCGATGGACCCTTCTTTGGTGACATAAATATTGGATTAGCTTTTTTTTTTCCTACTAATAAAGAGGACGACCTCATGAGAGTATATGATGTTATTCTCAAGAAAACAAGAAACAAAAGAAAAAGAAAAAAGGAAAAGGCGAGGCAAAAACATGATAATAATTACTCAATGTAATTGTGACTCATCGTCAAATCCATACTAGAACATCCGGCTTCGAATATGATATGCACCAAGGGAACAAACTGTGGTCAATGTCTAAGATGGTAACTGAGTAACAAATGTCACAACCAATCTTGATCAGGGTCTAAATTTGGGAATAGTATTGACGATCAATATTACTTAACGCCCATTTTGTTTCCAATAGCTTTTTATTTTTGCTTGTTTGCAACCACTTCTGTGGTTTGGGTTCCACTCATGTGGGATGTTAGGTTTTGTATCGCGATTTTTCACTATCTATTAAAAAAAAAAAAAAAAAAAACCTTTAAATATTTCACTTTAAATTCTAGCACTTCTCAATATATATTTTTTTCTTTTTGGGACAATGACACTTGTGTGTTATATATAATATTTTTTCCTGTAATTAGATAGAAAACTCTCAAAACAAAACTAGCACACCTACAAAAGTGGAGCCCGAGGAAGTCCACAAGAGCGAGACAATTATAAATATGTCACATGACATTTATAATCTTATTGTACATATATTGTTATTTATTCAGCTATAAATAACAAAGTACAGAAAAGGCAAAGCTCATAGTATAATTAATTTCTACAAGGGCCCTTAACTAATTGGGAATCTTACTTTCGGACCCTCATTTTGGGTCGCCGCATTTTGTATTGAGCATTAGCTCTATAATTATCGGGAAAAAAAAAAAAAAAAAAACAAATTGGAAATCTCAAGCAATGGCTTCGGTTACTTAGAGCCTTGACTGAACATCAGTTATGGTCATGTAGCAATATTACTATGTTCTATTTCTTATATTTATGGATGGAAGAAAATCTTTAATTTGAAGTTGAGAAATCCATAAACTGAAAATTGAGTACATTATTATTCTGCCCAATAACCAGATGTAAAAATTTCATTCTCATAGTGTTATACATTCAGTAGTGGGGCTACAAGTCTCAAGTTAGGGGTCCTCGGAAACAGCCTCTTTTCAGCTTCATACCCTGAAGGGGGAAGGCTGCGTACATCAACCTTCCCAGACCCCGCTTTTGCGTGTGCCCTTGAGGCATTGGGTTTGTTGCTGTTGTTGTTGTTGTTGTAGCTGGGCTTCAAGTGAGATACAACCAAACTAAGAATGAAAATTTGGTTTCTTGAATAAATTTTTAGGGTTTATAATGTGAGCAAGACTTTGTGGCTGTTGTACTCAAAAACATGTTGGGTATCATTTTATGTTGACACTTTTTGTATTTCTGGAAGTTAAAATCATATATATTTTGGAAATAATTTTTCTGGTTTTTGATTTTTTATTTTCAATTTTTCATATTTTAAGTGAAATTTGTAAATAGAAAACAAATATATGAAAAAAAAAAAACCGTTTTCAAAATCTGATTTTTAATTTCTCAGAAATAAAAAAACTTTATATTGGATAGTTTCTGATGCCGCATATGCTTTGCTTGGACATGATATGCTTCTGCTGCTAGAGTTACTTGTCTGTACAAGGATTTTTTTGGGAAAGGTTGTCTTTTATGGTATTTGACTATGTTACTTGGTTTTGGCATTGGATGCATAAGTAGTTTTCTTTATTTGATGTTTTAACTGTTTGCTTCTAGAATAGCTTTAGAGGGTGCTTTTATATTATTTTTCCCTTTTTCCACACTCTGTGTGTGTCTCTCAAGTCTCTTGTTGTGAGAAATTGATTTTTGTATTGCGAGTTATCTTCCTACTTATCCAAAAAAAAAAAACCAAACAGGCTATTATAATATATATTTATGTAATTGTGTATATACACTCATTGGGCTATAAGCCTTTTTTCCGATTATTAGAAAGAAAACTCTCGATACAAAACTGGCACACCCAAAAAGTGAAGCCCAAGAAAGCCCACAAGAGCATGACAAAAAACAAAAATAAAAGCGAAAAACTACTAGATTTAAAAGCAAAACACCCCAAAAGAACTCAACTCCTATGCCTGCAGGAACTCCAAAGGCAATAAGACCTAAGACACTTAGAAACAAACACCAAAATGTAACCTAACACTCCAAAAAGACAGCCCTCGAAACTCATTCCTCCCCTCCAAACATGATCAAACCCCTAGTAAATCAAGCAATCCGAGACCCCAGCCTATACTTAGAGGGCACTGATGTTCATTAATTATGTGAAAGAAAGAGTTATTACAAGGAGTGTACTGGCTATAATTTATAGGTTTAGAGAGAGATTGTTAAATGGTTCTTACTCATCTGTTGAATTCCATCACTGCACAGAAAAAAGCTTTATCCTTTAGAAGACTTCACTTTGAGGCAGACACATAAAAAATGAAATAATTTATGGCACATGCTGGTAAAGGAGAATCTAGGGATTGAAGTTCTTCCATATTTTTTTTTTTTTTTTTTTTTTTGCCTAAATGAACATACCCAATGCCTCAAAGGCTCCCGCCTACGCAAGGTCGAAGGGAGGCGGATGTACATAGCCTTCCCCCTTCAGGATGTTAACCTGAAGAGAGATTGTTTCCCAATGCCCCCTACTAAAGGGTGAGGACTTCCCAAGAGGTCACCCATCCTGGTACTACTCTCGCCAAAACACGCTTAACTTAGGAGTTCTAATGGGATCCGGTGACGGCGTGTTGGTACCCTCTTCGGAGTTCTAAATATAAGGGCTAAATGAGCTAGCATGTCTGTGACCCTAATTGTAGACAAGAAGATAGCAAGAAAAAGAAAGCAGCCGCTCTTTGATGCCCTACTTGTAAGGGCCAACCTACTTGTGTCCAAAACCAAGTACCTTTCCAACTCCTATTTCCCACTTTTCCTCTGAGGATGATTGGAAGAATTATGTTCTGATTTTATCCCCTTTTTTTGATAACAGTAAAAGGGTATAATGTTGCATTGAGTATGGCAAACCAACGTTTAAAAAGGGTTGGTGAGTTTCAAAACTAAGACCTCATATTTTAGACAATAGATAGTCTGAATGATTGTTACAACAAACCTAACAACTCTTGTACAGTCATTATGTCTATACATGTGTTATCCATGAGCTTTTGCCTGAAATAAAGCAAAACAAAAAAAATATTTTAAAAAATGGCATTGTTCAAAACATATTTTCCAAATTGGTACCCACAAGGACCAACTAGTGTTGTGTTTGTATAGTTACTTTGACTCTGTATTACATTGTAAAGGGTGCCGGATGAAGATATATGAACATTGATAGGATATTTAGACACTTGAACTAAGATAAAAAAGGTATAAAATCATATAAAAAAAAAAAAACTAAGTCTGTAATCTGAATACATACCCATATTGATACTCATAGCTGAGTCTGTACAAAACAAATCCTAGAATATTGGCACAAGAAAGGGAAAGTTACACTGGGGAGGACTGAATTATCAAAGTCAAGAATGAACTTCTTGACAGAATGAATGAAATAAAAACACAAAAGACAAACCCAAAACTATGATCTTTCTGGATTTCAGCACCAAATACCCCATACCCCACAGTACAAATTTACAACTCCATGATATATTTCTGTTATTGCTATTCTAACAAGCTAGACTCCATTTTCGGACCATCCCCTTCTATTTTGCACACGTAGGGATGACAACTGGATGCGAACATGTTGCATAGTCATTCAATCCAACTCATTCATGACGAATTTGGATTTGAGTTGAAGTTTTATGGAATAAATGGATCTTTTCATATTTGAGGTTTTTTTTTTAGGTTTAATATGGATAAAGGCAAACCTGACCTAGATCCTACCCGGTGCCATCCCTATACACAAGCATCAAAATCGGAGATCGCTGAAGGGTAAACCAGGGAGTTCATTCCTCCCCAGCTTGTGCTCTCAGCGGAACCGCTGCTTGCGCTGCCATTAGCCACCACCGCATCCTCGAACCTCAAAACTGCATCTTCAAGCTCGGGCAGAACATTCACAGTACCATACTGGGTGTTCATCCATTGTGTACTAGTTGGACCCACGGGATCCATGGTTACTGTAGATGCAACAACATTGAGTGAATCCGCGTAAATTTGATCTTGTGTTGAGCAAGAATACTGAAAATTGCTGCTGTTTATCAATGTTTGATAGCGATTTTCTTCATAAAATTGTCCTCCAATTTTCATCAATAGTCTTGTGAGATGTTCTTGGTTTTCTGATGCGATAATTTCTTGGCTTGGATTCATCATAGGTACAGCTACAGGTTGGTCTAGAAAGTATGGAACTTGGTTCAGAGATTGATGATTCACCATGAAATTGTCACTCTCTCTCTTCATCTCCTGCTCGAGAAGGCTAGCGCGATACGCCGCTTGTTCCTTCCGCTGCTTCGCTAGGAGCTTCTTCTTCAGCCTTGTATTCCAGTAGTTCTTGATATCGTTGTCTGTCCTTCCAGGTAATTGTGCAGCAATAATAGACCATCTGTACATCCCATAAATAGGTAATTAAACTAATTGGTTTAGTTAGAGCATGCTTAGCATCATTTTTTATTTGCATTTTCTAATTTTTTAGAAACTAAGTTTTAGGTTTTGGAAACAACTCTTTCCTATTGAGTCCTGATATTAGATTTCAATTACAAGCTGTTTCCAAAATCCAACTTTTAGTTTCTTAAAAACTAAAAACTGTAAACAGTAAATATATATGATGAAAAGAATTGAGTTTTTAATTACTGAATGATTCTTACCTGCTACCAATATTGATATACAGGCTGCAAATTATGTTCTCTTCCTCCTCCGTGAACCCACCATGCTTGATATTTGGCCGGAGATAATTCAACCACCGCAGCCGGCAGCTCTTCCCGCATCTCTTCAGTCCTTTACCGTACAACCATTTTCCACAAACCCTAGGTCAGTACTAAAGCTTCTAATACTTGTACTCATCAACAAAAGTGATTTTATTCACGAACTTATGAAATTTTCTATAACCCATTTCTTATAGGTACTTAAATATTGGTACAACAGCCGAGAGTAGTACCATTAGAACTCCAAAGTTAAGCGTGCTTGAGCGAGAGTAGTACCAGGATGGGTGACCTCCTGGGAAGTCCTCACCCTCAGGTTGGAGGTATTGGGAAACAGTCTCTCTTCAGGTTAACTCCCTGAAGGGGGAAAGCTGCGTACATCCACCCCCCCAGACCCTGCGTAGGCGGGAGCCCTTGAGGCACTGGGTATGTTCCTTTCCTTACTTAAATATTGGTACAACACTCAATAGCAACAATTCAGTCCCTTAAAGAGGCTCCCGCCAACCCGAGGTATGACACTTTGATACGTGAAATTAAACTCAAGGCCTATTTAGTGTCGTTTTCTAGTTTGCAGTTGCTGATTTCTAATGAACTAGGTGTTAGAACTGACCTTTTCCTCGTTTGTTTTCTATTTTTACTCAAATTATGAAAAAACAGAAAGCACAACACTACCAAATATTTCCTTGTAAAATAGCTGAGTCCGACCTCTAAATATACCCAAGTCTAGATAACGTACCTATTTTCTGGGGCAAGGCGATCCAGTTACCCCCGGTGCCATGTTGCTCAATATAAGCTTTGAGCTTAGCATCTTCATCAGGTGACCATGGCCCTTTCTTGACATTAGCTTTGTCACAACAAGGAGCCCTCCCCATCAATCTTTTCTTTTTCTTTTTTTTTTTTTCTTTTTATTTGCTGATAATTCTGTTATGGGTTTGTGTTTGTATATATAATGGAGGGTAAGAGAGACAATAATAGCTGGAGAAGGAGAGTCATAGAAATAAACAGGTGATTGGATTTCAAAAAGCAGTATTGGAAAAATATAAAAAAAGAAAAAGCAAAAGACTTTATGAATATAATAATGTATAGATTTTGAAATGCAACGACAGTAGACTTGAGTTTTCTCATTGTCTTTCTTAGTATAGAATCTGTTATTTATTAATATATAATATAAATTATATCATTGGAATAGCACTTTATCTTTCACATTATATTATGTTATGTACTTTATAATTTTCATAGTCCAATTAGAGGGCTTATGATTTTTCTGGGGAGGGAGTTGACTGTTAGGACAGATGAGAATAGGGCCACTAACGTCGGGGGGTTAACGCTTTGTACTCAGCCATTTTTGTGGATCGGGTTTCATCTTATGGAGTGCCAGTTTTTGTATTGTGATCCTTCACTATTTATCGCAATTCAATAAGAGATCTCGGATCAAATCGGTATTAATATACCGATTCGATCCGAGATCATGGAATTGGAATAAGTTCCGAAAGAAGGGCCACTAAAGTCTGACATATTATGATAGTGTCAGTACGGCCAAATTCTTTTTTTTTTTTTTTTGAAGTACTTTTCATGAAAGTATTTTTTGTGAAAAACATGTTTCAATATAGGTGTTTTCGTTCAAAAAATTTTTGGTTTTAGCTTTAACTATTGTCTTAAATAAGAATCACTATTTTTCGACTTTTCCTTCAAAGTGAAAAATTTTTTTTCTTTCCACCATGTCAAACGCCCCCAGATCTCCAAAAAAGTTATATTTTTCTATAAAAATATATTTGCCAAAGAGGCCTATAACGAGGAACCCAGTAGAGCATGACTAACTTTAACTCGAGTTCACCAAAATTTATTTTGTATTTGGTATTCATTTTTTGTTTATAGCTTTTAATCTTTGAAGAACTAAAACTTAGTATTTTTAAATGATTTATTTTTCTATTCTTGTTTTGAGTTCTTAATTTTCACTCAAATTAAAAAAATTGAAACAAAAAACTAAAAAATAAGATAATAATTATTTTCAAAATATAATTTTTACTTTTTAGAAAATCAAAACTACAAATAGAAAACGATATAGAACAAGTCGCATATTTATTATTTTTTAATTAAGGAACATACCTAGTGCCTCAAGGGCTCCCGCATACGCAGGCTCTGGGAGGGGCGGATGTATGCAACCTTCCCCCTTCATGATGTTAATCTGAAGGGAAGCTGTTTCCCAGTGCCTCAAGGGCTCCCGCATACGCAGGGTCTGGGAGGGGCAGATGTACGCAGCCTTCCCCCTCCATGGTGTTAATCTGAAAGGAAGTTGTTTTCCAGTGCCCCCAACCTGAAGGTGAGGACTTCCCAGGTTGATACGATCAAATTATTGAACAACACAACACGTTTGTCACCATGCAAAAATACATTTGTATGTTTAAGGAGCATATATCTTTGTTGTTTGACCCTTTTCCCTTGAATATTGCTTTCTTTAATTATTACTTCTGCTCAAATAATGCTTGTTTAATAGTTTAAAGATGTATAATAGTTGTCCAAAATAAGGCCACCTGTTCATAGAAATGGATAAAAATAATTTTAATTTCAAGACTTTAGAAATTCTAACTGCCGCACAAGTGTATCTCACTATTTGAAATATCATAGCAAAAACTTAGGATAATGTTATTACTAGTCCCCTAGGGACATAGCCTAGAGGTAGAAAGCACCGGCAGCCTTACACGCCACCCTGGTTTAAATCTCTACTGTGGTACTTGTGGCTCTTCTTTATGGGGATTTAATGAGTATTTCCACCCTGCTAACCTACCCAAAAAAAATTAATGTTATTACCAAGAGATTTTTTTTTTTTTTTACTAATGTTGGGACAATTTCAACACAACAAGACTTTAAAAGTCTTTGTTATTATCATGACACAGACAAAAGTATTCCGAGATCGATCGGTTGGCTCACTGTAGGGTCTATCCTACTATGAGCCGCTGATCGATCAGTTCTCCCTGCCGATAAGTCGAGTGAATCACGAAATGATATGAGATATATTTGGTTCACCGAATTGCGACTCGATGAATCCTTTTATTGCACATGTAATCGGGTTTTTTCAGAATAGTCTTCCAAATATGATACCAGCTTTTACATGAAATTCAGAAGCCAAAAAGGAGAAGGAAAAAAAAAATAATCTACTTTGTATTCTTTGGACGTACAAAGTTGATTTAGCATGGAAGTCGAGGGCTCAAAATTAAATATGTGCCGTTTTGACTTTTTGCTCTTTCACATTTAAGAGCTTTTTGAATGGGTTTCATTAATTTTAATTGACCCATGAAAATTTTAATTATTAATTAATTATTTCTTTAAATGACTTGCGGGATGAAAAAGTAGGTGGACATGTGTATCAAGAGAATTTGTCCTCTCATATGAAATATTGCAGAGAGACAAAGCAAAATATTTGTCGATCAATTATATGTTTTTTATGGAGGAGGAAGTTTTCCTCCAAGCTAGAAGGAAATCATTTTCCGTTCAATTTGTGAAAATAATTTTCATATTTATTGTACCCGACCCGCACCGCTCGATACCTGTCCCGCCCCATTTTATATCTGCATAACCCGCTCTATTTTGAATCTAATTAATTTTCAAATCAGAAAATACTTGCTTAACTATAATTACGTAAATTAATTATCAATATTATAAAAATATATTTAAATTAATAAAAATAGTATTAAATAATTTATACGGGAAGGTATGGATAATCGTTTTCTACCCACATTAAGGTGGGTAATGGATACCCGCGAATAATTGGACGCGAATGGGTTTGTATCCATTTCATATCTGTGGCTGGTATGGATTTGGGTGGTGGATATGGGGGGAGAGGAGCCACCCCGTGCCCGCCTCCGCCCCGCCCAAATTTGTGAACAAGTAATCGAATGAAAGTACGTCAAATAAAGCCTAAATTTTTGAATAAGAAAGCGTTTATGATTTATCTTTCAAAGAGAAACATATTTTATATTATTTATGAAGGAAGATGTTTTTTACCGTTATTCAGCTTTGTCCATGTTACGCTTTTCATTTAGGAATATTCCTTTTAAATTTGCGCATTCTTTACTTTTGTTAGTTTTTGTTTCTCTCCATTAGTGAACATCTATATTTCTAAGAATTTTTTTCCCTTAATTATAAAAAAATAAATTTATATTATTTTATTGATATTATTTTTGTGTGTGCCTGTAATTTTCAGCATGATTTTCTGGAGTTACAGAGACTGAGAGAACATCGTATCCCAGGGTCAGACATTTTCAGGGTATAATCTTTGTTCTATAACTATCGCTCTCATACTAAATTTTAATGGGTTGAAATTTAATCATGTCTAATTAATTTATATAAGGATAATTTTTATGGAATTCCCCTTAATTATTGGCCAAAATTACAGCTAACCCTCAAATTTTTAATTTCTTCAAATATATCTTTTAAAGTATCGGTTAAAATTAGTGTGACCTCTTAATTTTAAATTTTGTCAAACTTACTCCCTGAACTATTGATAAAAACCAATGTAACCCTTTAACTTTTAATTTACATTAAGGGCACCTCCTGGACTATTGAATAAATTCACTGTAATTCCACAACTTCAATTTTATCAAAAAAAAATCCAAAACTATAAAAAAAAATTAGAAAATTATGGCTCAGATGCTCTGATTTTTGATAATATATTTTATACATGTCTTAATATTTTAAAATATTTTTGAGGTACTCTAAATTTTTGTAAATTTTTTTCAAGCATTTTCTCTATAACTTTGCTAGGATTCATTAAATTATGTTGAAGTAACAAATAAAAGAAAACGAAATTATTTGTATTTGAAATAATTTTAAATTTTTATAACAATTTTAAATTTTTCTACAAACTAATCTCCCTAAAACTACCCAATAAATAACTTTGAAAACAAAAATATATATATATATATATATTTTTGAAATTATCTAAATATTTTTTTAGTAAGTAAGATTATTTAAAATATAAATAAATTTTTTACCTTTTGTTACATTATTTTGTAAGTGCTAAGTTAATTTATTTGACGGAATCCCAAATGAGATATGGGGATAGTTGTATATAGAAAAAGAGTTAACAAAATTTTAAGTTATTGTAAAAATATTTTAAAATCTCAAGGTCCTGAAAATTGTATTATTATGTCTGATATATGAACCAATTTTATTTGAATTTCTTTAAAAATAGTTTTGGATGTCTTTTATATAATTTCTTTGACATGGGGATCAAATTAATTTTAGTTAATAGTTTGGGTGTCTTTGATGAAATTAAAAATTAGGGGCTCATAAGGATTTTGACCAATTTTCAGGGGTTTTTTTAAAGAGATTGAAAGTTCACGGAGATATTGATGTTGACTAATAATTTTGGGGGTAATAAGGAGTAATAAAACTTCCCGTAACATGAATTTTCTTCAAAACCGTTCCTTACCTTTTTCAGTCTAGTTTGTAGTTTCTACATCCAATTTGACCTCAAAACTAAAGTTTTAGATATCAAAAACAATTCCTTTACAAAACTTATGGTTACATATTCCCAAATTTTTATTTTTTATTTTTTATACGTAGAGAACGATATCCTCAAGATAGAACAAGGTGCAAGGTGCATTTACAATGAAAGAAACCAAAAGGCAAAAAACCAAAACCCTAAGCTCGAAGCCTAATTGCGCATTATAATCAAAGTCGGCCATACATAACGCCTAACTTTGATGATGGTATGTGAGAAAGTTGGCTTCCTATGGATGAATACATGGACGGAATGTCCTAAATTTGGATCTGGAAGTATCCTTGGAAACTAATCTACGAGAATTTTCAATACAAAAATAGATAAAAATACCAGAGTATTTAATTAGTACTCGAAATCATGTGGTGACTGTCATGTTTATGTCATCAAAGTTACATCCATTTAATTCTTTCTATATCCTTTCTTGTGCATTTTGAGAAAGCATAGGGATTTTCTCCACTATTGATATCCTAATGGCACACATTCCTTAATATTTTTATATAACTAGGGCTTTAAAAATTATCATATCTTGATTATTTTTCAGGTCGCATTTATCATTTGTTTAGAAGTTACTTTACCTATGATTAATTAAATTGGGGCGTATAGGCCCACTAGGTGGCGATAAGGAATTATTTGCATCTAGTAGTGAGATTTCTGTACCCAAATTTTTTTTATAAAGGCCTGTCTATTATGGTTTTTATTCGTTGGTTTTGATTTTTCAAAACTAAAACCTATATTTTGGATGAACAAATTCTAGTTTTTGTTTTCTCGTTTTCTATTTTAAATAAAATTTGAAAATGTTATGTCAAAAATTAGAATAAATTTTTTTTATAATCCAATTCTAATATTCTAAAAAATCAAAAATTACACGCAGAAAATGTTAGCAATCAGGCCTTAATGTTTCATAAAGTGTCATATTTCTGTATCTTACCACTTGAGTGAACACTCAGATAACGTTTTACAATGTACTTGATTGCAGTGACTGGAACTGGACAAAACAGACATAACATAAGATTTAATTCTAGGCTGAAAAAGATGCTGAATATGTGGTGAGCTAAAACTTTTTTTTTCGATAAATAGCGAGCAATGTTCGGAGTATACATATATCAACATCCTGCGAAGGAGGACTCGAGAATGACTGAGATATAGAGCCACGCAACACACCTAAAGAAAGGCAAAAGAACACTCCAAATCCAAAAAGCAGAACCCGAGTACATTAGCAATATATTACCAAAGCACACTCAGCACAAAGCCCACCTGGATCTGCAGCAGAGGAAGCACCCAAATGCCAGAAGCTGTACCCTCCCATAAGTATCTATGAAACACCATGTTTCCACCCAAAATCCAACTCTACACCTACTAGACTAGAAAATGTCCTTCAGGATCCATTGCATAATCCAACTCTACGCTACCACACTATCTTATTTCTTGAGCTAAGACTTAATAATGTTAGGTAAAAATGTCCAAGTCATTTTATCATTGAAAATACTTCTTATTTTCCATCAAATTATCTTAAAATTTTCATTTTCAAAACATATGTTCAATGAGACATTTTTCATGAGAAGTATTGAAAAAAAAATGAGAAATTAACTTGGTGATGGATCGAAGATCAAGTTCTGGAAGGATAAGTGGATGGGAGAAAATACCTTTGAAGAGCGATTCCTAGACCTTTTCAGAGTCTCTCTAAAAAAAAACCACTCTATTGCACAAGTGGGATGCTTGAGTGGAGATGAATTTTCAATTGGAGGCACAGATTCTTTACCAGAGAAGAGCCAAACCTGGCACTTCTTAATGGGGTGTTAGCTAGAGTAGCACCAAATCCGAGGGTAGAAGATAAAGTTTGGTGGAGTAAGAATAGAAAGGGTCGGTTCTCAGTTAAGTCATTTGTAGATGCAGTAACTATGAACACTCCGAGACCATACACAATGGATCATCTTATTTGTGGTGTTTGGAAAGGTCTGACGCCACCAAAGTTAGAAATTATTGTCTGGATGGTTCTATTGGGAAAGATGAACACGAGAGAGAGACTATGAAAAATTGGAATCATTCTGGAATCCGAGAAATGGTGCCCTATATGCGGCAAAGTGGCAGAGAGTGTAGAGCAATTTGAGCCAAATGGTGGGGCTTGGATTGGGTAATGCCGAACTCCATCAAGGACCACTTCGTCCAGTGGATGGCAGCTCAAGTTGGCAGCAAATTCTAGAAGAAAGTATAGTTAACGCTATTTTTCGTCGTTGTATGGGAGATATGGAATACTAGGAATGAAATAGTCTTTGAAGAGGCTCATTGGAATGCAAAGGATGCGGAGTGGGCCATTAAATTCCGAGTTGGCTTCTGGGTGAAAGGTGTGACTCGTTCCCATACTCATCTACCAACTCAGCTCAAAATGTGCAGTGCTTCAAATCATGGTCGCCAAGTCCGCAATATATGGAGTCCGTCTTGCGCTAAAACTCTGGTGTCTTGTGTGGTCTCTTCCCTCCCCTCCCCCTTGCCGCACGATTGGTTTTGGTCTTAGATTTTTGCGTGAGCTATTGGGGTTCATCTAGAAGCCAACATTTTGTCAAACTAATGCTCTGTATTTCTCCTTTGTTATTGCTCTGTATTTGTCCTTGTTGGACAGTTTTTTTTATTGTCTTTTGTTTGTTTTGAGTTCTACTCGTGTCCCAAGTTGGGTCATCAGATTATACTGAGTGTTTTTGCTCCTGATTTATGAACAAAAAAAATCGGGTATTGTTATTGTGTTAGCAAAAAAATATTATTGA
Organism: Simmondsia chinensis; assembly: GCA_018398585.1. Taxonomy (NCBI): domain Eukaryota; kingdom Viridiplantae; phylum Streptophyta; class Magnoliopsida; order Caryophyllales; family Simmondsiaceae; genus Simmondsia; species Simmondsia chinensis. The sequence goes on along the minus strand of JAGTTD010000002.1, from coordinate 37,436,212 downwards.
TCGAGCTATAATATAACTTATAATATATAACAGCTGCAAAATTTCATGAAACTTTTATGACATTAACATTATTGTGCTAACACTAACATTACTTTTAATTCTCTAAAGCTTATTTTTTTTGAAATTAGTTAAAATAGCTTTCCAAATTTTCTTTGGGAGCTCAGTAGAATAACAATATTCACGTAAAAACCTTAGCAACGTTAAATTACAAAGCGCTCTCTATTCTCTTGAAAATCATCTTAAAAGTTTCCAGTTAAGAAAAACATGTTCAAATTTGCTTTCTCGGACTCCGCTTTGATAAATGCGTTGGTTATTTTATTGTGAACATCTTTTTTCCTAGTTGAGCATTGTAATGTTTGTCAATGCCCTTCCACCAATATTATAGCATATACCACCATAATTTTGCAGCAAATATATCTGATTAAGAAATCTGTAACACTAGTTTTTTTTTGTTGATTAGAGAGATAATTTTCAATACAAAATCGGCGCACCCATTGAAAACAGAACCTGAGAGAACCCACCTGAGTAAGAAAAAACAAAACAAGCATAAAAATAAACCCCATACAAAAACATGCCCCAACACGTCTATACGTCGATTCCACACCAACTGCTTAAGATACAAAACGTCAAGTGGATCATACCTATAACAACTAGTGTACCGAAAGCAAATTTTGGACATTCGAGTATTCGGATATCTTTGCGCATCCTAATACCAACTCCTTAAATTCAAAAGGTCAACTGAAGGACACCCAACTAATGACAAAATTCACAAAAATGTCCGTACAATTGCAGATAATTATTTATATGACACTGCATATCATTAGCATATCATCATCCATATCATCATCATCATTTATTAATCAATTATATAATTAGTGTGATTATTATAATTGGCCTCGTTGGGGCATATCCATTTTTCAAGGCCAACAAAGTCATCTCACATTAGAGTAGGGTCCCCCCCTCCCTCTCCCTAAATTTCATGGTCCACCCTTTTGACAATCTAATTTATAGCATCAAAAAAAGGCTCAAAAGACAGGGATCTAGAACCTTAAGTTTTTTTTTTTTTTTAAATATTTTGAATACAAGTCTGAAAGGTCTTACAATTTAAGGCAGAATCCGAAAGCAGATAAGAGAAATATCAAAATAATTAAGGCAGTAGGTTGCCTATAACCTGGGCTGTAAAATAAAAAGATCCTAAATAAAAGTTATGACAAAACATGGAGGAGCTAAAAATTTCATGGAGAGTATTTGTTTGATAAGTAGTGAGAGAACTCCTGACACAAAAATCGACATCTCATAATAGTAAACCCGAGAGAAACACACACAGTGTGGAAAAGGAAAAAAACATAAAATCACTTGAATACAACACTACGACAACAACCCACCCACAAAATTGCTAATGCATACAAGTATTACCCTTAAAAAGAGGCTACTTTCGAATGTACCCAACCTGAGGGTGAGGCCTTCCCAGAAGGTCATCCATCCTGGCACTGCTCTCGCCCAAGCATGCTTAACTTCGAAGTTCTTATGGGATCCAGTGACTGTGTGTTAGTACCCTCTTTAGTTGGGCAATTCAAAATGAACCCCGTTAAATCAAAGAAAACTACTAAGAAAATGAAGAAATACACTTGAGCCTAGTTATGAAATTTCACGTTATATTTTAGATAAATAACACATGAAGTGGTTCACTTCATCCAGTCAATTAGTTTAGAGGGTGTCAAATTTCATGGATTTTAGGTTTGACTTAAGAGTTATATTTGAGATTCATATATAAGCTCACCATTGAACTTATATGTTGAACTCTTATATTCTTAACTCAAATATTAGATAGACATACTTGCATGTGAATTTTCAACAGAGTGTGTTAGAATATAAAGCTAGTCATGAGTCTTTGCCTATCTGTTTAACCTATTGGTATACTTGATTACTTAAGATAGAATCACTTGTTGGCCAAGAGTTGCAAGTTCAAAATCCCAATCCTTCTTTATATAGTGATGTCATTTCAATACACGTTATAAGGTAAGTCTGTAAACTATCCATGCTTTGTATGTATGTGGCGGGACATGCATGTTATAGTACGAAATCATTTCTTGGCATTCACCTTTAAACTTAAATTTTTGGGCTAGTTGGCTTCTTGATAGATTGGAATAGTTGATTTCTTGATAGATTTAGTCAAGTTCGGAAATCTTTTCATCCAGTCCGACCATACTCTACACTTTTGTACTATCGATCCAATATGTATCAATTCATTTCTATAAACAAGTCAAATAGAGTTTTGGTCCATTAACTTTTGTAACATTGACCTAATAAACAAGAGTAAAGGTTACCCTTTTTGGATAACTAGATTAAAAATTTTTAGTACAAAATTGGCGTAGCCACCAAAGTGGAGCCGAGAAAGTCCAATAAAGCGGGAAAAAAGAATAGCACAAACTCCAAAATACCCAGACACCTACTACTACTCCAATTCTTGAAGTACAAGACCATGCTCCAACAAGCGTATACACCTATTTAATATCAAATCATGAAACACAAAAAGCCAAATAAATCGCACCTTTACCAACTCCTGAAATCAAAAAAAGACAAATGAAAGACACCTTTCTTGGCATAAACCTGCGAACATGAAACGAGCACCAATGATCAGATAGGCCCTAGATTTTACTTGGAACCAAAGAGGGCACCAACACGCCGTCACCGGATCCCATTAGAACTCCGAAGTTAAGCATACTTGGGTGAGAGTAGTACCAGGATGGGTGACCTCCTGGGAAGTCCTCACACTCAGGTTGGGAGCACTGAAAAACAACCTCTCTTCAGGTTAACACCTTGAAGGGGGAAGGCTACGTACATCCCCCCCCCCCCCCCCCCCCCCGACCCTGCGTAGGCGGGAGCCCTTGAGGCACTGGGTATGTTATATGCTTCAGAAAAGGCCTTGTCAATATGAACTGCATCTCTTATCAAGATTGAACAAGGACAAAGCACAGGCTAACTACTTTTTGCGATACTTCTTTTTCTTATAGGTAACCCCACCAGGAACATCGCCTTGAAGGGAGCAAAAGAGATTATGCATGTCACAGTCACGACCATCATAACCTTCAAGGCCCATTTCACTCGCCGCTACTATGGAAATCGCTTTTAAAGGTTACCCAATGAAAGAGTTTTAACCCTTAGAGTATGTTTGGTATGGGGTTAGGGAGGGTAATGGTTAATGGGGTAACAATTACACCTCTTTTTACCTCGTTTAGTTTGACGGTATAAATTGCACCATGAAAATTTTTAACCCCAAATGAGTTAAAAACCTTGCACTACTCCCACCCCCCCCCCCCCCGCGCCGGTACAAGATCTATAATAGAGGGAGGGTTAAAATTTTTAACCCCATTTAAAGAGAAAGAAATTAGGGTTCATGCTAGAGAGAGAGGGTGAAGAACATTAAGAATTTTTCTCCAACGGCTCGAAATTTTTATTTTTCGTCACATATTATCATTATTTATCATAAGATATGTCTATTTTTAGGTATTTGGTTGAATAATTTGTGCTTTTGGTTTGAAATTTTGATGGTATAAAACTAGAGTTCTTGATTTTGGTTTTCTTACCCATTTTTTAGTGTGAATGAGGATAAATCTTTGGTTACTGATTAAATATGTTTAAAATAATAATATTAACCATTAAAAAGGGCAAATTTTGAACTATTATTAGAATTTTTTTACATTCGAATCGGAGAGGAGGGATTTGAATCTGACGAAAAGGGGTGGGGGATTTGGTTCTGACAAGGCCGATGCACCCATTGTCTTCATATAATTATTTTTTATTTTTTATTTATTAATTAGTAGATGGTTATTAAAAAATAAGTTATATTGCAAATTTAAAAAGGTTAACTAACTACATGTTAATTTTTATTGTTGTTATGTGCGGTAATAGCTCGTAGATCTCTGTCAAGAAAGTATTTGATTCTAAAAGATCTTTGTTATTACGATACATGTTTAATTAAATTGTCAAAAAGATTAGGATTCATTAAATTTATATTATCATTATGCATTTGGATTGTCATACATTATAAAATCTTTGCAAATCTTATAGTATATAAAAGTGAAAATGTCAAATTTTTCTCTAAATTGTCATATTTCATTGTAATTTCAAATTAAAAGTTTGAAAAATAAGATAGGAAATAAATATATTAAAAATAATGAAAAAATTAAAAAAGTTTGTTTGTACTCAAACCAAACGTAAGTAAGAATTCTTATAATAATGGTTACCCCTTTAAAAGTGGGGCAACCAAACAACATGAAAAGAAAAAATTTTAATATGGTAATGATTACCCCATTAACCATTACCTTATTAACGTTTACCTCTTATTTTTTAACTCCATACCAAATATATCCTTAATAGACTGTACAATAAAAATATTACGTCATTAAAGATTTACCTCATATTTTTAACAGAAAATTAAACGTATTCCGATATGTAAATCTCTAATGTCAAGTAGTTTTGCTACACTTGGGCAAGTAAAATTTCAAGAGTTAGGCATCAAGGTAGGTGACCAAATGGCGAAGGAGATGAAGGCTACATGATACTTAGACAAGGATAACGGCTGCTGATTTGACTCTTGATAGTGAAAATAACTCATTAATTAACAAAATAAAATGCTACGTATATCTAAATTAAGTATCTAATTGTATATTTTTAATTAATAATGAGGTAAAATACCATTGCTTTATAAGAAATGGGGTTTTTTTTTTTTTTTTTTAACTGAAAATCGCCTATACTTTAGGTGCGATTTCAAAAAAAACTACTTAAATTTTGTAATTTTTCAATGTTACACCTAAATTTATCAAATTTTTCAATGTCACACCGTAATATAATGGCGTTAACATCCGTTAGCTTTTACTGACCTGTAATTCCCAAAAAAAATAATTTAAAAAAACCCAAATTTACATTTAAAATAATTTTAAATATTTATACCTAAAAATTTTGCAAATATTTATAAAAATATATAATTCATAGATTTTAAAAAATATTAAATGCCACATCAGTGAAAACTAAGAAATGTTAATGAACAATAAATTAAGGTGTGACATTGAAAGTTTTTTGAAAGTATAGATATGCTATTAAAAAAATTAGAAAACCCATGTAGTTTTTTAAAACTACACCCAAAAAGTAAGTGATTTTTAGTTTTATCAGGAGGTTGAGGCTATTTGAGGTTGTATGTTGGTACGGGTTTTGGGTAGGAGCTCCTAAATGTTTAGTTTTTTGCATTTTACATGTAGGAGCTCCTGAATGTTTAGGTTTTTGATATTAAATTACTTATTTCTGATAAATAAACACTTGTCATATATATTAGGTTAAGGATCCTCGATGACAGCCTCTCGTCAAGGTTTCACCCTGATAAGGTAAGGCTGCGTATATCCTACCCCTCATATACCCTGCGTACACAGAAACCCTTAAAGCACTGAATTATTGTTGTTATTATCGTGTCATATATATTAGGTACACAAACTATACACACTTATTTTAGTGACTTACTCAATAAAAAAAATAAATGGGGAGTGGAAATTGAGGAGCATAAAAAGGATAAAATAATAAGAAGGATGGGACAAGTAACCCTTATGAGAAGTACCAATTAGGTATCACTTCGTTTACTTTCCATGCAAGCGAAGAAATGTATTATTATGTCCCTAAGTCAATTTCCTTGACATTTTGCCATTCCACTATGACAAATATTGGGTGGTAAAATGCCCCAAAAAAAAAAAGGTGAAATTTGACTCGGCTTTAGGTTTTTTTTTTTATAATTAGCGACATGGTCATAGTATAAAACGGACATCTTATACAGACAAGGCCACGATCAACCGGGCTGAAAGCGAGAGTTAAGAAACAAAGATAAAAACAGTCAAGATTGGCCTTTAGGTAATGTTCCATAGAGTTGGTATATATGAGGTCAATATGTAAGTTCATGTGGAGTTTCTATTTAAAACCAATTGACATTAAATTAAGTAGTTTAATAAGTTTGTATATTAAAGTAGCATCTAAGGGCTTGTTCTAACTGTAGCAGTTTCCTTTTGTCAATTGTTCAACAAAGAAACTACGGCTTATGTCATTCTTCGGTATCATAAGCCTAATCTACGAGTCCAAGAATGCATTCATCTTCCAGAACATAAATCTCAATTGGCCTCCTCGATATTGTAAAACTAAGGGTTAATTACATAGTTTCAAACATTAGTTGATTACCTCAGCATCTCTATTTATCACTACATAAAAAATCCTTATAGACTAATCTCTTCCGCTACCTCTAAGCCCAGCAAATCCTTTCATCATTCTCAACCTAGGCTAACAGTCTAGTTAAGGACCATTTTAAGAAGCTAGACAGCAATCATAGCGCGGTTTTGGGCTAGGCCTAAAAGACAGTATCACCTACATCTACATCCTAGTTGCTATACTCATATCTTCTCGCGTTTAAAACTAGCTTGTTTTCCGAACAGCATTACAGCAAGGGGCAATGTGCACCTCGCTTTGCTCATGACGCGAATTCAAGCATCCATCTGGAGGCCCTTGTACTTTCATGTTATATTTCTGTTGCTTATCTGAAAAAATATTATGCATATTCTTAATTATAATTTGCTCTCCTTATTTATCAAAAAATAAATTTATATATTAATTTTTTTTTGTTATAACTCTAATGTGAAAAATTTTAACTGGATATGCGTAAAAGTTCTAGAAAGGAGGTTAAATTAGTCTAGAGTAAACGTCATACCAAAGTGATAGAATTGTACTGTTCAAAAAGTGGGGAAATTTGTTACGAGTTTCTATAGGAAAATTTGGGCTTTTTGGTAGTCTTCCATCATTAATGCTTTTTCAGGTTGAAAAAAAGAGTTTCTTTTTTATATAAATTTACTTTTATAGTAATTAATTTTTACTTAATAATCGCAACTTTTTATATTTTTTTATTGGTTTTTATAATTATAAGGAAGAGAGACTAAAAATATACACGAAAAGGCCCCCCTCCAATAAATATAAGAGTTAAAAGAAAAATAAGAAAAGAAGAGTGAAATCTAAACTCTAAGCTAGGTGCGCATCATAGTCAAAATCGAGATAAAATTGCTCAGTTTTGCCCATGGTCCACAACTGATGCGATGCCAAGGAAGAAACCGTGGAACAAGCTATGGAAGATCTGGTATTGCGAATCTGGATCTGGATCTGGGAGTAGTATTGGAAATCAATCTGCGAGCGTCTTCCATATAATGATAAATGAAAATATTTGTGCAACCCACTACTGCTAAGAACCAAGTCATGACTCACAATTTTTTAGTGTTGATGATGTGTGACCATTCAGATATAGTATTCTGGAAAATGAAGGCGCCTTTTGCTTCCCAAACTGCGCTGTCTACGGCAAAGAAAGACATTAGATAAGTTTACTTGCAAATAGATTAGGAATCTTGACACACATCCTAAGATGCGTATTCTCCTTTAATCCTCTATAATTGCCTCCTTACAGCAAACAACTTATGCCGAAGAGGGTGTAATATTTCAACGAATTTTGTAAGGAGCAAGACAAAAAGAGAAACGATTGACCACTTTTTCATCTCTCATGCAGCATTCAAGAAGAATTGGAAAATTTTAGTTAGAAGTGGGTGGTTGAGTAACATGTCAAAGTATAGTTCGTTTCTTAAAGAGCTTGAAAGACGAAGGGAAAGAAGAGGGAAGAAAGGTAGAATTGAGCTGCTTAAATTCATCTATATGGTTAAGTAGATTCGGATGGAAGGGAATGAGAAAGTTTTTAGATATCAAGCCAAAACTTCAACTAAACCTATGGTTGATGCTCGCCATTGCTTTTGATAATGAAGCATCAAGAAATGTCTGGATCACATGGTGGAGGAGTTTTCTTTTTGTATTCGGATCCCCGAGCTTGAGATGCCGCTTTTGTATTGAGCATTAACTCTTTATTTATCGAAAAAAAAAAACATAGTGGAGGAGATTAACACAGCAGGAAGTGCCACAAGGGTTAGAAATCATGAGTGGATCAGATGGAAGGCTTCGAATATGCAATTTGTGAAGGTGAATTATGACGAATCCGAGACAAGTATTTGGCAGTTGTTGGCTACGTTGTTCGTAGCTGACTAGGTTGCGAAGCAAGGCCATAATGTTGGCTTTGTGACCCATTCAATTTCTAAGCCTAGCCCTGCTCTAGGTTTTATCGTAATGGTTAATATAGTAGTGTGGATTCTTCTTAGAAGATGCCTCTAACCCTACTTTCTTACCACTAAATATACCAAAAATGGCTTTTTTGGGTAATTTTTCTTTGGTGAAAAAAACATAAAAGTTGTTAGAGAAACAAATAGCTCACTCTAGATCATGTAAGGGTTAACCACATTTTAACGGACTGGTTAGATCAAATAACTTTTAGTCACAAATTCAGAATATGACATTATATATCTTTACGCGTCTGATATAACCTTTTTAGTGTATGACATCCCCTTTTTACTGTATACCTCACTTTTTTTATAAAAATTCAATTATTGAATTATCAGCCGTTGGAATGAAAAATAAAATTTCACCAAATTTCAAGGTATTAGATATAATTTAACCTTATTCTTATATATATTTCCAATGCTAGACTATTTATCATATTGCCTATAATGCTATACTAATATCTTCCAATGCGATGCGCTGGCGAAATTTAGCTTTGAAATTGTTTTTTTTCATGAGTTATGTATTAATTGTTATCATCGACCTTATTTTATGCATTGTAATAATTTGAAAATCTTATAACATAATGTCATGTAACGAAGACTGTAAGAATACATTCAACCAGCCTGCATGTATAATCATATCTATGATTGCTGCCAAGGGTCCCTTTAAGTTGATTACCATGAACTTAGAATGTCCATAGTTTATTCTTGGTAGGCAGAATGTTTGCATGCAATGTCTATAATTGCCTCCTTATTTGAAAATCTTTATGGGAAAATTTTGCCATGGAACGTCTATTTGTCAAAGTATCAGACCTTCATGAACCTTCACGTATCAGTTTAAACTTTTAGGAGATTTAATTCCTTAATATAGTATCAGAGTTTTTTTAACCAAGAAATCACGTGTTCGAATCCCAACAGTCTTCACTTTCAATATTAACACAGTTTAAGTACAAGGTATGAGGTGAGCTTGTGCACTATCTACTCTTCAAATCCAATGGACATTTGCTTAAGAAGACATATTAGAATATCAAATCAATCCTAGACTTTCACTCATCAGCCAAATATTATCTTCAATTTAATGTACTTATAATTCTCGTTATATGTTGCAAAAAAAGGGGAAAAAAAAAAATAAGTCATGACAATGACACTTAGTTAAGATAAAAATGAAATGAGAAAGATGGGAGGAATTATTATAAAGAAAAGGCTAGTGTCAATTTCGAAATTGCATCACTCATTTGACCTTTTCTTTTGCTTCTCTTTCTTGTAGTTGTTTCCTTCTGTGGGGGCTGCTCTTTTGTTTTAATAATTAAAAGGAGGTGAGCAGATCAAGTTCAGTGGGTGCGTTAAATTTTGTATTAAGAGTTGTCTCTCTTATTATTGAATAATGATGGTGAGTAGATCAAGTATCATTAAGACTAACTGAAAAAGGAAAAAAATAAATAGGATACATAGAGGGAGAGAAACCAAGGAGTTGACACACCATAACCAAAGCCAAGTAATAAGAGATTAAGATCTCGAAACACCTTATTTTGTTAAATAATCTGTTAAGAAATGCAACAATTGACACACAATGAAAGATTCAACGAGATACTAAAATCAAACGTACAAGATTTATATGGTTCGGTCTAAAATGCTAAGCCCACAGAGTTGCAGGGATATTTATTGCTTTGGAAGTTTTACAGAGAGTTCTTCTGATTTCACATACCTCTCACAAACCCTCAATGGGATTTATATAAATACACATAAAGAAACCCTAATTTGTTCAGTTGAGATCACAAAATGGGTCTAGACCCCGACCTGGGCCCAAATCAAGGCCTAAAAAGTTTTCTTGGGGACATAGCCCCCGGGCCCCTGTAGACAATCATCACGCACTGCCAGTCCATATTTGCTCGATAGGCCCGATCCACCACTCATAAAATCAAACTCCACACAAAAAGCCTAACATAGTCGTTACATAAATGGGTGGGGTCTGCTCTATGACTTATTGCTAATTTTCTTCATTAAAAATCCCATATTTTATTTTTCTGAAAAAATACAATGAATATGATCAGCTGCCTCCCAAAAAAGGGCAAGAAAAGCATATCTAACAAGTGTCACACTGTTCGTCATGTAGCTTTGAAATTGCCCTGTCCGTTTTCAAAGGCACACAATTTTTTTTTTTTTTTTTTTTTTATATTAGCGACAATGTCGCGATACAAATCCGGCCATTCCATTAAAGCGAGGCCAAAAACACCCGTAAGGAAACGGGAACCTCAAAGGTACACAATTTAATATACAAAATTGTCGAAGAATCTGGACAAATCTGATATACTATAATACTAATTTGTGAGGAAAATCTTGAACAATCTTGATATACTTGGATATCAATTTGTAAGAAAATTAATACCTCCTTAATGCGGAACTTAACACCCCGGAACTTGATTCGATTCAAATACTATAACAAACAAGAGAAGTAAACAAAAGAATAAAAGAGAACAAACGAAGAACATAGAGATTTAGGTGGAAAACCCTTCTTCAATCGAGAAGGGAAAAACCACGAGCGGAGATGGAGATTCTTTATTGATCACAAATAATGGAAGAATTACAATGACACTTCCTTTGAGCTACATCTATGGAGAATTACTGAATCACTCCCTCTAAACTCTCGTAACCCTCTCTTTTAATTTGGGACGCGGCGCTCTCTTTATTTTGGACGATAAAAATGAAAACCTTACAGGTATATTTATAACAAACGGTTAGGGCACGCGACCTCCGACCGATCGGTCCATACCGATCGATCGGCTCTCTTCCTGCAGGCATCCTTGATCAACGAAGTGCCCGATCGATCAGCTGAGTACCCCGATTGATCGGCACACTTACAGCTTCCTTCATAACATAAACTAGTAATATGAGACATATCCTAACAAATCTCCACCTTAGCTTAAATTATACACATAAAAGAATTTCTCCACCTACTCCACAAAACACCCCACACACGGGGTTATCTTAACAAAACAAAAAACCTAACCGAGTCCGAGGGATGCTTGAACTTTCTGCTTGTTAGCACTGAAGTGAACATATCTGAGAGGTTATCAGTAATGCCAATCTTCTTCTTCTCTGAATTGGCTCTTGACATATCTTCTGAAACAACCACCTGCCGCTAAACTATGTTACTTAATTGAAACTAAACTTCCTCCGGCTTATTTACCTGACCTAAATCACAACTAACTGATGACATCTTCTGTGGAGATAGCAATGAAGACTCATTAAACGTGGCATCTCTACTCATCAGAAATTGCTTGAAGCGAACTCTTTTCTGCTTTCCATAAATGCCGTGTTTACAAAATTTCAGTCCTGTAGACTGGCCACGCAACAAGCCCCTTTTACTGAGCTCAGACAGACCTTTATCACCTGAATGATCCAATCTCAAACGCCTTGACTTTTTGATACCTGGTTCTGTCAAAAATGATGATGAAGACATTTTAACTGATTTTGCAACTATGGAACCGACAAGTTCATATAATGTTCCTACCCTTTTGCCTTTAATCACAACTAAAGCACCTTTAACGACTTTCATACCTCCATCTTCAGCTGTGTACCTATACCCATGTGACTCAAGAGTATATAAAGAGATGAGATTCTTCTTCAAATCAAGAATGTGATGAACATCGCTCAAAGTCCTGATAGTGCCATCAAACATCTTAATATGAATTGTTCCTATACCTAAAACTCTACTTCTAGCATCATTGCCCATCAAAGCAACTCCACCTTGAATTGACTCGTATGTGGAAAACCAATCTCGGTTGGGACAAACATGATAGGAGCAACCCGAATCCAAAATCTAACTTTTTCTAAAAGTAGACTGAGGTTCAGACACAGACAGTATATCACCATCATTCTCATCTTTAACTACAACACTAGCTGCTGTGGATCTCTGGTCAGACCTGTTGTCTACTTCTAGTTTCCTATTAAACTTGTAACAGTCTCTCTTAATATGCCCTTTCTTGTGACAATAATTACAGGATAAGTCTAAATGTCTAGACTTAGACCTAAACTTGTTTTCCCCATGATCAGATCCTCTGCTAGTCGCAGTTCTTCCTCTCACAAATAAACCATAATCTGAGTTCTGAAGAGAGTCGGACAACTCCTTATCTACTCTTTCTTTACTCAGTAGGTTTCTCTTAACCTCATCAACTGTGATAGATTGCCTACCACCATAAATCATGCTTTTAACGAAGCCTTTATAAGAGGTAGAGAGTGAACATAATAATAACATTGCTTGATCTTCATCCTTAGGAGCATCATCAAGCTCCTTTAATTCTTGAATTAACGAATTAAATTCATTAACATGATTCTTAAGTGACATACCTTCTGACATACGAAACGTGAACAACCGACGCTTAACTGCAAGTTTGTTGGAGACGGACTTGAAACAGAACATATCCTGTAATTTCTCCCACAACTCCTTATCGGTCTTCACTTCCAAAACTTCTGTCAAAACGTCATCGGTAAGACACATCTGAATTACTGTAAGAGCCCTTTCGTCTAACTTCTCCCACTATGCTTCGGATAAACTCTCAGGTTTCTTCTCTTTTCCTTCTAAGACTTTCTTTACGCCACTCTGTGTCAAGAGGCCCTTAACGCGAACTTGCCATAAACTGAAACTCCCTTAACCACCGAACTTCTCAAATTCATATTTAACTACAGACGTCATAGTATCAAATCGAAATAAACCGGGCTCTGATACCAATTGTTGAGAAATCTGGACAAATCTGATATATTATGATACTAATTTGTGAGGGAAAATCTTGAACAAACTTGATATACTCGGATATCAATTTGTTAGGAAATTAATACCTCCTTAATGCGGAACTTAACACCCCATAACTTGATTCGATTCAAATACTATAACAAACAAGAGAAGTAAACAAAAGGATAGAAGAGAACAAACGAAGAACATAGAGCTGGAAAACCCTTCTTTAATCTAGAAAGGAAAAACCAAGGGCGGAGATAGAGATTCTTTATTGATCACAAATAATGGAAGAATTACAACGACACTTCCTCTGAACGACATCTATAGAGAATTACTGAATCACTCCCTCTAAACTCTCGTAACACTCTCTCTTAATTTGGGACGCGGCGCTCTCTTTATTTTGGATGATAAAACTGAAAACCCTATAGGTCTATTTATAACAAACGGTTAGGGCACACGACCTCCGATCGATCGGTCCATACCGATCGATCAGCTCTCTTCCTGCAGGCGTCCTTGATCAACGAAGTGCCCGATCGATTGGCTGAGTACCCCGATCGATCGGCACGCTTGCGGCTTCTCTCATAACATAAACGAGTAATTTGAGACATATCCTAACAAAAATTATAATTATACATGTAGTTTAATAACAAATTTATTTTGGGTGTAAATATTTAATAATTGGTAGCATGTTTTGTTATGGCAGATGGTAGATTGCATTAGTCTCATAGAAAAATGCAATTATTTTGAGTAAGAATTCAAGTCGTCTTGAGTTATAGGTCAATTGGAGTCAATCATTTTAGACATCAGGTCAAATTGGGTCGTTTTGGATTTAGGTCATCTGAAGTTTCAAGCTAAGCAAGTTGGCTCACTTTAGCATTTAGGTAAGCTCAGATCGGGTTTGAGTCTAGTAGGGTCAATATAGAATCGAGTCATCAAGGGTTTTAGGTTAATCAGAATCGATTATCAATTTTATCGTGTAAACGAATCGAACGTTCAATGAACTACTCGCATTCAAAATCGATTAGAGCTCGTTTGTTTTCATTATGATGGCTCGTTAACAGAGGAGTGCACAGTTCATTATGATAGCTTAACAAGCCGAGTTCGAACAGAGGAGTGCACAGTTCATTAATGTTCGTGAATAGTTTGATAAGAGCTCGTTATGGTGTTGATAAGAGCTCGTTAACAGTTGGTATTGGTTCATAATGGTTCAATAATTGCTCGATAATAACTTGAAAAACTCTGTTCGGTAGCGACTCGGCTCAACAGCAAACTCAACTCAGTTTTGAGCTCAATTGGGCTCGATAATGAGCTCAACTTGGAGCGATAGCGAGCTCGACTTGGCTTGATAAGCCTAATGAGTCGAGCTGAGCCAAGTATTGAAAGCACTAAAATCTTAGCGAATCGAGTTCGAACGAGAGTTTGAAATGCTCGATAAGAGCTCTGATCAAACTTGAGCTTGATAAGACTTATCAAGCTCGAGTTCGAATAAAGGGGTGCTCGGCTCGTTTACACCCTTATGTCATCTAGGGTTGGATCAATTTTAAGGTGGATTTGAGTGAGTCAAATTTTTTTTAGTTTTGAGTCATCTTTGGTCTTAGATCCATGGGATGCATTTAGGGTTGCTCAACTCGGGTTGGATCAAATTCAAGTAAGCTTTGAGTCAGTTATGATGTTAGGTCAAGTGTTTCATAATCTAAATCGATTGGGTTGTGTCAATTTTGGCTTCAAGTCAAAATCATATCAAGCCTGATTTGGGTTAGGTTATTTAGGATTTCAAGTTAGTTGAGTTCGTTAATTTCAAGTTTTAAATCAAACACAAGTAGAGTTAGATCACACCTAGATCAGGTCATATCATTTCGATTTCAAGTCATATTGAGTACATATTTCTTCTAATTGGGTCATTAGGATTTTAAGTAATCTAATTCTTAGATTGTATGCTTCATAGCCCGATATTTCTATTTTCAACTATCAAAAAAATGGGTATATAAATCGAAAGCATATGCTAAATGCTTATCAAATAGATTCATCTTACATTAAGATGAATATATCATTTTTGGTATGTTTTTATCATTATTTCGTTATTGACCGTGATATTCCTCTTTTACGATTAGGAATCTTGAATCCAATAATGAAGTAGAATGAAAAAGTAAATTTCGATTTGAACACAGTCAAAATTCAAGAACAACGCAAAATCCATCGAAAGAGATAAAATAAACTAAGGTTTTGTATTGAGTATTTGTTGAATGAGTAATACAACCAGAAAAAGAGGATATTTATAGGCAAAAGTAATAGAAATCTTAAAATGCAAAGTTATAAAGTCACCACTATACTATTTGCAAAACATAAAAACCACCCAAAAACACATTTAGGAACCAAATCTGTATAAAATAGGAGGCGGCCAGCAGCAAAACAGTTGGGATTGCATACTTCGATCCAAGAGCTTCAATTTGCCACATAATTCGCCCTATAACTCCATATAGATTAAAAGTTATGATCATTCGAAGTTCTCAGCGCAAACTTGTATTTTCGCCCCACCCGTTTAGATTTCTAGCAGTCCAATAGCTTCATAAACTCTTCGACTACTCGTTCTACATCAATTAATAGGGGGTGGCCGGCCTGCAATGTAAAGGTCAACCCTCCATTATTGAAATGGTGCCTTAGATGTAAACCATATACAACATAGAGAAGAAGACCTAACCAAAAAAGCAAAGAGAATAAAGAGAAGATCTTGTACAAAAGTATGAACACAAGAACAAACTAAAACCTTTATTGCCATGGTCAACTATGTCCTTGGTCTATTTTATTTGTACTTTGATGAATCCTTGAATTTTCATCCTTTTGTGGTTAGCAATTGAGTTTAATTTCTGATTGTAATCAAACCGAACTTTATAAATGTGAAATATATGTCAAAGTTAAGCGTTTTAAAATGTCCTCTAATAAATTAGTTGAAAAAAGATCTAGCATACTCGGGCTCATTCACTGTGACTTGGGTCAACTTTAAATAAAGTAAACCTAGGTCATCAACTGTAATAAGATGTGTAAATGTAATTTTAAAATTTAAGCTCTTGATTTAGATCTAATGTTCATAATTTACCTCTCTCATCTGTCACCCTCCTATAAAAGTCGTGCCTTATTAAAAACTTGTTTAGTAGTATTTATATAATTTGTTATAGGATTATCTACACTATTAGTTCATGTACTTTGTCTATTATATCAATTTAGTCCCAAAACTTTTAATTGTGTCAAATTAGTCCTTATATGATTCAAATTATTTCAACCAAGTCCAATTCTCAAATTAGTAGTAATTTATAATTAAAATTATAATGTCAATTAGCACTTAAATAGGCATTCCACGTCAACAAATTAGCACTTGTATATCTTTTCACTAATTTTTGAAAATTTAGCATTAATAAGTGAAAAATAAACATTAATCTTTAAATATGGACTTAATTTGAACAGTCTTAATTGTAAAAAGACTAAATTGATACAACTAAAAATATAACAGCGACAAAACTATAAATTTAATACAAGGGCGTCTCAGTTGGTGGCTTGTCCTACCCATGCGGTCATCGCCCAGAAGGTCAGAAGTTCAATTTTCGCTGAGGATATACTTATGACTTACCTACTCGTGAGGGCTTGTAAGTTATTCTCATGAGCCGGGGTTGATTGAAGCAATTCAATTCCTCGTAAAAAAAAAAAAAAAAAAAAGTTGAATAATCCTATTTTTATATTATATCACGTTATATTAATAAAAAGTGGGAGGTAGGAGAGATAAAAG
Organism: Simmondsia chinensis; assembly: GCA_018398585.1. Classification (NCBI taxonomy): domain Eukaryota; kingdom Viridiplantae; phylum Streptophyta; class Magnoliopsida; order Caryophyllales; family Simmondsiaceae; genus Simmondsia; species Simmondsia chinensis. Next base: position 37,419,528 of record JAGTTD010000002.1, on the reverse strand, counting down.
AAGAAGACAAAAGTATGAGGATTTCAAGATAAAGGAAAAAAAAGTAGGGACACTATGACCATTTCACCGTCTTTGATTATCCACGTGTCACTTTTTTAATTTAACTAATTAGCCCCCCCTCGCTATTTCATTATTGTTTGCATTGTATGACGTAAGATCCACGTCATAATTAACTATATACGGCATTATTGGGACTTTTTTAGCAAAATAGCATATTTCTTTTTAAAAAATTAACAATTTGGCACAATTCAGAAAATATTTAGTAAAATAATATATTTTACTGTTCATCCATCTTTGCACGACGTTTCAAAAGGCGTACAAGAACTTGCCACATGCTAACATCGTGCAACCATTGAAAAGTCGGACAACAGTGCCCTTTTTTCTACGTTTTATGTCCTTAGAATTAAAAAAAATTAATAAAATAATTTTTTAATTTAAAATAATTTTTAATTGAAATTTTTTTTAATTTTATAATTTAAATTACTAAATACGTATATCTTTTAAATTAAAAGGTATATATATTATTATTATTATTATTTGAACTATTAATAAGAAAGATATAAATAGGGGACAATATTTAAATGAGAAGATGATTATATGTATATTATTATTTGAATTATCTCATAGAGAAACTGTGGTATTGTAATACTATTAATAAGGAAGATTTTAAATGAAAAGATATTGATATTTCTAACAAAAAAATCACGCGTTTACACATTTGTATATTATTATTCGAACTATTTTATTAGATATATCTAACCCAAAAACTAAAAAAATTATTTCATACAGTCTATAAAATATATTTTAAAAATTCATATATATTAGTTTATAAATTATATGAAATAATTTTTTTAGTTTTTGAGTTATATATATCTAATAAAATAGTTCAAATAATAATATACAAAAGTGTAAACGTGTGATTTTTTTGTTGAAAATATCAACATCTTTTCATTTAAATGTGTCCCTTATTTATATCTTCCTTATTAATAGTTTAAATAATAATATACATCTACCTTTTAATTTATATTGCTCGCTGTGTGTTTTGCTATACTTATGCATTTAATGCTTCTTCTGTTTGCCAGGTCTTTGGCTTATTGCTGCGGACCACCTTTTCAGGCTGGGGATCCCCTAGAGGAGGAAGGTTGCGTACATCTACCCCCCCGACCCTGCTTATGCGGGAGCCCTTTGAGGCACTGAGATTGCTGTAGTTGTTGTTGTTGTGTGTATTTAGTGATTCAAATTATAAAATTAAAAATTAAAATAATTTAAATTAAAAATTGTTTTAAATTAAAAATAGTTTTAAATTAAAAAGTTATTTTATTATTTTTTTTAATTTTAAAGATATAAAATGTAAAAAAAAAAAAACAAAAAAAACAAAATTTGGGCACTGTTGAACGACGTTTGAAAAGTTGTGCAACAGTGCCCACTGACATATGGCAAGTTCTTGTATGTCCTTTGAAACGCCGTGCAACAATGGGTGAACAGTAATGTATGTTATTTTACTAAATATTTTCTTGATTGTGCCAATTTGCTAATTTTTATTAAAAAAAATGCCATTTTGCTAAAAAAAAGTCCATTATTGGTGAACATGCATCATGCATGGATTATTAAAGTCTAAAATCAATTATGCACCTTTATTTATCAGCTTAAATTTTTGAGACAGTTAGTTTCTTAATATTATATGATAGGGAATGTGAAAGAGGAATTCACGAGAAGGCTTCTTTTTTTATTTGAAGGTTTTTGGGATTAGGGAGATTTTATTATAATATAGTAAACTTTGATAAATTAATAACCTCGATTAAATAATATTTTTAGCCGGTCCCAACTTAAGACTAATGTGGTAAATAATACCTCGATTAAATAATATATTGATTAATAAATTTTTATGGTGTCAAAGATATTAATTTATAGAGGTTTAACTATATGAGTAAAGGTAGGCTTTCTTCATTAAAATAAAATGAGCTCGTATCTTGATTCGGTGAAATTTCATATTTAACAATAAGTGGCACCTATATATTCCTTAAAAAATGCACTAAGTTCTCATGAATGGTACTCCAGTGATAAAAATATTAAAAACTCGGAATATCTCATTGTAAATTTTTGAAATACAAAGTGTATCGGAATGCTAAATTCTCAAATAGTAATTATATTATTTTAATTCTTTCATATAAGTATTGAAGAAATTATTGGAATTTAAAATCTTTAATCATGTCTATAGAGATTATTAATCTATCAAAAAGGGCACCAATACGCCGTCACCGGATCCTATTAGAACTCCAAAGTTAAGCGTGCTTGGACGAGAGTAGTACCAGGATGGATGACTTCCTAAAAAGTCCTCACCCTCAGGTTAGGGGCACTGGGAAATAGCCTCTCTTCAGGTTAACACCCTGAAGGGGGAAGGCTGCATACATCAGCCCCCTCAGACCCTGCGTAGGCGCAAGCCCTTGAGGCACCGGGTATGTTCCTTTATAGAGATTATTAATCTAAATCAATCCTCACCCTATTCTTTGATTTCTGCTTAAGCTTCTCCGGTTTGGGGGATTAATTGATTAGATACCCGAGAACCATAATCTTTCCTAGGAACTTAAATTATATATGTAATAAGCAAAGGGATATATTTCTAAAGTTTAACCTAACGTCTGCTGACTTAGTTATTTCACAGGCCCATTATATATGATTATGTAAATAATTGGACTAACCGATCTAAGAAGCATTATTGTTGTATGTATTTTTCTTTATACCTAAATAAAATGGTTTCATTCTATAAATTTGTATGAAGTTAACCCTTGGTCAAATTAAAGTTGAAGTAATACATATGATATGAGATTACGAAGGAAAAGATTTTCCCATCCGTGAAGAACTGCTTTTTCAAAAGCATTTTTTCGCAAAAGCACTTTCGTAAAAGAAGATGGAGTTAGTTTGTATAAAGCGATTTCAATTTTTGCTTCAAGTTCTACCTTAAAAGAGAAGCATTATTTTCTCGCTTTATTTAAAATAGACAAGTGTTACATACCAAAGAAAATTACATCCCAAAATCAGTTGGCAATGGGTAGAGTAGCTTTTATGTATATAAAGTAGTATTTTTCATCACTACCCACTGATGTCGGATTGCGTTGTTTGCATTTTGGGTTGTATCAAACCACCATGCTCCGTAACCGTCATCCTCGGCGGCTTCACTTTAGGTGGTTTCACTCTTCTCTTGTGGATGGCTTCACTTTACTCTAGGTAGCCCTCTCCTAGGTAGCCCTTTCTGAAACCTAGGCCCGTCACAAGTGGCTTGTCCAGCATGGCCATCGAGCACGATCTGTCCCATACCAAACCGAGCACGACTCTAGAGCAGAGTCCATCCCATACCAAACCAAGCTCCTTGGAATTGATTCGAGGATCGACGGCTCTGATACCGTAATTACATACCAAAGAAGGTTCCATCTACAGCCAATTAGCAATGGGTATAGTAGCTCCTTAGGTATATAAACTAGTATTTTTCATCACTACCCACCGATGTGGGATTACCGTGTTTGCATTTTGGGCTGTATCAACAAGTAACTTCTACTTTCATTTAAAAACGCTTTTTTTTTTCTTTTTTCAGGTCAAACACTCTTATAATTGGAAGAAGGGCTTTGTTATCTAGAAAAAAGATTGGCCGAAAACATGCTCTAAATAAGTTAAAGAAAGGTTCTTATCAGAAGCCCAATTAGTGGTTGGGCCTTTCATGGGCTGTAATGGGCCTTGTTGTGATCCATAAAGGACGCTGCACTTGCATAATGTAAACTGCCCCTTAGCCAAAAAAGGAAAATGATACGAGTCACGAGGGGTGGGGGGCACGAGGGGGAGCGAGAGAAAATAATTATAAAAATTGTTTTATTTTTTTAAAAATTAAAAATATATGTTAGAAAACCTTTTGTTATTTTTTATTTTATATTTTTTCTAGCTTGTATAAAAATTTAAAATAAAAAAGGTAAAAATAAGAAAAACGTAGTTTGGAAATATGTTTTTAGTTTCTAAAGAATAAAAAATTACAAACGTAAAAATAATAAATAACGTGCCTTTAGTTTGCAAAAAAATTATGGGTTAAAACAATATAGAGAGTATAATATTTATTATATACGGAAATTGATAAAATGTTACGGAAAAAAAGAGAAGGGGGACATTGAGTTTATAAATAGTCGTTGTGTCATCTATCCTGTCATCTTTTGTATTTTTACATATTTTGTCAATTATCTTTCCAATTGTTGCATCGTTTTAGAATTCGTCTAGCTGATGAAATTCATTTCAAGTTTGAGTTGAGTTGAGTCCACTTGTTTAGTTAAATTACACAAGTCCTAATTTATTAAAGCTCGTAATTTTCAGTGATAATAATAAATATGTCTCAAACTAAAGTTAAACTTAAATGAGAATAAGAAGACATAACAAAGTCAACCTAGCTCATTTCAGAAAATCAAAAACAGAAAAGAATAACGACCATTTCAATGAAGGACTTGACACATCTACTAGCATCCAACTTAGTGTATGGGTCTACTCGATCTTCGATTTGGTCCGGCCCAATGCAGGAAAACTCAAAGACCGAATTGAAACCTACCTACATTAATTTTATATTAAATACTTTAGATACATGATTTAATATATAATTCAATTTACACTACAATATCAAAATATATTAAATCTTAAAAACATTATATAGTTTAATAATTAAAAGCAACATACCCAGTACTCATAGGGCTCCCGCCTAAGAAGGTTTGGGGGGTGGATGTACTCAGCCTTCCCCCTTCAGGATATTACCCCCTAAAGAGAGGCTGTTTCTGAGTGCCCCCAACCTAAGGGTGAGGACTTCCCAAGAGGTCACACATCCTAGTTGCTCTCGTCCAAGCACGCTTAACTTTGGAGTTCTAATGGGATCCAATGACGGCGTGTTGGTACCCTCTTTGGTCATATGGTTCAATAACTATAGATATCTATTGTATACTTATCCATATATTACATTAATGATTTTTCATCCCCATATTAACCTCTATTTATATAAAGGGTTATTTTCGCCAAAGTCTTTGTACTTTACCCATTATGTCAATTTAGTCCTTATATTTTTAATTGTTTCAACTTAGTCTCTCTACTATTTGAATTGTATCAATTTGATCGCTAGAGTAAAATTTATGTTAAGTTATTGATGAATTTTTTAATGATTCGCTTATAAGTTTGGTTAAATTGAGTCAATGGGTGAACCTGCAGTGGATTACTTGCATCTAACATGATTGTACCATTAAAAATTGCATCGTTAAATTTACTTGAATTTAATAATTGGACTAAATTGACACAATTTAAATAGCAAATGGACTCAATTGATGCAATTAAAAGTATAACAACTAAATTGATACAATAAGCAAAATATAGGGACCTTTGATGCAAATAACCCTATATAAATTATGTATATTATATTAGGACGGTGTTGTTACCATGGCAATATTAACAGAACAAAGCTCCAAAAGTTTTTGTTATTGCCCAAACATTAAGAAAAGATACTCTCTAACAATGACACTGGCCTTATATTATACATATATTTCTAGTATTTGTTTGAATCTTATTTTCCTTGTAACTGTACTTGTTAGCTGGATAATCGATCAAAATTGGTCATTTCTAATCCAATCAGGTTTCTAACTGGTCTTTAATTGGACTGACCTAGTCCTAATCAGTTCCGTCCATAATCTCTTAACTATAAACAGCTCAGCCTTGAATCCTAAGCAAACTTAGTCCTAATCAATTCCGTCCATCCAATTAGGTTCAGTCTTGGATAAGTGTGTAAATGAGCCAAGCCGAGCACCCTCTTTTTCAAACTTGAGCTTGGTAAGCTTTATCAAGCTCGAGTCAAGCCAAGCTCCTATCAAGCTTTTGAATCTTTGTTCGAACTCGGTTTGATAAGATTTTATTGTGTTCGATATTCACCTCGGCTCGTCCCATTAGGCTAATCATTTGATTCTAGCTCATTATCGAAGCGAGCCGAGCTTGATACCGATCAAAATCTAGCCCATAACCGAGCCAAGAGTCAAGCTCTTTATCGAGCTAAGCTATTGGAGTTACCATCAAGCCATCATCGAACTATATATTTTCCAATTAAATAAATGATCCCTTATCGAGTTTTTAACGAGCCCTTTTACGAACTCTAATGAGCTGAGCACTTTCTTGTTCAAACTCAGCTCGTTAAACATATCGAGCCTACTTGAACTCAACTCGATAAGCTATCAAGCCCCAATAATGAAAACTAACGAGCTGTAAGCAAAACCGAATATGAGTAATTCATCCAACGTTCGGTTGGTTTAGAAGAGTGATCAACTTATACGTCCTTAAAAAGGGGGATTATGGAAGGGAGTGGAGGGGCAAAGGGACACGTAGGGAAGAGTTATAGGAGTCAAACGACGTCGTGGCTGGCAATGTGACAGCGAGTCCCTTTACTCCCTCGGATGTTCTGTTCTATTTATGGCCACTGCTTTCTTTCCTTTTCCAGTTAAGTCGGTTTAGAAAGCTAATTTTACATTCCACCTTAATGCTAATCGGTTTTAGAACGATAATTTCGTGGATCTGATGTGTTTGACAACTCTGTGAGTCGAGCCTAAAGGTTTAGTGGAATTTAACAAACCACATTGGTTAGAGGCAAGGTGATGTAGCACGGAAGAAAATGATTATTGATTATGGAAGATTTTATATTTTATTAGATTTGGATATAGTAATTGATAGGTTAGATTAGAATATGTCTTTAAATTAATAAGATATTTTAGTCTTGTTTTGATTAAAAGGATAATTTAGTTATTTTATTATTTATCTTATTAGTTTTTTATTAGATTTATGATTTATCTTAATGGTTTTCTATTAGGTTTATGATTCATCTTTTCTAATATTCTTTTAGGGTTTAGCTTTCTATAAATAAAGCTTTGTAATTCATTATTTTCAAGTTTGAATGAATAAAAAAAAATTGATTTGTGTTTTCGATTAGCAAGTTGTGCTACATATCAATTTGGTATCAGAGCTTTAGTTCTGAAACGCTGCCGCATAGCCGCCGTAGCTGCCGCCCCAGTGCTGCCGCTTGTGCGCGATACTACCGCTGAGTAGTATCTTTTCCCCGCCACTGCCACGGTGTAGTGGTACCTATCCCTTTTTTTTTTTTTTTACTAATCCACTTTCCAAAAAAAAAAAAAAAAGGAAAGCCCTAGCCACATCGAAATTAAAAAAAAAGCTTCGCCCCCATGAAACCCTAAGCCCGTGAATTACCTTCAATTCTTCTTTCAAACCACAAATCAAACCTATACTCCACCCAGAAACCTTAAATTCAAACCAAATCCCTAAACCAATTTGAATTTTAGCCTCATATCAAACCCTAATCGATTTGAGTTCATACTCCCATGAAACCCTAAAACCCTAGTTTGAAAACCCTACTTCGAATCCCCAAATTTGAAAATCCTAAAACCCTAGTTCGAAAACCCCAATTTGAAATCCCCAAATTCAAAAACTCTAAAACCCTAGCTCGAAAATCCTAATTTGGAATCCCCACCTTCATGCCCTAATTCGACCCTTCTACATCCACAACCCTAGTTCTATTCAATTTCTCCCACCTTATCAATGTCCACATGTCTACTACATCCACTGTCACGTTTACATCCAATTAATTTTCAACCTCGAAATAGGATTATCTTGAGTCAAATAAGCATGGACCATATAGTAAGGGTAACTCTTCGCATCCCTATCATTGGTGGGAATTTGTTTGGCATCTAGTTTTCTTCACAATGTATGCTATACCTGATACCTATTATGTTTCTAGACTTAAGGGTAAGTTGTATGTGCTTCCACTAAACAAGTCCAGAGTGTATCTTAGGGCTTATCGTGATGCAACTGCCCCAACTTCCTCCCTTGTACCCACTTATGAGCTTCCTTACGATCCGGATACAATATATTGTCTTCTTCCGCAATTACCATCATCCAAGGAAAGTAAAGGAAAAACAAGTAAAATTGAAAATAAAGAAGAGGAAAATGAAGCCAAAGAAGAAAAGCAGATCGAGTATAAGCAAGAGGAAGATGGAGCAAAAGAAGAAGATGAAGAGGCGGAGAACGAAGTAACAAACGAGGAGGACGAGATAAAAGAAAAAGTGAAAGAAGAAGAGGAAGAGATGAAAGATGAAGCAAAAGAAGAACATTGCAAAGACTCACATATCCAGTTGCTCGAAAATATGGATGATGCATGTTCTGAAAATTTTATTGACTTTATCATTCCTGAAAAACTTATTAAGACAACATCCTTGAAAGTGGAAGTTTTGCACTTCATTCAGGACAAGCCCTGCACACAAAAAGATGTTTACTACAACTTCTTTTTCCTACATTTGTTTAAAACTCGTGGTCGAGTTTTTTTGAACAAAGGGGAAATTGATGTAGCACGGAAGAAGAGGATAATTGATTATAGAAGATTTTATATTTTATTAGATTTGGATAGAATAATTGATAGGATTAGATTAGAATATATCTTTAAATCAATAAGATATTTTAGTCTTGCTTTGATTAAAAGGATAATTTAGTTATTTTATTATTTATCTTATTAGTTTTTTATTAGATTTATGATTTATCTTAATAGTTTTCTATTAGGTTTAGGATTCATCTTTTCTAATATTCTTTTAGGGTTTAGCTTTCTATAAATAAAGCTTTATAATTCATTATTTTCAAGTTTGAATGAATAAAAAAAAATTGAGTTGTGTTTTCGATTAGCAAGTTGTGCTACATCACAAGGTGGCAGTGCAACACGACTGCTGATGACTTGATGGGGGAGGGGGTATGGAAGAGTGAGAAAGAAGGGGTGTGCAAGGAAAATTTTTGTTTCCTAACAAATTTTGTGTAACGGAGGGTTAAAATTTCTTCATCTCACACTCTTACTAGAATTGCACCCTATGTATCCTTCCATTACAATTCACAATGAAAGGCTAAAATCTCTTCTTACCATCTCACACTCTCGTTAGAATATATATATACACACGCGTGATTGTACGGTGTAATTAAATTTTAAATAATTATATCTATATGTTATAATTGATAAATATATATTATTAATATAAATAAAAACAAAAGTTTGTTTATGTAATGTTTTTTTTTTTGCTAACGAGGAACCCGATTATCTAATAAACCCCAACCCAGTGGCAACCCACACTCCACATGAGCCAGTTAAGTCAAGGATTTCTTCAAGTGGGAAATCGAATCCAAACCTTTTGACCTGAAGTTTGTTTATGTAATGTTGATCTCACCATAAAATATATATATTTTTTATGAAGGTTAAGGAAGGAGCACATATAATATATTATAATTGATAAATTATATTATTAATATAAATAAAAATAGAGTTTGTTTATGTAATGTCTCACTACCGCTCTATAATATTTTCCCTTCAGCTTTAGAAGAAAATTTTTTATGGTGTAGTTTTGCTAAAGCCATTTTCTACTTATGACATCCCACTTTAAGTTGATTATTAACATTTTCTTTAACTCCGCCATCTTATTGCACCATTGAGCTCAAGTATCTGAAATATTATTTTTCTGATCTACATTCTATCCCAATTTTTATGTCCTCTACGCTTGGTCTAGTTGTGATACAAAACTTAAATTATGCTAGGTTTTTGATCTACTGAGTCAAAGACCTTGCGATTCTAATGCACTTCTCCAAAATTCCAACTTCTCATTTAGAACTTTGTTACATACTAAAGGGGGTTCCATTCCAAAACCAATTCGTAATGAGTGGAGTAGCTCCTTAATGCAAGCCAACTACATCAACAACAAAAAATCCAGTGCCATGAAGGGCTCCCACCAATGCAACCCAACTGTAATCGGTAAAAGCACCTATCTCCTTTTCCGGCATACGGACGTTGATTGATGCGTCTTCATACATATCTCTAATGACTGAAATATATGATATGGAAATGTCTTTCTCTTCCAAAACCCTCCATAGGATCCTTCTTAACACTCTATGCCTTCTCTAATTTACCATATTGCAAACAGAAAGGCGAAAAATTGAGATAAGGGTAAAGAATATTATTGATCTTCTTTTAATTTAACATATTATTACAAATTATACATTGAAAAATATAAGATTAAGATCAGGTACAACAAAATTAGTAAGATCAGGTAGAACAAAATCACTTATCTATTTTTAATTTACTAAATTACAAAATGAATAACATTTGCCATTGAGCCAAACAACTCCAAATTTCATCATCTACAGTCTCTCATGCAAATATGTAATTTTTGCACAAATTCATCCAAATTTTCAATTTCTTCCATTAGCGTATAAAATCATTCCTTCAAATTTCTGATTCTTTATTGACCAAGAGGTGACAAGTTCGAATCCCAGTGACCCACTTTCAATACTAACTTAATCAAACCACAAGGTATAAGATGTGCATATGCTAGAGAGAGAGAAGGGAGTGTACCAACAGGAAAGGAAGCGTACTTATCCTACTTAAATTTGCAGATAGCAACGTTGTATCCGAGTTCCATCAATGCCTCAGTTACCATCTTCCTCATATCATCCTTCCTTTTACACGCTTTGTTCTTATCTACAATTCTCGCTATATCCGCCCACGCATTCCTCTCATTCACACTCACACACAACGAGGATTGTAGATAAGAACAAAGCATGTAAAGGGAAGAATGAGAAAAGGAAGACGGTAATTGATGCATTAATGGGACATGGATAGCTGCTATATGCATTTGTAGGGAAAATTTATAAATCGGACACAAGTGAAAGCGAAAATTGAACAAAATCAAACACAAAAATTTGAATGTGGAAAATCCTCTCTTAACTAGAGAGAAAAATTAAAACCCAATCAGGTATCCACTTTCCTTGTGAATTTTAGAAATTACAATATCTAATTGTAACTAAAATTTTATACATTAAAAAAAAAAAAAAAAAAAAAACCCTTCAATTTTTCCTCTCTTTTTTTACCCTCTCTCCCTTGTTTTCCTTTTTCCTTTCTTCCTTTTTTTCTTTTTCTATTTTTGATCTAACAAAATAAAACATAACTAAATAAGAAAATATAAGTTAGGCTCAATAATTCTCCCCCTCCAACCCATATGAAAAATACCAACACACTAACCCAAAGTCAATGTTCCTTCAACATCAGCAAATCGAACCTTTTTGGAGTTTGAGATTTGACTCTTGTCTTTCACCGAATCATTTTCTTCAAACACGTATAAATTTCTTGGAATTCTTATTCGCTTTCATCTTCAAATTGAGGTTTTTTTAATGGAGTGAATTTTAGTTACAATTAGATGTTGTAATTTCTAAAATTTATAGTAAAAGTGGATACCCGATTGGGTTGTGGTTTTTCCCTCTAGTTAAAAGAGAGTTTTCCATATTAAATTTCATGTTTATAGTAAAAGTGGATACCCGATTGGTATTTGGTTTTTCCCTCTAGTTAAGAGGAGGTTTTCCATATTAAATTACGTGCATTTGATTTTGTTTGATTTTGCCTTTCGCTTGTGTCCGATTTGTGAATTTTCCCTACAAATTTGCATATAGCAGCTACCCAGGTCCCACCAATGCCTCGGTTACCGTCTTCCTCTTCTCATCCTTCCTTCTACACGCTTTGTTCTTAGCTACAATCCTCGCTGTGTGCGATTGCAAATGAGAGGAATGTATGGGCGGATATAGCTAGGATTGTAGATAAGAACAAAGCGTGTAGAAGGAAGAATGAGATGAGGAAGATGATATCTGAGAAACGCTACTATCTGCAAATCTAAGTGGGATAAGTACACTTCCTTTCCTGTTGATACACTCCCTCCTCTCTCTTTCTCTAGCATATGGACACCTCATATCTTATGCTTTAAATGAGTTAATATTGAAATTGGAGATGTTGGAATTTAAATTTGTCACCTCTTGGTCAATAAAGAATTGAAAATTTGAAGAAATTGATTTTATACTTTAATGGAAGAAATTGAAAATTTGGATGAATTTGTGCAAATTACATATTTGCATGAGAGATTGTAAATGATGAAACTTGAAGTTGTTTGGTTCAATGGCAAATGTTTTTCAATTTGTAATTTGGTAAATTAAAAGAGTAATAATTTTGTTATACCTGATCTTAATCTTATACTTTTCAATTTGTAATTTATAATATGTTAAATTAAAAGAATATCAATAATTTTGTTTACCCTTATCCTTTTGCCTTTCTATGTGTAATATGGTAAATTAGAAGAAAATTAATGTTTCGCAGATTTTCTATTTTTTTTAATAATTTGATACAATCCCAAAAACGAGCAGAGAGTCATCAAAGTAAAGTACAGACACAAAACACAACACAAAATAAAAAAGACATCAACACCCAACAACCTAACTACAACAATCAATGTGATGCAGACTGCACAAGCAAAATTTGCAAATCGACTGGCTCCGATACCAACAATTACAAATTGGTCTAAAGATTTGTCCTGCAGCCTCGAACCTCAATTTTGAATGATGGGATACATAGGATAGGGTTTCTGAAACCCATTGATCGTACCTAAGAATTCCGGATTAAGAGGGATCGGCTACAACTCGTTGATTCTGCAAATATCGATTCCCTGAGGATACGACACCCGTATATGTGACTAAGTTATGACGATCTCGTATGCTTGCAAGTACGTGATTTTAAAACACTCCTTAAAACTCGATTAGCTGTTAATGGCCTATTTATAGGCACCACTAGACCTTCTTTCTAATTGAAATTAAATTCTAAAAACAATTATTTTCTATATCAAACTAAACCTAATATAATCCTAATACAAATTTTAAATCCCTAAACCTAATTACATAAATCAACCAAGAAACCTAATTAAAATTCTAGCTAAAATTAAACAAAATATCTAATACTAATTAACTAGAAAAAATTCTAATGAAATCTTCTAATTCTTGTAGTTGGATCTGGGTCCTGATAGCCTTTGGGTCGAATTTCTTCCCGTCTTATGTTGATTGTATTATTTCCATCTATTTGTATTATTATTGTCCGCTTGAATGGCATTCGTCCTCGAATTCGACCTGTTAGTCTTGTTGGGAGGTGAAGATGGCAATCAGGGAAAATCAATAAGATTCAATCAAGACTGCGTTAGTTGGGCTCGTGATGGACATGGTCGAATGGGTGATATATTCAGCGGAGATCATTTTGGTGGTTGAGGTTGGATTAGATGTGGTTCATGGACGACAGATAAGGAAGGCATTAACGGGGCTTAGATCTCATTATCCTTAGTTTCCTCCCCATCATAGATGAGCTCATCATAGAAAGGCTCATCAAAGCCAGGTGGAGACAAAAAATTAATCGGGATCCTCATACATTCTAAATAAAAGAGTCCATTTTTATCAGGGAGTCAAATGAATTTTGTGAGATTAGGCTGGGCGATGGATGAGTCGGTGGTGATTGGTGGGTGGTAGGAAAAATTGGTGGTGGTATGGGCAGTACATGACGGTGGAAAATGGTGCCACGTGGTTGTATGTGATGTTTTGTGAGACTAAAAGAGGCATTACTCAGGTTGAGGTGGTGGTAAAGTGATAACTCATCAATGTTAACGATGATGGTGGTGATGTGGTCTTGAAAGATGATCGATGGTGGCAGTTGTCGATGCCTTCCTTTGTGCTTGTCTTGTAACCCACTGCCAGGGCATGAGTTTGAAATAGCCGATAAAGCTCAGTAACCGCTCGCTTCATCTTCAACTCGAGACAAAGGAATCTCACTTTTATCTTTTGAAACCGTCTCTTGTCTGACGAGCATAGTCATTATCAAAGTCATCTCTCTCGCACATGCCATCACTAGAGGCATACTTCAATCTCCCACGAACCATGACGGTAAAGTTTTGTGTTTTGATACTAACTGATGCAAATTGCAAAAAAAAAGTTTATTTCCTAAAATAAACAACTAATGGCCTATTTATATGCACTAAGAAACCCTATCCCTAATTCAAATTAAATTCTAAAAACAATCATGTAGTAATCAAACTAGACCTAATATATATAATCATAATATAATTCCAAAACCCTTAACCTAATTATATAATTAAAACCCCATAGTTAAAACTAAACAAAATATTTAATATTAATTAATAGAACAAGAACAACAATAACAACAGACCAAGTGCCTCAAGAGCTCCCGTATATGTGGGGTCTGTGAGGAGTGGAATGTACGCAGCCTTATCCCTTCAAGGTGCTACCCTACAGAGAGGCTGTTTTCAGGTGCTCTCAACTCTAATCTTAATTAATAAACTAGAAAATTCTAATGATGTCCTTTAATTCTTGTAGTTGAATCTGGATCATAACCGCCCTGGGTCGAATTTTCTTCAGGTTATTTTCATCCATATTTGCACCACAATGAAGGCTATTTGCGAATCCTTTTGTTATCTTTTGTATCCATTCAAAAATTTAAAAACAAAAAATATGTTAAAGAAGCCCTAACCCCCTATTTGGCAATAGGGTTAAACGGGGCCTCTATTTCTATATCTAGTATCTCTCGTCTATCTTCCTTTGTACTAAAGTAGGGATGGCAATGGGTGGGTCAAACCCATTACCTGTGGGTATCCACCCCAAACGATGCATATAAGTGAAGCGAACAACGGGTATAAGTATGGGGTGGGTATGGGTATTGTACAGTACCCGTTTCGCCTTGCCCCGTACTCGCCCTGCCCCTTCTTATACCCACGCCATTTTATATATAATTAACTTTCAAATTACAAAGATGCATACTTATTTGAGTTGCCTAAATTTTTTATCAACACTATAAAAAAGATATCATTAAAATTTTAAAAATAACATTAAATAATTAATATGGGTGGGGTATGGATAATAACTATATACCATTTGGGTGGTATGGGGTAGGTAATACCCATTGGATACCTGCGGGTAATAGGGCGGGTATAGGTATCCATTTCATATCCATAGCGAGTAATGGGTAGGTATGGATATAGATTTGGGTGGTGGGTGCGGTATAGAGGAGACACCCCATTCCCGCCCCACCCCGCCCCGCTGCATTGCCATCCCTAGAGGGAAGGGAGAGATCTAGAGAAAGGGGGGTAGAGAGAAAACAATAATAATTCATACCTCTCTTCTACACTAAGCCCCATATATATAAAGTCAAGGGAGGAGTATAGTTGGAATAAAAGACTTAGATTATTTATTAATATCTAAACTATCTCTCATTTAACCACTATATTTTTGGATTTTATCACTGAACCATCAAATAATCTGATCAATCGGAGTGGTTACAGCTCATGAATTTCACTAATCTGTTAACCGAATATATCAATTATTATATTTACTAGAGCATTATAATTGTGCATTACAAGCTAGAGCGTAGTAGATAAACACTCATCTTTGGTTAGGTTGTGAGTTGGATTACATCTACTTTGTATTTTTTACATTCATAAGCTGCTTATTGACATCCTAAACCTTTTTTTTCCCGATAAATAACGACAAGGTCACAATACAAGACCGGCCACTCGACAAAGGCGAGGCCAAGGACGTCCATAAGAGGTTGGGGACCAAAGAAGGACGAACACAAACAAAATGCAAAAACAAGAGAACAATGTAGCACATTGAAATACAAACAACTAAATCCTCATTTCCTCTTTTCCCGCTTCAAACCTTAATTTTTTTTCGATTTTTGGATAAATTCGTATAAAAGACTTCCATTATCATACTCAATTCAAGTACCACTAGACATTTTGGATATATATTGATGCACATAGGGAGCCAAGTAATCCGATTGAGACGACAAAATGAGTTTTAATTTTGTCTAATTAAGATTTTATTCACTAGTGTTTAATTTTACAGAATTATGTAATTAGGTTTAGGGTTTTAGAGTTAGATTATCATTAGGAATAGCATATTTAAAATAGGATTAGTTCTTAAAGTTGAATTAGTATTAAGAGTAGAGTCTTCTATGCTTATAAATATGTCATTAGTAGTTGTTTATTTTAGAAAGCGTTTTATTAATGGAAATAATTTGACAAATTTTATATTTGAGTTCATCTTTGTAATTTTATTTTAAAACAATTCAATAAAATTACATAACTCATCTTTAGGTTGTTGCTTGGGTATTCGCAGAATCAACGAGTTTTAGCTGATCTCTTTTAGTCCGGAATCGTTGGGCATGATCAACGGGTTAGAGGCACCCTATCCTATCCCACCACGACTCATCGAGGTTCAAGGCTGCAGTGCAACCTTTAGGCGCGCTTCATCATATACATTTTATTCATTTTGTTGTTGCTTGAAGAACATAAATGTAGCAAAATTTTAGGGGTTTAAAAGGGTGAAAAAAATGATTCAATCCCCTTTTAATTAGTGGTTAACTGATTAATTGAACTAAATTAATTGATAATCGAAATTCCGGTTAACCAATGTTGAATGAGTGGTAACGGTTATTGAATTTTCACTAATTTCTTAATTGATTACCAACCCCGATAAGTTAAACAGTACAGTTAATTAATTATAAACGTCCCTAGTAATTGGGGTAAGTTTTCATCCTGAGTTGCTAAAGAAAGGTAAGGGCATGTTTGACTCAGTTTATTCTAAAGACAAAAGTGGCTTTTTTGGAAAAAAGCATGTTGCTGAGAATTGAAGATTTTTTGACAACCATAAAAAAGCGCTCTTTATGGAAAGCAGAAGCTGTTTTTCTGCTTTTCATTACAAGCAAAAATTTGATGCTTCTCCTTTTAAGCAAAAGCAGGAGCAAAAATTAAACAATTAAGAAAATTTGGTTCCAGTTGTGAATATATATAAAACTTAATTTATATATTTGAAAAATAATTTATATATTTTACAAATATATTAAATATGAAAAAATATTTTAATAATTAATAATATATTTATAATATTTAGAAAATATTATAAATATTTGTGAAAAATATTTTAATTTTTTTAAAAAACTAAATACTTTAAAAACATTGAAAAAATATTTTAAAGCATTAAAAAAGTTTAAGTGTTTAAAAGATATTTATGTATTTAAAAAGTATTTTAAATAATAAAAACATTTTAAATATTTAAAAAATATATTTAATATTTAAAATGTTCTAGGTTAATTGTTTTCAACTATAAAAACT
The DNA here is from genome assembly GCA_018398585.1 of Simmondsia chinensis. Lineage (NCBI taxonomy): Eukaryota > Viridiplantae > Streptophyta > Magnoliopsida > Caryophyllales > Simmondsiaceae > Simmondsia > Simmondsia chinensis. The sequence continues at coordinate 37,402,453 of JAGTTD010000002.1, read as the reverse complement.
TTTGTTATTGTCCTTTCTGTTAATTTTATAAAAAAAAAACACTTTTTTAAACATTGGCCAATCACTCACAATATTACAATAAATTATTCTCTACTGGTTGAGCTAAATGCAAACTGCTTATTTCAAAAAGCACTTTTTACAAAAGTGCTTATGAAAAAATTATTTTTTTACAGCAATGCCAAACAGGCCCTAAGTCTAAGGCTGCGTTTAGTTTAACTTTTTAATAGCTTAAAGATATGAAGAAATTTTGACTTTAAGGCCTATGTTTGGTTGACAAATAAGATCTTTGTACATCTTTTCCATAGTTTAAATAGGAAGATGAAAAAGTTGTTTATAACTAAGAAGAAAAAGACTCAAAATTGGATTTTTTTCACAATTTATTTTAGAAAAGTGTTTTAAAAAGACTATATTAAGATTAAATTATCACTTATTTTTACTTGTTTTCACCCCCACTTACCATCATTATGTAAATTACTACACTTATCACTCTCCACTAGCATAATTAACTATTATTATAATTTTTTCTTACTTGCTATTATTATTTGATTTATATTATTAATATTATTAAGTTATTTTTTGTGATTATAATACATAAATTTCTTTTTAGCTTGTACTCAAACACTTTAATTTTTTTTAGAAAAAGATCTTTTTATAATGTACAACCAAACACTCTACAATAAAAAAAATATAAAATTTAAATAAACAGATCTTATTAAATCAAATAAGCTAAACTAAACGCATTTAAGATTGTATTTAGTTCAGCTTATTTCAGTTTATCTTTTTTCAGCTTATCTATTTCAATAAGATCTATCCATTTAATAACTGTATCTTTTTACAGTGAAGTGTTTAGTTGTGTAGTGAAAGATCCATTTTTATATAATAATGCAGTGAAAGATCTTTTTTTATATAATAATGTAGTGAAAGATCTTTTTTTACATAATAAAATATTTGGATACAAGTTTAAAAAAATTATCTATTATAATCATAAAAATGACTTAATAATATAAGTCAATTAATAATAATAGGTAACAGAGAATTATGATAATAGCTGATCATATTAGTAAAGAGTGGTGAGTATAGTGACCCATGGGCATAAAAAGGGTGGTAGTGAGTAGAGTTGATGATAACAAGTAAAATTAAGTCATAATGATAAAAATTTAATTTTAATATAGCTTTTTTTAAACATATTTCTAAAATAAGTAGTGAAAAAAATTTAATTATGTATCTTTTTTTGCTTAGTTATAAAATAATATTTTTATCTTTCTATTTAAGTTATTAAAAAAATATAAAAAATTTTTATCAATTAAATATAAGTTTAATTAAATTATTTTTTATAATTTTAAGCTGTTAAAAAGGTTAAACAAAAAGACTTTAACTTGAGAGAAATTCAGGAGCAACACAAATAGAAAAAGGGGAGGGGCATTAGCCAACCCGGTCCAATTCATCTTCCCCCATTTCCGCCTCTCTCTCTCTCTCTCTCTCTCTCCCTCCCTCCCCACAAACCTCCCAGAGTTGCAGAGCAAGAGAGAGAATCACAAGAAGAACACCAAGAGCAAGGAAGAAGAACAACAACGATGTGGCGCTGCGTATCTCGTAGCCTTCGATCTCTCTCCTCCTCTTCTCATCCCCTTAAATCTCCTCTTTCCAGATCCTTTTCCTCCCATTCTGTGCGTCTCTCTCTAATCCGCTTTATCTTCTAATTTCTGTTGATTGCATATCTTTGAGTTGCAGTTCGTTTCATATTAATGAATCATTTGAATGATGTTGTTCAGTTTAATGTCTGTGATTTCGTTATCTTTTGGTTTTAGTTCGTTCGGTTGCCAGTAATGTTTGAAATTTGGGTTTTTGTTCGTGTTTCTAGTCTATTTATCTCCCCTTTTTTGTAAATTTGAGATCTTTGAGTTGCATTTGATTTCAGGTTTAGGCATCATGAATCGTGAATCTTTGTCGATGATGTTATTCAGTCTAATGTCATTGATTAATGTTATTTTTGGTTTTTAGTTCGTTCGCGTGCGTTTTGTAGTCGGTTTATGGATTACTTTGTGACTCTGTCCTTTTTTCATTACGCTAGTTTGATTGATAACTTGATATGATCTAAAATTCAAAATAGGTAGAAAGTATTTGGTTACCACTGGATTTGAATCCTTTTGGAAAGTAGTTCTTCAGCTTCGTAGGAAATAGGTACAAGGTGTTTGGTTGACAGTATGAGAAATAAAATTTTTTCAAGAGGGCTGGTTGAAAACAAAGGAATTATAACTTATCTAGGAAGCTAAGCAAGCTAATTCTTAGGCTTGAAAGAATTGGAAATTTCCTAGGAATTTCCAATTTCCATGTGCTGGCAATTTCCTGGTAATCAAACAAGAGGGAAGATGGCCACATCCCATGAATTCCGATTTCCTGCATTTACTTCCTAGGAGCCAAACAAGGCCTAAACAAAGCTGTAAAATGGAAATTAAAAGGAAATTGAGAAATATTGAAAGAAAGACATGATTTCATTGCTTGCTTTTTCTAATACAATTGGATGCTTATTTATAGAGTTTTGCTTGCGCACATCTTACCACCTAAACCTTGCTTTGGCAGGGTGACCTTTTGGGGCACTGGGTTTGTTGTTATTGCTTCTTACTCTTGGGCAAGGCCCATCTACTCCCTATTGGGCTGCCTTATTGCTAATGGCCCATAAACCTATTTGGATGTAGCATAATTTTATGGAGAACTTCATCATTTTGAATAATTGGTTAACTTATTGATTGATATGTTTGTGGGTGATTGAAACGTGGTAGACTGACGGGCGGGCGGCTTACACAATAGTAGATCACTCCTATGATGCTGTGGTGGTCGGAGCAGGTGGTGCCGGGCTCAGGGCGGCTATTGGGCTCTCTGAGCATGGCTTCAATACAGCTTGCATTACCAAGCTTTTCCCAACTCGGTCGCATACTGTTGCGGCTCAGGTATTGGATCTTGGCTATAATCGTTTACTTTGTAATTGCTGATCATTTTGTTGTGAGTCTTGTGACTGTAATGGGATATGAGTTGTCTTCAAGTCATGTGATTATTTTTGAGTAATTGAGCTTCCTCCATGTGTGTTTATTGTGCTTTGCATTGACCTGGACATCGAATTAGTGCTGGTGTTTTTTATGATAAGAAAAGAATTATTATTAAAAGAAAAGAATGTACAAAGAGCTAAGCATAAGGTGTCCTCAAAAATTGAAAAGAAACCAAAAAACCAATAACACAAGGCTGTCCGATCCCTTTGTAAATCGGTCAAGGCTATGTTAGGGAAGCCCCCAAAACTCTTTGTACAAAGAACTCCTAAAAGACCACCTTATTCCATATGAAATTTGCTAGTTTATATTGGACTTTAAAAATCCTAGCATTCTTTCTAGCCAAACACACCAAAGAACTGCAAGTTTGGTAGCGGAGAACAACATTAAGCAACACAAAGCAGCAATGTTAGAAAGTGTCGGGTTATGAGCACAAAGCACGGCATCATCCCTTCCAACCCCCTATTCTAACTCAAGAAAAAGTTTTATCTTGAGCTATCTTCATTGCGAATAGATTGAGTTTCATTTAAGGGCATGTCTTGCGCACTGGATTAGTTTTATGAGAAAAAGAAGTATATATTACTTCTTCTGGACCATATAAATTAGCACTTGAAATGGTTGCCTTCCAACGGGGCTATAAAGATTTCTCGTCTAGAAGTAGAGCCCCTGACTTACTGAAGTGCTGGGGATCACTGTGACTAGATGCGAAGCACAAGCGTAGGTATGCAGCTGAGTATAGTCGCGAGCACATCTTGGACATATCTTCGACAAATGATATCATTTATTTGAGAAATTTATGTACAGAGTATGCGAACGCTGTAAAGATTCAATGGACCAAGATTTCTCAAAGTTGTTTTTATTAAATATGCTGAAGGACTAAGAAAAGAACATCATAGACATCTTGATGCTTGTCAGAAGCACCATGTTCATATCATTATACATCGTAAGCATGATAACACCATCAAACCATCGAAGGCAGTATATCCAGTAAACAAAAATATAATGCTTCTGTAATCCAAGTATGAAACAACTAGGTAGGATTGGTTGTGGTGCAATACTTAAGAGCAGAATGATGGAATGCAGCACATATTTAATGAAACAAAGAGGAAAGATAGCATGTAGAAAAGTGTGCGCAATGACTCATGGAGACGTATGCACCAAGCAAGTGTAGGTTGTACATTGTTCAAATCTCTTCACCTTGTGCCTCCTCAGCACCTAGCCTGGGCTCTAGCTCCTCAGCACCTAGGCATCGCTTAAGCTTGCCTTCTGGACACTTTTTGTTCTGGTTCAGGTCCTGCCACGTGCCTTGTTTTCGTGAAGAATCAACTCATAAAAGTCTTGTTGAGGATTTTCTTGTCGTATTACCATTGCTAATGTTGTTATTATTATTAATATTAGTATTTAGTTAGGTTGCGTGTAGGGTATATTCTATATTTATGTTGGAGCTTTGACAAATGAAATTAAAAGAGATAACACTAATCTTTAGTGTGCTCTTGTTTCTTTTCCCTAACTTTGACCTGCTGAAACTTATTTTATTGAACTCTATTCAAATTTTCATTGGACATAGGTATTTCACTTGGTATTGGGGATCTTCATGTTCTTTGTTTAGTTAAAGGGATTGAACTCCCAATGATGTTCGAACCTTTTTCAGAAATCAGGCTTGGGATGAAATTATGTCTTCTTTTTAGACTTTATCAACCTCCTTAGCTGATAAAATCCATAAATTTCCGTGGAAGGTAATTTTACCAATGTGTTATACCATTCCATGAAGCAAAACTTGTCTATGACCATGAAATAACCCCACCTATTTTAGTATGTGGACCTATTGACAAACTCACCATTTTCCTTGTGTGGATTTGAAAATGTTTTAAGGACCATGGTCATGTAATAAAATAGAAACTTGAATATTTAGACTTAGTGGTGAATCTCTTTGGTTTTGGATATCATTGGCTCTGTTTGGAACGCAGAAAAATTGCAAAAGGAGGGGGGGAAAAAAAAATTGAAGGAAAGTGGTTTTCTCATGTTTGAAATACAAGGAAAATATGAAGGAAAAAAAATTGAATGGAATATATCAAAATTTTACAATGGAGTTTTAAGGAAAACCATTTTCCTCTTGAAATTGGGAGGAAAATGGAAAAAAAATTTTGTATCAACTCAAATGATATCAACCCGTATTCATCAGACTTGATTTGAGTTTCATATTTCATCAATAGGATCCACTTTGTCTGTCATATAAGTTCATTGAATATATATATTATGTTTGCCATATTAAACATAAACCAAATATAGTATTTTTTTTTAAATACATAATTGGTAGAATATTGAAGTGTTTTTGAGGCAACCTGAAAATTGGTGACTTCTTTTTCAATTACCCTGCGTGTGACTCTATTAGGTTTCGTTAGTTTATACTTGCATTTACTTAAGAAAAAATGCAAATACAGAAAAAATTTGAATTTTACAATTAGAACAATTTAAATAATTTTAAAATACTTAAATTTTCAAAATATTTTAAATATCTAAAACTTTTTGTAAATTTTTAAAAAATATCTTAAACATTTCAAAAATATTTAATATATTTTTATATTAGTAATATTTGTTAAATGTTTAATTTAAATTAAAATTTTAAAATAATGTTAAATATTTACAGATTTTTTGGATATTTTTTGTTTTTAATATTTATATATTTTTAAAATTTAGAATTATTTTTAGTTTTAGATAGATTATTTTTTAGGTTCTTTTATGTGCTATATTAGCATAATTTAACGGAGCCCTAACAGAGTTATGGGGACGGTACATGAAAAAAGGTTACCAAAGTTCAAGGTACCTAAAAATACATTTAAAACCCAAGGATACCTAAAAAACGTATTATGAAACCTCGGGGTATATGAACCAAATTTTCTCTGAAATTTTAGACTTTAAGGTACTTGATTGTATGTATAGCCATTTAGGTGATAAAAGAATAAATTTAGGGTACCTAAATAATAAATCCCTAACAAAACATTATCAAGATAGCTCATCGAAAAAGTTTACACGACCCAAACTATATAAGGAAACTATAGGCTAGACAATAAGGTTTTTTTTTTTTTTTTCAGTTAATTTTTTACCGACAAAACAAAGGAAAGTTTTAATATTGAAAACTTACTTTTTTTTCCTCGTTTTTCCCCGACTTCCAAACAAAGGGAAAAAAAGAAAAATCATTCTCCTTTGTTTTCTTTCCCTTCACCATTTTTACCTCACATTTTTCTTTCCCTCGGATTTTCTTAATTCCAACGGAGCCTTAAGGTTATTGATCTTGCATGTTATATATAACCTGTTGGTTAACAAAGTGGCTATGTATATATATATATATATGTGCAGGGTGGGATTAATGCTGCCTTAGGTAATATGACTGAAGATGACTGGAGATGGCACATGTATGACACTGTCAAAGGAAGTGACTGGCTGGGTATGCCATTTCTTTTACTAATTTACATCTTTTTTATGTATGTATTTGCTGCATTAAGCTAATATATGTAATTAAATATGTACCATCAACACAAGTTTCTATTTTGATTGCTGATACGATTTCTAATAATTTACTCTTCTATTCTCCATGAACTTGGTATATTCTTGTACTACGGACTACATTATTCCGGGTTTTTTTCCCTTCTCCTGCTGCCAAGACTAGCTTATATGTACCACGTAGCACTTTCTATACACCAAATAATAAATTACAAATTTATGGCAGTGGGTATGGTTGATGGGAGTTATCTCTCTTGCTTTTGATACTTTTCACTTGCCTTTCAACAAATAGCTGTCGCATTTTTCAGGGGACCAGGATGCTATACAGTACATGTGCAGGGAGGCACCAAAAGCAGTGATTGAGCTCGAGAATTATGGCCTGCCATTTTCACGAACTGAAGAAGGAAAGATTTATCAGAGGGCTTTTGGTGGTCAAAGCTTAAATTTTGGGAAAGGTATGCAGTTCAACTTTTGAGTTATATAACAAGTGATTGATTATATAGTGGTGTACTACTTGGGCTTCATTTCTTCTGATTATCATTACAGGGGGACAAGCATATCGTTGCGCATGTGCTGCTGATCGAACAGGCCATGCTTTGCTGCATACCCTATATGGGCAAGCCATGAAACATAATACACAATTTTTTGTGGAGTACTTTGCATTGGATCTTCTTATGGATGATGAAGGTAAATTGACTTTGTCAATCGTCTTTATCTTGCTTGGTACACAAACGTTAGTTTTTAAGTAGTGACATCATTTTCACATGAATGTACGACAATAATCTCAGAACTTTCCTGTCGTTAGGGAGGACTGGGGACAATGAGAGGGTACCGTTCTTTAGGAGGTTGATGTGACACTGGACATTGGTTGCTAAAACATCACTATTTAATATTGCCTAGCCTTGCAGGTGTTCTCTACACAGTACTATAATCTAAAGCCTTCTCGTGAAGATCTGAAATAGCTTGTCACTTATGACTAATTGTCCATGGCTGTCAATAGTTCTTGTGGCTGTAATTTATTGCAGACTAGATCTCTGTTCACTGTTCCTTCCCCAAACTCTTGATTCCTTCTTTGCTTGTTGATATCCCATTTTGATTTCCATCAAGTATATGTTCCCTCATTCTTGGGAAGCATGCAAAGCGGTGGACTTTACACCCATGACGAATGCACTTTGTGTTTTACAAGGTCTGTTTCATTTTATTCAAATCAGGTGCCTGCCAAGGAGTGATTGCATTAAACATGGAAGATGGAACATTACATCGTTTCCGTGCTAACTCAACGATTTTGGCCACTGGGGTATTCTTTGTGCTGACTTTCACATGTTCCTGTACTTTCACCCACTTTCCAGAATTCCTCCCAGAATTTTAAACAAGAAGTTACTGTTGTTTCTTTTAGGGATATGGACGAACATATTTCTCGGCAACTTCAGCTCATACATGTACTGGAGATGGCAATGCTATGGTTGCTCGTGCTGGGCTTCCGTTGGAGGTTTGTACTTCTCTTTTTCTTTTCTCCTAATTTTGTGGTGTGTATTTGTTACTGATTCCGAGAAATATGGTGTGATTTTATGATTTATGTCTCTTCATTTCTATATAATTCTTATCCTTCTCCTCCAGGATCTTGAATTTGTGCAGTTCCACCCAACTGGTATATATGGTGCAGGCTGCCTGATTACTGAAGGTTGGTGCTTCACATAATAATTATTTGGGTAATTTTTTTTATTCCACAAACTTTTAGAAATAATTTTTTAGTCCAAAAAGTGGTGCACATTTAATAAGATGGTCCAAACAGCAATATGAAAGAATGAAAGTGGGGCATGTTTTACACCTTTATACATCACTATTTAGATTATTTTATTAAATATATGTAACTTTTTGGACTAACAAATTATTTCAAAAAGTTCATGGATTAAAAAATTAATTCACCAAATATTGGGGTACTAATATGTAATTTACCCTAATATTTTTGTCTTTTTAAGCTCCCTCTTAAAATTTTTTTTAAACCGGCAGTTATTGCTTATTTTGATAGGTAAACCATTCAAATCTGACTATTATCCCATTGCAAACTGTAGGGTCCCGTGGTGAGGGTGGCATTCTAAGAAATAGTGAAGGGGAGCGATTTATGGAAAGGTATGCTCCTACAGCCAAGGATCTTGCATCCAGAGATGTGGTTTCAAGATCTATGACCATGGAAATTCGTGAAGGGCGGGGTGTAGGTAACATCACTTTCTTGTTGCTAAACCAAAAATGTAAATAACTTCCGTTGTTTGTCTGCTAATCACTTATCCAGTCAAGGAATTTATGGTTATGAATGGTTGATAAGAAGTATTTCGCTGGTGTGACGAATGAAGCGCTCTTTTTTTTTCCAAGCTCTTTAGTTGTGAATCCACAGAATTATTTTGTCCTTGTTCTTGAACTTAAAACTTATTTTGAGTCCGTGAGATATCTTTAGGGATTAAGTCTGTTGTGCATTACATATTAACCCCTCTTTTGGAGCAGGACCATTGAAGGATCATATCTACCTGCACTTGAATCACTTGCCTCCTGAAGTACTTAAGGAAAGGCTTCCTGGTATCTCTGAAACAGCAGCTATTTTTGCTGGTGTTGATGTTACAAAAGAACCTATTCCCGTATTACCAACTGTTCATTATAATATGGGTGGGATCCCCACAAATCATTATGGAGAGGTGAGGATGAACTGTACTGCTCTGTATTAAGGGCTAGGGTTTTGTGCCTTTCAGAATCTGATTTTTGTTTGTATCTCAGGTGGTCACCATCAAAGGTGATGATCCAGATGCAGTGGTTCCAGGATTGATGGCTGCAGGTGAGGCAGCTTGTGCATCAGTCCATGGTGCCAATCGGCTTGGTGCAAATTCTCTTCTTGACATTGTTGTTTTTGGTCGAGCTTGTGCAAACCGAGTTGCTGAGATTCGTAAACCAGGCAAGTGATAAACCTATTTAAGCACGTACATAGAAACCTCATATTAATGATGTTCATATGCTAATTAATGCTTGCTTGGTCATTGTTATTGGTTCACATGCTTATTGTGATATAGCTGGTGTTATTGAGATGTTTACATTTCACGTCATGCAGGGGAGACTCAAAAACCTTTGGCAAAGGGTGCTGGAGAGAGGACTGTTGCATGGTTAGACAAATTAAGGAATGCTAATGGTTCACAGCCTACCTCTCAAATTCGTTTGAATATGCAACGGATAATGCAAAATAATGCTGCTGTGTTCCGTACTCAAGAAACATTGGAGGAAGGTGTGTCTGAAATTTCTTTTGTGACTCTTCATTTATTTCCCCTTTTTTATTGATCCCCAAGTCACCTGACCATGCTGAAGGCTTGTTTTCCCCTTTATGGCAAATGTATCTACAAATCGCATAATTTTCTGTTGAATCCAGAACCCTCTATGCTTGATGTTTCATGCTATCTTTTCACGTACAGCATTTTAGTTTTGTATTGGGTGCTTAATCCATCATTTAATTGCTTGTTCCTCTTCTTTGTATTTAAGCGATTGCCATTGTTTATGATGATGCCTGCTGTGTTTTGTGCCATTCATTTTTCTTCTTGTGGTGGTCTGGCATGTGTAATGAATTTGTCTAAGGCTTGCCGCTGTTGAGGTTGGATATTTGCAATATTATACGAGAACTACAGAAGGGCTAATGGTTCTGCCAAAAAAAAATATCTGAGGTCTATTTCGCAAAAAAAGTATTGATATGTCATAACTATGGTGCTGTAAGCTAATGCAATTATTGGGTTTGGGGGATTGTTACATTTTTCTAAGATAAGGTCCGATTGATGATGGGCTAGGGGGAGTCCAACCCGATGTCCCATGAGCTATGGTAAATAAAACAAAGGGTATATTCACTTCAACCATTTTGGCTTGAAGCACGACAGCTGTTCAAGGATTCATGAGGTTTAGGACAGCAGCAAACTTCAACTAATTGTACAAAGGAAAACCTTAATCAAGTGGCAAGTATTACTGCTAGAAAATTTTGGGTGATTCCACCTTAGATTAGAACAAATAATCAACTTACTTCATTGCACATGAAATCTATACCGTAAAGAATCTGTTGAAATCTTGTATTTGGTTACTGGTATAAGGCTCTTAGCTCCATAGTGTTTAAACTTTTTTCTACAAGGATTACTGCAGACTGCTTGACAATCCTAGATTGTTGTAATAGAGAGGGTGTAAGAGACCACCTAGGCTTTGTTCTGGTGGTAAAAATGTTAACAAGATTGTGGCCCTAGAACAATAGGTATTAAATCTCTTCCTCCAACCCTGCTTAGTTACCCCACCAACACCCCCGCCCCCCCCCCCCCCTCCCCCTCCCCCTCCCCCTCCCCAAAAAAAAGAAAATAGAGGTTATGTGGAAGTATTGGCTGACTGTTATCTTACGATGCTGTTCTCATGAGGCTGGGTTAGGAGTCCATAGCTTGATGTTGGATTTTTTGAAGCGTGACTGAGCATTTATGGTGGTTCCTATTTCCATGACCTCGTTTTTGTTCTTCTTTTCTTCGTTTTTTTTTTTTTTTTTTCCTTTCTGTTGGGGAGGGATGCAGTCTCCAAAGTTTCCCTGCTCTTTTGTTATGGGTTCTTAGGTTATGCTTTGTAGTAATGAATTTAAACGGATATGAAATCACTCTTTTGTCATGTTTGATTTTTCTTCTCTGTTATGTGTAGGTTGTCAGTTTATTGACAGGGCATGGGAGAGCTTCCATGATGTTCAAGTGAAGGATCGTAGTCTGATATGGTAAAGAAATTTATATAGCCATGCTTGATTATGACATTCATCACCCAGAAAGAGAAAAGGTTCTCTTAAGTTTTGTGAATCTTTATTTAGATTTCTAATTCTGGTCCATTTGCTTCTAGGAACTCTGACTTGATAGAAACAATGGAGTTGGAAAATTTGTTGATAAATGCATGCATCACCTTGCATTCTGCTGAGGCGAGGAAAGAAAGCAGAGGAGCGCATGCTCGTGAAGATTTCACTGTGAGTCCAGCTCTGTTCATTTTAATATATATATATTGTGGTCGAATTCTTCTTCGAATCTAACGTTGTGTATTCCTCTGATTATTCAGAAAAGAGACGATGAGAACTGGATGAAGCACACTCTAGGGTATGCCACTGCTTTTTTGGGTCTACCTTTATCTTTGCAACTATTACAATTTATTGGTCCTTGCCGTATTTGGTAGCTGAACAATTTTAGGGCTCATTTTTTGGTTTTGTAGAAGTCCTCTTGCATCACAATTTTTTTTTTTTTTTTTTTGTTTCCTTACATGAATTATTAGTAATAGTAACTTATTAACCTCAATTTCTTCTCACTCTCCTATGGAGTACTAAATGTGAAGCCTACATAAGTGTATAGAATGAAATCGATTTCCTAAACCAGACAAAGAAAACTTTGAAAAAAATTAACATTAATTAAAAGATCTTTTGGTAGAAACATTTCCTAAAATGGAAAAAGTCTTCTCTCCAGCCAAACAAAGCCTCGGTTTCATTGATTGTGAGAATGGCTTATTCATGCGTTCATTTGAGTCAATGGAATGTCGTGTTGGAGGGTACGATTGCAATAGCTTTGGAGGATTCTGACGTGGACTTGCTATCCCTATGCCTCCCCTCTTACTAAGTCGTCTTCTAAGGTTTGTTCACGAAGTGGCAATAGGAAGCAAGCTAGTATTATGACACCGAGTGTCAACAGGCTTGCTTGCCAGCTTCATCTAGATGATTGCCTTCTATAAGTCGTTTGTGGTTTAGTGCCAGTAACCAAGTAGGAACATCAGTTACGAAAACATAATTGAGCTTGGTGTCCTAGCAAATTTAGAAATTGTCCACAAATAATTGCAAAAGTTTAAGTTTGAGTGGATCGTTTGAGTGCAACCCATCTGGAAGATTCAAGTGTGCTCTTGTTTTTTGTATTCCTTCCATCCTCAAAGACAGCTTCTTACGTTAGGTGACGAAGTGGTGTTTGGCAGGAAACTAGTTGTATGTTATCAAGTACCTATTAACGCCTTCTTGTCAGCATTCATCAAATGATTATATCTATGACTATAAGCGGTTTGGTGGTTCAATGCCAATAGACAAGTAGAAACTTTAGTTGTGAAAACATGAACGAGCTTGGTGTCTTGACAAACTTAGAAATTGTCTTAGAACAAACGAAGGTTTTAAGCTAATTAGGTGAAGACCGACAACCATTTTTGTACTCTTAGCATGCCTTTTCGCTTGAAAGATGGATAGTGCATAGGCCTATCTTGTGTTAGAATTATTTTAATACTAAGAGTGAGATTGTTGGATTCTAACATAAGACCTCTCGGTCAATTAGGGTTATGATATCCTGTCAAGGGACTAATTGTCCCAAAAGCTCAAGCAGTGAGGCAAAGGCTCATAAACAATTTTCGAACTCGGAGAGAAATCTGATGGATCAAGTAATTACTGGAACACCGGTGAAGAAAGCTTTTAGCAAGAAGTACCTGAGGATGCTCTTGCTTTGTGCCTTAAATCATACAGCCTAAATCACCATTCACGACATTTATGAAATTCAGCAGTAACCCATTTATATATTTTTTCTTCTTAAGGTAATATTATTGTCATGGCGAAATTGTCATGGTAATAGTAATTCCGTGGCTACCATTTTCTACAAGTCAATAATATTAATCTGACAATAACAACTCTTGCTTATCAATAACAACACTCTCATTTTATCCTTTACTCCCTCTTACAGTTCTGGGTTCCGTTATCCACGCTTTAAACTCGGTGTCTGATTTGACCTGCAGGTACTGGGAGAGCGAGAAGGTCCGCCTAGATTACAGGCCGGTTCACATGAACACATTGGACGATGAGATCGAGTCCTTCCCACCTAAAGCCCGTGTCTATTAATCCGATAGTGCACAGGTCTATCTCATCACTATCTACCTCCCTCCCAAAAATAACGGAAAAAAGGGAAACGAAAAGAAAACAAAAGCGAACCATTTGTGTTAGTTTAATTGTTAGAAAGTGGAAATAGGCTGTTAAGTGTTGCAGCTGATTTGTCCCAGAAGGTGTTTAACAAAATAAGTTCATTAAAGGATTTTTGACAATGTCAATTGCATTGGGAGAATGCTGAGCTGCTGTAGCTGGATGTGTTCATATGTCTGTATTCAATAAAGGAACTGATTTTGTTTGCTTGACTTGGGATGAACTTGTTCTCTCTCTCTTTTTTTTTTTTTGGGTCTTCCTGGCTTAGTTCTAATTGTTGGGCTTCCTCTGTAGAATCTGGTTTTATACTGTTATGGGCCAAGTCAATGGATTGGAGGATCAGGCTGATAGGCCTAATCCGTGATTTCAGTGCAGGTAGAGACTTAGGCCCGTTTTGGTGATCTCAGCTGAACAAATTAAGGTTTCTTTATGTATGCCTGTATGAACCCTGTTTAGGGTTTGAGAGAGCAATGTGAAATTAGAACTCTCTGTAAAACTTTCAAGCAATAAAATATCCCTGCAACTTCGTGGAGGTAAGCATTTTGGGCCAAATTAAGTAAATCTTGTGTGCTTGATTTTATTTTCTCGTTGAATCTTTTGTTATGTTTTTGTTATTGCATTTCTTAAAACTAAGATTTGGTGAATGAAGTGTACTATTATCCAAAGTAAGTGCAAGAGTGATATTTAGGCTGCAATGAGAGATGTAAACGAATCGAGCTAAGCAATCCTTTGTTCAAACTTGATTTTGATAAGTCGTATTGAGCTTGAGTTTTAGAAGAATTTCTATCAAGTTTTTAAACTTTTGTTCAAACTTGATTTGATGAATTATTAGTATGTTGAATAGTCGGCTTAAACTCATTGGCCTAATAGAGATAAGAGTAGCGCTCATTATCAAGTCAAAAGGGTGAGCTTAGCATTTATTAGGGTCCGCCACTCGTAGAGCTTAGCACGTGGTTTATCAGAGTGTTTAATAGTGCTTAGGACTCGGCTTAGCTGAAATACACCTCTATGCATCGTGGCCAAACACTACTACACGCGGGCTAACCTTTCTCACGTGTTGCCCATGCGCCACTGTATATGGATCAAGCTTTTTTTTGGGCCACCGGCTTTCTTCCCACTGTTTACTACCTCATTGATTTGGGTTCTATTTAGGGCTTTGATATTGGTTGTCTGAACCAATCATACACATTGAAACCCTAAATCAAAATAATAAACTTGCAAAATAAGAGGATTCGGAAAAAATCATAAGAGCAATTACATGTTTCAAACCGAAGTCTACGTCAACAGAAGAAAGTAGAATATGAATTTCATTGTTTGAGAGTAGTAAACTACTTGTATCTGAAATTGATTAGGGTTCTTTCATGTTCAAATTTACACTCTCACCATTTCATAAGAATCATATATATATATATATGGTGAATATCAAATGAGAGCATTTGATTATGGTGAGATATGAGAGTTAAATATCAGCCATTAAATTCAAAATGAAGGGCTGAGATTGCACATATAAAGAGGAGGAGAGAAAGAGTTTTTAGGGCATTTTTATATATGTAATCTCATCCCTTTATTTTGAATACAATAGCTGAATTTAAGCTCTCATATCTACATTTGATATTCACTATATATATATATATATATATATATATATAAGTATAACTCATATGAGAAGGTGAAAAAAAGAGGAAAGAATATAAAAGATTATATTTAAATCAAAAAAATTTGAGTTATTGACTATCATATGAATTACATATATTATTCAATAACTATATTTTATAAACCAATAATAATTTACGATATAATTAGATACATAAAAGAGATTTTTTTCTTTTTTCTTTTTTTTAAATTTTCTGAACATTTAAAAGAGATTATATTATATATCAAAAAGTATAGAGAAATACGAGTAGTAAGCTCCACTGACTACAAGGCACTCTCTCACCTCCATTCAACGGCTAACATTCATTGCCATTTTGAAATTACAAAAAGTAAAACAGCGACAAATTTCTAAAACGTAACTGTGTTTGAATTATTATGTCTTCCTTCTAATTATTTGAATTTTCGACTCTTTACTTTCCCACTCATCCTCTGTCTCCCCCCCCTTCCCTGGTTTCTGGTGCAAATTCATCCTTTCTTTACTTAGGGTCTCTGATATCACCTATTAAAGTCACCCACATAATAACGAATCCTAAATCGAAATAACAATCACACATAAAAGGAGATATGAGAGAACACCGAAATTTATGTGGTTCAGCCGAAGCCTACATCCATGGAGGGGGAGCATGATAATTTCATTATATCAATTGGAGTTTTACATCAAACTCCAATGGTAACATGCACATCCCGTGTATATATAGAACCACCACATTAATACCCCAGTGTGTTATGAACCTAAATAGGATTGATCCAATCTTATACCTCATAAATAAGGCACAATACAACCAGGCTTCACAAATAACTTAACAGTTTATTTTTAAAAGGATTTGTCGAAAAACTAACTATTTCATAAGTTTAAGCTGTTAGATGATGTCAATAAATTGTTTTAAAATGTAACATAGCATCTCCTATTAAGTAAATGTCATTAGATTTGAAGAATAAATAATGCACATATCTGCTTCCTACTTTGTTTTTCATTTATGTCAATATTAAGACTTGGGGACTATTGAGATTCGAAATCGTAACTTCTTAGTCAGGATACCAGGTCAAAAATCCAACTATCCCAAAAGCTAACATTTATTATATACAATTGTCAAGGAACCATCTATCCCAAAAGCTTATGCTGATGGGTGAAGGTCCAGGAATAGTTTTATACCCTAACATGCCCCCTCATATGAATGCCAATTGAGCTTGAAGCGTAGATAGTGCACAGGCCCACTTCATAACTTGTGCTTAAATTATTTTTAATATTGAAAGTGGGGGCTGCTGAGATTCGAACTCGTGACCTCTTGGTCAGCAAGGCTCTGATACCATGTTAAGGAACCATATATCCCAAAAGCTTAAGCTGATGGGTGAAGGTCCAGGAATAGTTTTATACTCTAACAGAATGAGGTACTTCGAGATTCAAAATTTTCATCACTTAGGTTCGTTCCTATCAAATTTTTGTCAAAATGTATTGATGCGGCACGAGATTTCATACGTTCCTGCCAAAATTTTTGTCAAAATGTATTGAAGTGGAACGAGATTTCGTCAATATATACATACCATTTTAGATTTTTGACAAAAATTTGCTTAGTTCTAACAAGAATTATAGTCAAATTATGGCAAAGATTACATTTATATATTTCAGCAGTCACATGCCGAGTCAATAATTTACTAGATTCAGACAAAGAGTACATATGTAAAAAACTTTCAAACCTCATGTATCTCCGCACATTTATGGATAATTATACATTTCTCTTTGCATTGGTAAGTTGGGGAAGGAGAAACGCTGCTATTAAGAATCGAACCCTAGTGGCCCCTTTAACCTTGACGTTCCTTACCATTAGGCTACGTCTATAATGGAGATATTGATACAGATACTAGCCTTAAATGTGGACATATTACAAGAATCTAGAATCAACATTGAATATCTTGCACAAAATCTCTATTGATGTTAGTATCTTTAATTCATAGTCATAGTACTATATTTCTTTATAAACAACAACAACAACAGACCCAATGCCTCAAAGGCTCCCGCCTAAGTAGGGTCTAAGGAGGGGGGTGGATATATACAGCCTTACCCCTTTAGAGTGTAACCCTGCCGAGAGGCTGTTTTCGAGGACCCCTAACCTTAAAGGATTGGCAACACGAGGACTTCCCAGGAGGTCACCCATTCTCGTACTACTCTTGCCCAAGCATGTTTAACTTCGGAGCTCACCCATCATTATATATGTTTGTTAATGTATAGAGTTTGTAAGAGGTAAACATTTTTTTTTTTTTTTAAATTTTACAACTGAAGTTACTAATCCTTCTGATGAGTATCTCACCAAATTGTTCAAAAATAAAACAAGGGTTATTTACATCAAATGTTTTTATACTTGCTTATGTTGTTAATTTAGTCCTTATACTTTTAGTTATGTCAATTTAGTTTTCTAATTAAATTTAAGTTAAGTTAATAACGTATTTTTTAACAACACAATTATATTAAATGCAAGTAATCATCCCTAGACCAATTAAACCAAATCCATGACCAAAAGCATTAAAAATTTCATCAACAACTTAAGAAAAAAATTTACTCTAGAGATCAAACAAACACATTATCGCTTGTACATAAATTAAATTGATGCAATAAAAAACATACAGACTAAATTAATACAATGGATAAAGTACAAATATTTTTGACATAAAGTCCTCTATGGACATAGCCTAGTGGTAGAAAACACCGGTGACTATACACGCTACTCGAGTTTGAATCTCCACTACGGTATTTATGGCTCCTCTTGATGGGAATTCTAAAGAGTATTCCCCCCAAAAAAAATAATAATAATAAAATAAATAGCCCTTAAAACAATGTGAGCAATTCTGAAAACTATGGGCTGCAATATTTTCAACCTTAAGCTATTTTTATTTATTTATTTTTTTGCAAACAACCTTAAGCTATTTTATAGCATGAGGTTGTGATTTTATTAGGGGTACTTATGGTTTGTTTAACCTAAGAAGGTACCAACACGCAAGCACTGGATCCCATTGGAACTTCGAAGTTAAGCGTGTTTGGGCGAGAGTGGTATCAAGATGGGTGACCTCTTAAAAAATCCTCATGTTGCACCCCTCAGGTTGGGGGTTCTCAGAAATAGCATCTCTTCACGGTAGCACCTTGAAGGGGGAAGATTACGTACATCTAACCCCCTCTACCCTGCTTAGGCGGGAGCCCCTGCGGCACTGAGAATGTTACTTTTTGCTTGCTTTACTCATGGTTTGTTTAACTGTACCGAAATTTATTTCGGTTTGGTTAATCGTAACCAAAATATTCAAAAATATTTAACCGTTATCATAACTGAAAAGATCGGTTAACCGACTTTCAGTAAGTTGGTAATTCGATTTGGTTATGTCAGCTATCCGGTAACTGAAAAATAATACAAGCCGCTTTCATGTTATATGATCAATCTCTTTAAAGGTTTGTAAATGTCTAAAAATGTAATAATATTCAATAAATTATGAGCTTATGGTCCAATTCTAAAAAAGTAAACATATAATATCTCATTTTAACCAATATATGGGCAAACGAATAGCATTGAATTATAGTAAAGTAGTGCTTAGTCAATATTTAGGATATAATAATGGAGTACGAGTACTCGACGCTAGGAAATGAATTGATAGGAAAAGATAAAGTTAATCATGCATAATAGAATAGTCACCTATATGCTAGAAAAAATAATGGAATACTCACCTATATGCTAGAAAAACATACTTAATTAACAATATAATATTATAAACATGTAAAAATATATACATGATATATACTATTTCGGTAAATCGATTAACCAAAATGGACAAAATCACTAACCGTTACCGTCCCTAAATACCACAAATTTTTCGGTTTGGGTTAACCGACCCAAAAATTTAGTACAGTTAACCGCATTTTCTGGTCGGTATTTCAAAAATTCATTTCAGTATTTCGGTTACGGATTTTCTTGAATAGCCCTAAATTTTATCACTATAATCCAACCCAATTAACAAAATTAATTTAATGTTTTATTTTTAAGATATGAAGGGCATAAGACTAGTATTATTTTTAAAGCAATTTTTTCAATAACAGAGCAATTTTAACATTAAAAACATCTCAAAATCTCTATAATTATTCTGACAGTAACACTACCCAGAAATAATCATATCTAATAAATGTAATGATGATATAAAGATTAATCGAACTTAAAAAAAAAAAAAAAAAGTGATCCAAGTTGATAGTGTAATTTGCTACTCCATTACCCCGAAGAAAAGTAAATCATGCATGTATGTACCCATTTGGTGAGACTTGTCATATGATTGCGACAATTGAAGCAAAACGAAAAGGGGAAAAAAACTCTTGCCCACCGTTTTGATTGATTATCGACCCAAATCAACATTGTGTTGGATCTTCCGACATGACATTGACCAATTTTCTTAACAATATGTGTATTTCTTATCAATATAAAATGTAATGATTTCTTAATAGTTCGTTCATATAGTCTACAGCTCAAGAAACTCGGAACCCCACCTCAAAATCAAAGTATGAACACGAAGGCCCACGTCTCCTACGATGGGACATCATAGGTGGCTTGAGATCAACTTGTTATTTCATTCTACCGGTTGCTTTTTTCGTTGAAAACTGATTGATATACTAAGAAAAATTGTTAGTTATTGCTTTTTGGAAAGCAATATTATGACTCACCAAATAATTACATTAAGGCTCTGTTTGGAATTAGAAAAATTTGGAGGACAAAAAAAACGAGGGAAAAAAGTTGAAGAAAAAGAAAATAGAGGAAAATAACTTTTTTTCCCCCCTGGTTTGGAAGATGAGGAAAAACAAGGGAAAAAAGTTAGTTTCCAATATCAAAATTTTTTCGTTCTGTTTGGTTCAGAGAAAATAAAATGGAAAAAAAATAATTATTGCATAACCTAATAGGTTATAACTTTCTTGCATAGTTCAAGAGGTGTGAAATGTAAGTACCAATTTTTTTACGTATTTTTTTTAAAGTCCATATTAATGTAAATTAAGAGAGCCCTAATGGAGTTACTCAAAGTCCGGACACCTCAAAAATATTTTAACTCTTATGGTACCTTAAAAATACATTACCAAACCTCGTAACACTTGAACCAAATTTTCTTAAAATTTTTCACTCGAGTACCATGAAGTTTTTAATTTTGATTAGTTTATGTTTTATATATATATATATATATATATATACTGAATATACTTAAATGTATTTAATTAACTTATGTCACAAACAAAATGGACCCTATGATGGAATATGAAGTTGAGATCAAATCTAATGCATATGGAGTTGGTATTGTTCAGGTCGAGGTTCATTTTTTTTTTTTTTCCAATTTTCCTTTCAATTTCAAGAAGAAAATCATTTTCCTCAAAGCCTATTGTAAATTTTCTGAACTTTCCTCTCAATTTTTTTCCCTTCATATTTTTCCTGCACTCCAAATACGGAAAAACCGCTTTCCTTCTTCTTCTTTTTTTCCTTGCACAACATTTTTTGCATTCCAAACAAAGCCTAAATGATTTTTTTAATTTTGTGTTGATTAAATTTATAATTATGTAAAAGATATAAATATTATCTACTATCAACTTTTTAAGAAATTATATGTTTTATATAAAAGATAAAGAGTACAATATTGTCCTAATAAGGGACACCAACAACTGGGGAGGAGAAACAAACCCAAGAATTCATGTTTGGAAGTGAGTAGCCTAACCACTACAGTTTACACCATATCTAACAACTTTTGGGGGTTTTATTTACCCCATTTATCCTTTGCTCTTCTTATATATATATTTCCCATGTTAAAATTATTCCATCAACTTTTATTTTAATCAGTACAAGTAATCCGGTGGACACAAAATAAAATATTACAAGAGACTGGTTTACGTAAAAAATAAAAATTAGTTTAATTGTAAAAACAAAAATCTCACATAAAGCATTCAAAACGACCAATGAAAATGATGAAACTTCTTGACAAGTGAGTGTAAAAATTGAGTGAACAAACTTATATAAGTTTCGTTGCCTAAAATTGTAAATCAGAGATTTTCAAAAAATCATATTGTATAAATCATTACAAAAAAAAAAAGTAAAGAACATACCCAATGCCTCAAGAGCTCCCGCCTACGCAGGGTCTGGGGGGCGGATGTACGCGGCCTCCCCCTTCAGGATGTTAACCTGAAGTGTGGTTGTTTCCCAGTGCCTCCAACCCGAGGGTGAGGACTTCCCAGGAGGTTACTCATCCTGGCACTACTCTCGTCCAAGCACGCTTAACTTCGGAGTTCTAATGGGATCCGGTGACGGCGTGTTGGTGCCCTATTTGGTTGTATAAGTATAAACCATTATAGATAACAAATAATTATAATATAAATTTTAAGCATTAAAAATCTAAATATTATTTGTATATTGCACAGGAAACAACTAGTATAAATTATTAACGGAATAAAAACCCGCTTTTGGAGTTGCTAAATTTCCGTTGGAATCAGATTGGCTTTAGCAAGGGGCCCACCCCAACGGCGCTTGCCCTAATTGGTCTGCAAGAGGTGGGCCCAAATTGGGCCGTTATGGGCCCCCAAGTGACAAAAAAGGAGCCCTTTCCTCGTCAAGAGTCCTAATTTTTGCAAACAAGCCCCTCTTTATTTTTGTTTCTTTTACTCTTCTCATTAAACAATTGACTATGACCACTCTCTTATCTTCTAGTCCTCTTTACTTTTCACTTTTTGACCCCTCCCCCTCCCCCCCCCCCCCCCCCCCCTCTCTCCATCTTTTAACCCCTTAATTGTTTCTTTTTTGCAATTTTATAACTTACTGATATATCTTATTTTTATATATTTTATACTGTATTTTAATGGTATTTTTGGTTGTTACATATGTACTTTGGCGCGATCTATGTTTATTTAGGCTTGAAATGCGTTGGAGCAAGGATAGCTTGAAAAACGGTGAATAACCGGTGAAAATGGACAAATTTGGAGACTACGTCGAGAAATCTGACCACTTGTGAAAAAGCACCCATCGGGTCACTTGTGTAGTTGAGATTTGGTCTTCTATCATCTGGGTAGCTTAATGTTTCGATAGATACAATGATGTATGTTCACGCTTCTAAATTTGCATAGCAGCAAATTTGGAAAAGCATTTACCGAAAAGTCCACACTAGGGGTTAGAACTACATGTGATTGATCACTTTTAATGTTTTTGGTATTTTTAGGCGTAGCTGACTTCGGTTTTCACTTTTTTGGATTCTATCAATACTCCGATTATGAAGATTTTCCCATGTACATAGTTATAGGAATAAATTAAGTATATTGGCCCAACTCGAGTAGCAATGAGATCTTCAGTAGTAAAAAACACTCCTCGATACCTTATCTCAAATGCTCAATAGTTGAGAACACTGTGAAGATGGGCTTGAGAGCTTGGTAGCCTGCCTTGAGCTTGTTTGAATCAGTTAATTAGTTTGACAACGCAAGCTTGGATAACTAAACCTACCAAGATTAGATTGAGCAAACCAACCTAAGTCAAAAAACTTGAGATCAACTTAGTCAAGCTTGAGGCTCAGCACTCAAAATCTTGGACCAATACCGCAATTCAAGTTCAATAAAAAGCAAAGGTAAGAACCTATGGCATGAAGTATAAAAAGTATATATCTCGAACACTGTCACCCACTCACTGTTTGTATTCCAAATGAATGTCAAACTGAGTACAAAAGCACTTGCAAAGAAAATAAAACAAAAGGCACAACAAGTGTGATTGAAACAACAACAACAACAATAGTCCCAGTACCACAGGGGCTCTCGCACGAAGCAGGGTCTGGGGAGTGGATGTACGCAGCCTTCCCCCTTCCGGGTGGAAGAGAGGCTGTTTCAGAGGACCCCCATCTTGAAGATTAAGTCATTATGAGAACATAGTCAAGTGTGATTGAAAACCAAACAAAAATTTCCATTGAGGTTATAAGACTCTTTTTAAGTTCAATATTTTTGTGTTTTTTTTTGGAAAATCGTACGATTTGGACCCCCCCAACCCATCTTTAATCTTTTTTAGACCCCTATAACCCTAGATAGACCCTTTTGGACAAAAATGCTCTCCCACTTCACCCCCCCACCCGTCCCGTCCACTTTCTCTCTCCTCATTTAATGTTACAGCAGCCCACCCATCCCATCCTTCTCCCCTTCTCTCTCCTCACATTTAATTCTACAACTGTAAATATTTTGAATTTATCCCCTTCCCCTTCCTGTCTTCTCTCTCCTCCAAAACAAACGTGTTTTGCAAGCCACACTCTCTCTCCTCTTTCTCTCACCCGTTCATCCTCTTTCTCCTCTGACTTCATCTGCTAGACGCGTTCGTTCGGCGATGTTGTCTGTTTGCTCACTTCATCCTTGCTCTCTTCGTCAATCTAGGGTTTAATCGCCATTTTCGAAGGTGAGCACCGATTTTCGAAGTTATTTTGTAGGGAAATATATAATATGCGTTTGTTTTGTGTGTTGCATGGGCATAGTATTGGTTAGGACTTTATTTAGAGTTTAGGGTTTAGGGTTTTGGTGTTAGTGGCTTTGTGAGTAAGGGTTTGTGTGTTTTATCCTGGTTTGATTGTTGATTCAGTGGCTGATTAACTTTATTGTGTAGATGTTTTACTTGCTTTTTCGTATTTTATGTGTGGTGGTTGAATCGGTTTTTATTGATAGTTCTCTATAAGTTGTGTGGATTTTGGGGGTGGAAAGCAGATATTGACGGTGAAGCATAAATGGTGGATGATTGATGATTCACGGCTTGTGTTTTAAGTCATTAGTGGTGTATGATCAATCATACACGGTGTAAGATTGGTTTTGATGGTGTAAAACCAAGTTTTCTAGGTGTGTTTTAAGTAATTAGTGATGTATGATTAATCATACATGGTGTATGATTGGTTTTAATGGTGTAAAACAAACTAGATTTTCTACTGATTAGTGGTGTATGATCAATCATACACCGTGTATGATAGGTTTTGATGGTGTGAAATCAACTTGTGTTAGTTTGTTTTGAGTCATTAGTGGTGTATGATTAATCATACACCGTGTATGATTGCGTTTAATGCTTTAAAATGAACTTATCTAAGTGTGTATCAAGTAAACGGTGGGGTATGATTAATCATACATCATGTATGGTTGGTTTTAAGGGTGTGAAATTAACTTGTTCTGGTGTATTTCAAGTAATTAGTGGTGTAGGATCAATCATACACTGTGTATGATAGGTTTTAATGGTGTAAAACGAAATTATCTAGGTGTGTACCAAGTAAACAGTGGTGTATGATCAATCATACACCGTGTATGATAGGTTGTATTGGTGTAAAACTAACTTGTCTTGGTGTGTTTGAAGTAAACAGTAGTGTATGATTAATCATACACCGTGTTTGATAGGTTTTGGTGGTGTGAAATCAACTTGTGTTAGTTTGTTTTGAGTCATTAGTGGTGTATGATTAATCATACGCCATGTATGATTACATTTAATGCTGTAAAATGAACTTATCTAGCAGTGTATCAAGTAAACAGTGGTGTATGATCAATCATACACCGTGCATGGTTGGTTTTAAGGGTGTGAAATTAACTTGTTCAGGTGTGTTTCAAGTAATTAGTGGTGTAGGATCGATCATACACTGTGTATGATAGGTTTTAATGGTGTGAAATCAACTTGTATAAGTATATTTCAAGTAATTAATGGTGTATGACTTATCATGCACGGTGTATGATGAGTTTAAATAGTGTAAAATCAATTTGTGTTAGTGTGTTTCAAGTCATTAGTGGTGTATGATTAATCATACACCATGTGAGGTTGCTTTTAATGCTGTAAAACGAACTTATCCAGGTGTGTATCAAGTAAACAGTGGTGTATGATCAATCATACACCGTGCATAATAGGTTGTATTGGTGTAAAACCAACTTGTCTTGGTGTGTTTGAAGTAAATAGTAGTGTATAATTAATCATACACCGTGTATGATAGGTTTTGATGGTGTGAAATCAACTTGTGTTAGTTTGCTTCGAGTCATTAGTGGTGTATGATTAATCATACACCATGTATGATTGCTTTTAATGCTGTAAAATGAACTTATCTAGGTGTGTATCAAGTAAACAGTGGTGTATGATCAATCATACACCATATATGGTTGGTTTTAAGGGTGTGAAATTAACTTGTTCAGGTATGTTTTAAGTAATTAGTGGTGTAGGATCAATCATATACCATGTATGATAGGTTTTAATGGTGTGAAATCAACTTGTTTAGGTATGTTTCAAGTAATTAGTGGTATATGATCAATCATACACCGTGTATGATTGGTCTAAATGGTGTAAAACCAACTGTTTTAGTGTGTTTTAAGTCATTAGTGGTGTATGATCAATCATACATCATGTATGATAGATTTTAATGCTGCAAAACGAACTTATCTAGGTGTGTATCAAGTAAACAGTGGTGTATGATCAATCATACACCGTGTATAATAGGTTGTATTGGTGTAAAACCAACTTGTCTTGGTGTGTTTGAAGTAAACAGTGGTGTATTATTAATCATACACCGTGTATGATAGGTTTTGATGGTGTGAAATCAACTTGTGTTAGTTTGTTTTGAGTCATTAGTGGTGTATGATTAATCATACACCGTATATGATTGCGTTTAATGCTGTAAACTGAACTTATATAAGTGTGTATCAAGTAAACAGTGGTGTATGATCAATCACAATGTATGGTTGGTTTTAAGGGTGTGACATTAACTTGTTCAGGTGTGTTTCAAGTAATTAGTGGTGTAGGATCAATCATACACCATGTATGATAGGTTTTAATGGTGTGAAAATAACTTGTTTAGATGTGTTTCAAGTAATTAGTGGTATATGATCAATCATATACCGTGTATGATTGGTCAAAATGGTGTAAAACCAACTTGTTTTAGTGTGTTTTAAGTCATTAGTGGTATATGATCAATCATACACCGTGTATGATAGGTTTTAATGTTGTAAAACGAAATCTAGGTGTGTATCAAGTAAACAGTGGTGTATGATCAATCATACACCATGTATGATAGGTTGTATTGGTGTAAAACCAACTTGTCTTGGTGTATTTGAAATAAACAGTGGTGTATGATTAATCATACACTGTGTATGATAGGTTTTGATGGTGTGAAATCAACTTGTGTTAGTTTGTTTTGAGTCATTAGTGGTGTATGATTAATCATACACCGTGTATGATTGCGTTTAATGATGTAAAATGAACTTATCTAAGTGTGTATCAAGTAAACAGTGGTGTATGATCAATCATACTCCGCGCATGGTTGGTTTTAAGGGTGTGAAATCAACTTGTTCAGGTGTATTTCAAGTAATTAGTGGTGTAGGATCAATCATACACCATGTATGATAGGTTTTATTGGTGTGAAATCAACTTGGGAGTATGATCAATCATGCACCGTGTATGATAGGTTTTAATGGTGTGAAATCAACTTGTGTTATTGTGTTTCAAGTAAACATTGGTGTATGATTAATCATACACCGTGCCTGATTGCTTTTAATGCTGTAAAACGAACTTATCTAGGTGTGTATTAAGTAAACAGTAGTGTATGATCAATCATACACCGTGTATGACAGGTTTTAATGGTATAAAATCTATTTGTGTTAGTGTGTTTCAAGTCATTAGTGGTGTATGATTTATCATACACCGTGTATGATTGCTTTTAATGCTGTAAAATGAACTTATCTAGGTGTGTATCAAGTAAACAGTGGTGTATGATCGATCATACATCGTGTATGATAGGTTGTATTGGTGTAAAACCAACTTGTCTTGGTGTGTTTGATGTAAACAGTGGTGTATGATTAATCATACACCATATATGATGGGTTTTAATGTCGTAAAACCGACTAGTTTATGTGCGTTTCTACTGATTAGTGGTGTATTTTTAACCATATACCGTGTATGATAGGTTTTAACTGTGTAAAATCAACTATTTACTGTAATTAATGGTGTATGATCGATCATATACCGTTTATGGTAGGTTTTAATTGTGTGAAATCAACTTGTCTGGGTGTGTTTCAAGTCATTAGTGGTCTATGCTTAATCATACACCTTACATGGTTTGTTTTAATGGTGTATCATGAGTTTAATCTTTGATTTTGTGATGTTTTTCTTTTATTTCAGATGGCATTTTACACACGCAGGAAGAGCCGATTAGAAGTGGAGGTTGATTACATTTTTCCAAGGAGTTGCTGGAAATTCCTGCAAGTTAACCAGATGGGAGTATCAACCAAAGCTGTGACGGAGATTAGGAAAATCTTGAAGGACGACAAATCCAAGGTTTGACACAGTATCCATATGAATTATGTTGACTTTCACTATTACATTTATGATCCCTTATTAACTAAAAGTGTTTTGCATTACAGCTTGCCCTTATTCCACAATACAATGTCGGGCATCTGCTTGAGCTGCGTGAGACTAATGTCAGCTTTTGGCATAGTCTCATCCACGTTGTCCTTCTCTGCCAGGTGGCCAACCCAAATCCCGAGGAGTTATCATTCTCATTTGGTGGGAAGTTAGTGCACCTCGGGAGGAGGGAATTTTGCATTCTAACCGGCTTGGGATATGCTGGTGTGGAAGATGTACCCGGTGGTTCCAACAGGCTGATTGCCAAGTACGGCATGAGGGGGAGGATGAGTAGGCAACAGCTGCTTGAAGCATGCAGAACCTGCTCCATTATGGAGGACCAGGTTAAGCTTGTTGTTGCCTACTTGGTTGAGGGTCAACTGTTCGCCAAACACAAGAGAACAGCCATTGACCCGAACATCGTGGCCCTCGTGGACGACGTGGACTCTTTTAACAGTGTTGCTTGGGGATCCTTGAACTGGAAATTCTTGGTGCAGAAGCTCAAGGATTTCGTGGCAAAAATGCTACATGGTTTAGAAAGGACCGACTCCGTCCACGGGTTCTATGAATTGGTTTCCATATTTGCCATGCAAACCCTTCCAGAACTTGCCAAGGTTGGGGTGGTGAGAGTTGGCAATCAGCCTCTTGGGCGGATCCTTAACTGAAAGATATGTGTTAAGGTTTCGTACACCGCTCTACTCTCAACGGTATTTGATCAAGTAATAATACATTATGTTGTTGCTGTTTTACTACTAGTTGTTTCATATCATTTGGGTTAGAATTATGATTTGTAATTTTACTAACGTTCATATGATGTATCTTTCGTTGATCAGTAATTGAATGTTGAACCGATTAGACTGACGAGTGCGGAAGCCAGTCAGCCTAATCTACAAGGCATTCCCCTTGTTGCGGATGGTGAGGAGGGGGTTCAATCTCCTGTTAAGGCAATGCCAGCAGATCCAAATTTTGATCCAAAACCATTGGAAACTCAACACCCCTTACCGGCATCCCAAGATGAACCATCTACTACGTCAACTAATTTGGCATATCAATCGGTATTGACATTTCGTTTAGTGTTTATTTAATTGCATTTTTATCCTTGTAAGTACCATATTATTCAAATACATGTTTATGACAATTTGAAGGACATATTGTAGGTTATGGAGAGACTCAAAACGATGGAGAAAGATATGCAAATCATGCGAATGGACTTTGAAAGCAGACTTGAAGCGCAACAGCTTCAGTTGCAAATGTACGAACAACGGTTTGAGGCTCAGGAGACAATGATTAAGGAGCTCTCTGACCGTCCACCACTTGCCACATCCCCACATATCTATCCATCGACTTCCGCTCATCCATCCCCAATTGAGCAAGCAATTATTATTTCTCCTCCACGTACTGGGTAAGACACTACGGATCCTTGTTATTATCCCAATTTGGTATGTTTTCATGCATGTTGAGGTTTATTGACTTTGGTATTTGCTCTGCCAACCAGGAACGAGGAAAATGTCTACAAAGAACCATCGTCAACGCATGTGGATGGCGTTGAAAACTTGATAACATTGTCCGAGACAGTTTTGAGATTGGGGCAAGAGAGGAGGGACCCCAAGCCAAATCCCGAGTACAAAGGTGAAGAATGGACCGCGGAGGGTAAGAGCAAACGAGCAAGAATGACCCATCCTGGACCGGAACCGGTTCTGCCCTTCGATCCATTCCAACCTCCATCCAAGGAAGAAAAAAAATAGTTCGAAGATTTCTACAAAAGTTTTCACGCAAAGGTTAAGAAGTAAGGGTGATTTTACACTATGCTTTTTGATTATCAGTATGAAAATGTTTCCAGATTGTAATTTTCTTATGGGATGCTTATATATCATGCTTCTTATTGTATATTACAGAAATTTGGAGACTCCCTTCTAGTTACCTGAGGATCAACGAATGGATTTCTCTGTTTTCACTGCCAGTACGGGTCAGTTTTGGTATCGGTTGAAAAACGACGATGCTTGGCTTACGGATGAGGTATGTTCCGCATCATGATCCATTTGGCGTGTGATTACTGTAGGTGGATCCCATTATTTTTCGTTGGTGTGTCAACTAATTAGTGGTGTATGATGAACAATACACGGTGTATGATAGGTGTTAAGGGTGTGAAATCAACTTGTACAGGTGTGTTTCAAGTAACAAGTGGTGTATGGTCTATCATACACCGTGTATGATAGGTTTTAAATGTGTAAAATCAACTTGTATAAGTGTGTTTCAAGTAATTAGTAGTGTATGACTTATCATACACCGTATATGTTAAGTTTTAATTGTGTAAAATCAACTTATATAGTTATGTTTCAAGTATTTAGTAGTGTTTGACTTATCACACACGGTGTATGATACGTTTTAAATGTGTAAAATCAACTTATATAGTTATGTTTCAAGTAAGTAGTGGTGTATGACTTATCATACACGGTGTACAATAAGTTTTAAATGTGTAAAATCAACTTGTATAAGTGTGTTTCAAGTAATTAGTGGTGTATGACTTATTATACACGGTGTATGATGAGTTTGAATTGTGTAAAATCAAGTTATATAGTTATGTTTCAAATAATTAGTGGTGTATGACTTATCATACACGGTGAATGATGAGTTTTAAATGTGTAAAATCAACTTGTATAGGTGTGTTTCAAGTAATAAGTGGTGTATGATCAATCACACACCGTGTACGATATGGTTTAATGGTGTAAATCGACTTATGTTATTGTGTTGCTATGTTCCAAGTGATTAGTGGTGTGTGTTATGTTTGAAGTAATTTGTCTCATATTGCAAGAATGGATGTCGTTCTGCACTATATCATGCAGAAGAAACATAAGTGGCCAGAGCATTTCGACCACAGGGCAACATGTGCAAATACGTTGGTTTCTATTCTATTTGGACCCCTATTGAAACGCACTCAAAATAGAGAAATCCCCATCGAATCAGCTTTTGACGATTTTGATTCGTTAATCATCAAGTTTCTTACCGGGGATGTCAAATATGGGGTCCGCTGCCACGACGTGGATCGGATATACATGCCCATCAATCAACCTAATCAACATTGGTTCCTTGCTGCCATCAATTTTAAAGATTGGCGGATAGAGGTAATTGATTTCTTGTACTCGGCCGTATCCAAGGAATCAAGATTAGAACATGTGGAGCCAATTGCAAAATTGCTTCCATATGCTCTAGATATGGTTAATTTTTGAGACGTCCGAAAGGACCTCATACATCTCATAGGCAAACCTTTCGTGATCACTTACGACCGGGATTCATGTCCACAACAGATGGGGTATGACATCTACTTCCATTACTGTTTTACTATGTTTATTTTTTTTTTTTTTTGGTTATTAAGTGGATGAAAATAGTCATTACTTACAATGATGCCTAATTTCTTATTGTGTCATCTGTATTATTATGAACTGTAGGTCAGATTGTGGCATATTTATTGTAAAATTTATTGAATTTTTGCTTACAAATGGACTCAGCATCTCCCAATGCACGCAAGGGCAGATGGGGAAATTGCGGATGAATACCTACATTTACTTGTACAGGCATGGAAGAAAGAAACAGATGAAAATGTATACAAGTGAATAAAATTCTGTGATGTGTAAATGTTATTGTATATTACCATAGGATTTACATTGTGATGTGTATGTAATAGTGTATATTTTCATATTGTTGTATATTCCTGTTGACGTATTTTCAAGTTGTGTAATGAGAATTGTGAATGAAGTGTTTTGAAGTCGGTCCCAATTGTGTATTCTAAGTATTTGATGCATTTTTGAAGCGTGTTATGGTGTGTGTCGACACACAGGGATGGTGTGTCGACAAACATTCTTACAGAACAGGGATGCAGAGGTGTGTGTCGACACACAGGGATGGTTTGTCGACACACATTCTTACAGAACAGGGATGCAGAGTTGTGTGTCGACACACAGGGATGGTGTGTCGACACACATTCTTACAGAACAGGGGTGCAAAGTTGTGTGTCGACACACATGGATGGTGTGTCGACACACATTCTTACAGAACAGTGATATAAGTTCATATTAACCCAATATAACCCATCCTACACCAATTATTAATTGCAAAACACTTATATAAGTTCATTTTACACCTATATAAGTTCTTATTAACCCAATATAACCCATCCTACACCGATTATTAATTGAAAAACACTTATAAAGGTTGAGTTTACACCATTACACTAGCAGAACTTGAAAATTACATGTAAAAGATGATTTTACACCCATAAAACTCATCATACACCGTGTACGATTCATCATACACCGCTATTTACTTCAAACACACCTATATAAGTTGATTTTACACCAATATAACCCATCATACACCGTGTATGATTCATCATACACCAATTATTAATTGAAAAACACTTATAAAGGTTGAGTTTACACCATTACACTAGCAAAACTTGAAAATTACATGCAAAAGTTGATTTTACCCATTATAACTCACCATACACCGTGTATGATTCATCATACCCCACTAATTACTTGAAACACATTACAACAAGTTGATTTCACACCATTTAAAACTATCAAACACCGTGTATAGTGAACAGTTGCAACTTAATCCTTTATACATTTCTTGACGTTATACATAATTTAAAGGTTTATTAGCTAGGGATATAGGGTACTAATATTAGCCTGCATGTAACTTTAAATTGCCCTGCAGACAATTTGAAGGACATACTTCAAACACACATACACATGTTAATGAATCATAAAGGGTTTTGCTTAATCACATAATTCCTTTAAAACACGTTTAAGCAAAACCCTTAACGAATCATGATCAGCCGATGAAGTTGATCATAGGTAATTAACAAGTCTCCACTCATCAGTAAAATGGTTGAGGAACTGATTAGTAAGCCAGATATCGTTGTTTTTCAACCGATACCAAAATTGACCCGTCGTGGCTGTCAAAACAGTGAAATCTATTCGTTGATCCGAATGGAACAGAAGGGGAATCTTCAAATTGAGGAACCACTTACATTAGCAATTTCAATGGCTCGATGTAGCACAAAATTAAGGAAACGTGGATGCTTGGCTTCCTGTCCAACTCCTCCATTTATAGGTAAAAGCATGCAAAGTACAAATACATGGGGAGAACCGTGGGAGAGGGGTAGGATAAAGTAGGTGGTAGTTGAGGTTATTAAATATCTTGCTTTGGTGTCAATTATGACCCTTGAATATTCAATGTTCAACCCCCAACTACTCCAACCGGTTAGTCTCCTCCATTTAAAACAACAAGGGCATTTGATAATACACAACCTTACACCAGTTAATGTGATATGGATAATACAAAACTGTTGAAAATAATGCATGTTGATTTTACACAATTAAAATTTATCATGCACGGTGTATGATAAGTCCACCACTAATTACTTAAACCATATTTGTACAAGTTGATTTTACACAATTAATACTTATCATACATAGTGTATGATAAGTCATACACCACTAATTACTCAAACCACATTTATACAAGTTGATTTTACATAATTAATACTTATCATACAGGGTGTATGATAAGTCATACACCACTAATTACTTGAACCAAATTCGTACAAGTTTATTTTACACAATTAAAACTTATCATACACGATGTATGATAAGTTGTACACCACTAATTACTTGAACCACACTTATACAATTTGATTTTACACAATTAAAACTTATCATACACCGTGTATGATACGTAATACACCACTAATTACTTAAAACACACTTGTACAAGTTGATTTTACACAATTAAAACTTATCATACATGGTGTATGATAAGTCATGCACCACTAATTACTTGAACCACACTTGTACAAAATTAATACTTATCATACACGGTGTATGATACGTCGTACACCACTAATTACTTGAACCACACTTGTACAAGTTGATTTTACACAATTAAAACTTATCATACACCGTGTATGATACGTCATACACCACTAATTACTTGAAACACACTTGTACAAGTTTATTTTATACAATTAAAACTTATCATACACGGTGTATGATAAGTCATACACCACTAATTACTTGAACCGCATTTGTACAAGTTGATTTCACACAATTAATACTTATCATACACGGTGTATGATACATCATCCACAGCTAATTACTTGAAACACACTTGTACAAGTTGATTTTACATGATTAAAACTTATCACACATGATGTATGATAAGTCATACACCACTAATTATTTGAACCACATTTGTACAAGTTGATTTTACACAATTAATACTTATCATGCACGGTGTATGATGAGTCATACACCACTAATTACTTGAACCACACTAAAATAATATGATTTCACACCATTAAAACCTATCATATATGATTGATCATATACCAATAATTTTTTTTTATTACAATGTAATTGCTATTAATATCAATGAAATTGTGTACTATCAATATACGTGCATTATTTTCAACAGTTTTGTATTATCCATAGCACATTGACTGGTGTGCGGTTGTGTATTATAATTGCCCTTGTTGTTTTAAATGGAAGAGGCTGACCGGTTGGGGTAGTTGGGGATTGATCATTGAATGTTCAGTGGTCATAATTGACACTCAAGCAAGACAATTAATAACCTCAACTACCACCTACTTTATCCTACCCCTCTCCCACTCTTCTCCCCATGTATTTGTACCTTGTATGCTTTTGCCTATAAATGGAGGAGTTGGACAGGAAGCCAAGCATCTGTTCCTCAATTTCGTGCTACATCTAGCCGTTGAAATTGCTAATGTAAGTGGTTCTAGCAGTGGCGGTGGTGGGCCAGTGACAGCTGAGAGGCAGGGAGAGTTGCGGGCACTTATACAGATCATGATTCATCAAGGGTGTTTCAAGTAAATAGTGGTGTATGATCAATCATACATGGTGTACGGTGTATGATGAGTTTTAATGGTGCGAAGTGCATCGGCATGATAGGGATCTTGAACTTTGTATGCACGCAGTGTGTGCACTTTACAGACAACATATGCAGAGGGACGAGGGGGATAGAGTCTTAATCTCAGGTTATAGAGGATTCAGAGATTGTGATGCTTTCAGGTATGGCCAACAGAGTTCCATTTTCACCAAAATTAAAGTGATTATCAAAAGTGCGTTTCAAATTTGTTATGTAGTTTGGGGTACTTATGGTTGTTACTTGGATGCCTGGGCATATTATAAATATAACACTCGAACACTTCAAATCAGACTGAAAGGATGTATCATACGCGTTCATTCTTTGTGTTATCAGAAATTCAATATAACTACTGCCTCATATTTCATTCCAATGATGATGCTCAGTTTACAATTACATCTTGTTTAGCTTAATCTTACCATTCAAATGCATACTTGGTTCAAGGGCATTGCTTTGGCTCAATTCCTCATAGCTGGAGATCCGAACAGAAAACTGAAGAAGTCAATTGCTGAGTTAAAGCAATACAACGAAAGAGGTCCTGACGACTGCAGAAAACTCGCGATGCAATATTGCATACAACTGTTTGAGATATACCAAAAGAATGAGGACCTTTTCTTTTGTCCCTCGTCACTTGATCGGGCTTACAGTTGAATCATGTCATACGATAGGTTATATAGGTGTGGTTGAAGTAAATAGTGGTGTATGATGAATCATACATAGTGTATGAAGGGTTATATTGGTGTAAAATCAACTTCTGCATGTTTTTTTTCAAGTTATGTGGTATAATGATGTAAAATAACCTTTATAAGTAGGTTTCAAGTAATCCCTATGTGTCGACACACACCTCTGCATCCCTGTTCTGTAATAATGTGTGTCGACACACCATCCGTGTGTGTCGACACACATCATAACACACTTCAAAAACACATCAAACACTTAGAACACACAATTGGGACCAACTTAAAAACAGTTCATTCACAATTTTCATTACACAATTTGAAAATATATTAACAGGAATATACAACAATATGAAAATATACAATATTACATACACAACACAACCTTTCTACAATTTTTAGTACAATAATTACAATGTAAATTCTATGGTAATATACAATAACACATACACATCACCAAATTTTATTCACTTGTATACATTTTCATCTAGTGGTGTATGATCAATCATACACCGATAGTATACATTTGAAGAATGTAACTTAATTCGGAGGAGGGACTTAAGAAGAAGGACCGCCGGAGTTGGATGAGGTGCCTTCGGCACTAGGACGCAGAGCAATTGGATTCTTGCACGTGGATCGGTTATGCCCGTGTTCCTTGCACCAACTGCACCTTTGATGAACACGCTCCTCACCGACAGACGGAATTTTCCTCTTCCGCCTCCTTCCAGAAGAGGTTCGCACGTCGGGTGGAAGAAGATTCATGTCAGCTACATCACGCGGGATACGCCAGTCACTTATGTGCCGCATCGGGTAGATGACACCTCTGTACGACTCGTACCAATTTTCTTTACTGTAGTACGGTGAGCATAAGTCGTACAGACCATAAGGACTGTGTCGTACGACGGCTAACGCATGCTCACAAGGAAGCTGCTCAAGCTGAAACCTGCAGCAGGTACATGTCCAGAGCGACATATCTATGCAAAAATTCTTCTCCCCATCGATGACGTCGAAAGTATGATCATTAGCTCGCAAAATCTGCATTACCAAAAGAATAGACAAACGCGTCAAACAACCACGGTGCAAAAAAAATAAAAAAATAAAAAAAATAAATTAAATAAAAAAATAACAAAACATGCACGTATCCCCAATAAACGTCCAAGGATTATTTGATTCACACAGCAACGAGTTGATTTTACACCCCTAAAACATATCATACACGGGGTATGGTTAAACATACGCCACGAAACACTTGTAGCGCACCAAAATTAGCAGATTTCACACTGTTTTAAACTTGTAACATACCAACACAGGTAGATTTCACACCATGTTAAGCAATCGTACATTGCATACCATTAAAATCTGCCTTACACCCCTAAGTACTTTTTGTAGTAGGGATTAAACATGACAATATGTACGGAGCTTATTGTCATCATTCTTGATAATTTGAATCTGTCTTGTAATTTTTTTTCGACATTGTACTGGTGCAAGCTTCAGCCTTGGCTCTTCTTTCATGAAACCACTTCTGCAACAGTAGCCTAAACTCATCAACGAGGGTAGTAATTGGATAGTCACGCACCTTGACCAATACAACATTCATGGATTCCAAAATATTTGTCGTTATTATGTTGTACCGACGACAAGGGGAGTGGGAACGAGTCCACTTGTCCAGTCCCACATCTTCCAAGTAATCTTTAGCCCCGGGTATGGCACAACATAAACAGAAAAATAAACTATGGAACTCTTCAATGTTGTATGCTTTAGCTGCTTTGTAGTAGTACTGATCCAACTGCTTCGTTTTGCTCTTAAATTTGGCCTTCAAGTTGTTCAGCAAGTGGTACATGCACAGCCCGTGAAATGTGTTGCGGAAAACTTCTTCCACCGCGCGTTGGATGCTTCGGTGTCTATCAGATACAATGACATGACCAATAGGCTCCCCAATGACTTCCTTCAACCTACTGAGGAACCAATGCCATGATGCATCATTCTCTGAATCACCGATACCGACAGTAATCGGGAAAATTTGCTGGTTAGCATCGTGGCAAACCGCAATGAACAAAACACCCTGGTATTTTCCCTTTAAATGTGTTGCGCCAATGCTCACAACAGGCCGGCAAAATCGGTACCCTTTCAGTGAAGCATCATACGCAATGAAGAGGTACTGAAACCTGCTCTCGTCATCTGTCTATAAATAAAATGTGGTACCGGGGTTAGTCTGTTTGAGGACTTGCAGATAAGCAGGCAAGAATGCATATGACTCTTTGGCGGTACCCAATCTAACATTGTTGTATGCAAACTCTCTCGCTCTCCATGCAACACTGTAGCTGATATCGACACCGTAGCAACTGCGAATGTCATTTATGACATCCCGTGGCTTGAACACTCTTCCGGGTTAACAAGTTTCTTACGAACGCATTCCCCGATGACCCAACTGATTGCCTGCCTGTGTCTAACAGTGGTGAGATCGGTAGGGTGGTTGTGGTTCTTTTCTACTTTTGTAACCATCCAGCAGCCACCATCTACTACACACATAGCCCGAACCCTCCATGTGCAACCCTTTTGTGTGCAGCGAACAACCGTTAAGGATTTGTTAGACTTGTGGCTCCTAAATTCAAATTTTTCCCTAAGCGTAATTACTGCCGGGTTGGGTTAGTCAACAAGTCCCTTTTCGTCTTAAATATTTGATTCACTTTAACATCCTCAACCAGCCTGCCCTGCCCATATACCCCGTCAATCCGGCTCCTCTCATCACCGGAGCCAGCATCATCATCATAACGAGGACCATCAGCAGCTTGGACGTCAGGGTGGACAATCGATTGACCGCTCGGTTCCGCATTCCGTTCCACTGCAGGTTCGAAAATCAGAGCGTCTTCAGGGGAAATATTATGATGCTCGTAAGTGTGCCCGTCTGGAGGTGATGCATCAGGTACAGTCAGTCGCACCTGGGATAAATTAAAATTGTCCAAATTGTCTCATGCACTTTGATTGAAATTTTCCCAATCTCCACCTGTTGCTGTTGCCGCAACCGCCGCAGTAGGCATGTCCAAATCGATTTTAGATACATCTCGGCGAGCTGCTTCTTCCATCCCCGCATTCATACATCCACCAAAAGTCTCAGGCACCTCAGGGTGCGAACCGCCACTGTTCTCCTCACCATTGGGAATTGTTTGAATGGGAGTCTGTTGCCAATCGAAGCAAGGATTCCTGTCACCGGATGACTTAACAGTTACGATCAAAGTATGGTTCGCCCTATCTTCTTTGGCCAGTGCCTTTCAAAACATAACTGACCTATCATCGATGACATCGTACAAGGGCGAGGCCGGAATGCCTGTAAGAAATTGAAAA
The DNA here is from genome assembly GCA_018398585.1 of Simmondsia chinensis. Lineage (NCBI taxonomy): Eukaryota > Viridiplantae > Streptophyta > Magnoliopsida > Caryophyllales > Simmondsiaceae > Simmondsia > Simmondsia chinensis. The sequence continues at coordinate 37,363,968 of JAGTTD010000002.1, read as the reverse complement.
TGCGTCTTTGAACCCGCATCCACCTGAGCACCAATCACCTCCGCCACAGTCCTTTGCAAACCAGCGAAGTTAGTCTTCTCATCCACTAAAAAATAACCCAATTTTCCACCAACGTACTCCGCCCTCTCCTTAAAGTGGCCACCGTACAGAACGCATGCAACAGCAACATCACCCATTACTGTGAACAAGAAAACAATATGATATCAGAGCAATAATGACATGAAACACACTAGGGTGGAATGGAAGTACATCATTGAAACCACTCATACGCAGTGTATGATTAGTTTAAAACCATAATTGACTTGAAACAACCAACTAACCATGATAATACACTAATAACACCTAACATAGACTGTGTATATGTAACGCTACAAAGCTAAAAACTTGAAACACACCAATGCAAATGATTTTATAGAATTTAAACCCATCATACCCGGTCTATGATTAATCATGCACCACTAACTACATGACTTAACACACACCAACAAAGCATGGTATTACATGTCAGCTACAGCGTGGTATTACACACCAACACAGTGTGGTATTACACCACTTTAAGAAAGAATACATGGTGTATGATTTGCATTACAACCATAAACAGGTTCATCACACACCTTTTAAAGCTATCATACACGGTGTATGGTTAAGCATACCACATTCTATACATGAAAGACACCAAAATGAGTTCATCATACACCATTCAAAGCTATCACACACGGTGTATGGTTAAACATACCCCATTCTATACTTGAAAGACACCAAAACAAATTCATCATACACCTTTTGAAGCAATCATACACGGTGTATGGTTAAACATGCCCCATTCTATACTTGAAAGACACCAAAACAAGTTCATCACACACCTTTTAAAGCTATCATACACGGTGTATGGTTAAGCATACCCCATTCTATACATGAAAGACACCAAAACAAGTTCATTTTAAAACGTTAAAAGCTATCATACACGGTGTACGGTTAAACACACCCCATTCTATACTTGAAAGACATCAAAACAAGTTCATCATACACTATTAAAAGCTATCATACACGGTGTATGGTTAAACATACCCCATTCTATACTTCAAAGACATCAAAACAAGTTCATCATACACATTTTAAAGCTATCATACACAGTGTATGGTTGATCTTACACCACTATTGACTTGAAAGACTCCAAAAAAAAGTTGATTTCACCCCATTAAAACCTATCATACACGGTATATGATTGATTACACACCACTACTTGCTTAAAGCACACTAAAGCAAGTTGTTTTCACACCATTTAGAACAACCTTACACTGTGCATGATAAGTCATACACCACTAATTACTCGAAACATAACTATATAAGTTGATTTCACTCCATTGAAACCTATCATACACGGTTTGTGATTGATCATACACCACTAATTACTTAAAACACACTAAAACAAGTTGGTTTTACACCATTTAGACCAATCATACACCGTATATGATTGATCATATACCACTAATTACTTGAAACATACCTAAACAAGTTGATTTCATACTATTAAAACCTATCATACACGGTGTATGATTGATCCTACACTACTAATTACTTGAAATACACCTGAACAAGTTGATTTCACACCCTTAAAACCAATCATACACAATGTATGATTGATCATACACCACTAATTACTTGAAACACACCTAAACAAGTTGAGTTCACACCATTTAAACCTATCATACATGGTGTATGATTGATCATACACCACTAAGTACTTGAAACAAACCTAAACAAGTTGATTTCACACCATTAAAACCTATCATACACGGTGTATGATTGATCATACACCACTAATTACTTAAAACACACCTAAACAAGTTGAGTTCACACCATTTAAACCTATCATACACGGTGTATGATTGATCATACACCACTAATTACTTGAAACAAACCTAAACAAGTTGATTTAACACAATTAAAACCTATCATACATGGTGTATGATTGATCCTGCACCACTAATTACTTGAAACACACCTGAACAAGTTAATTTCACACCATTAAAACCAATCATACCTGGTGTATGATTGATCCTACACCACTAATTACTTGAAACACACTTGAACAAGTTGATTTTACACCATTAAAACCAATCATACCCGGTGCATGATTAATCATACACCATTAACAACTTGAAAAACACCAACACAACATGATAATACACCATTTAAACCAATCATGCACCATTAATGAGTTGAAACACACCAAAAGAAAATTATATTACACCACCTACACCAATCATACACCATAAATGACTTGTAACACACCAACCTCATATGATAGAGATCCATTAACAACAATGTCAACAAATGATCATTTTACTTTCAATGTCTGATCTAAAAACCGTGAAATGTGTGTAACAACTCAACCTTGAACCTACCGCAATGCCACAATGCTTCAAACACGATCTTACCATGCCTTCTTCTTCTTCTTCCGAGGGCCCAAAGTATCAGAACGACGCACGCAAGACGAAAAAAATGGAGCTTGGGGAATTCAGAATGAGAGAAAGAGGAGAGAGAGTGTGGCTTGCAAAACACGTTTGCTTTTGAGGAGAGAGAAGACGGGAAGGGGGAGGGGGTAAGTTCAAATTTTTATAGTTGTAGAATTAAATGTGAGTAGAGAGAGGGGGAGAAGAATGAGACGTGTGGGCTGCTGTAAACATTAAATGAGGACAGAGAAAGAGGACGGGTGGGGGGGTGAAGTGAGAGGACATTTTTGTTCAAAAGGATCTATTTAGGGTTATAAGAGTCTAAAAACGATTAAAGATGGGCTAAAGGGTCCAAATCGTACGATTTTTCTTTTTTTTTTAAATTGTGAACAATGAAGGATCAATAATGCAAATATGAATATATATCAAGAAATATGTGAAATATGAAAGCTAAGGTTTCGTTTGCAACTGTCAGAGGTCCATTTCCAGATGACGTGGTCTATTTGTCCTATATATAATAAAATATTAAAATGAAATTTTATTTTCCTCTATGTTTTTATTTTTTTATTAATTTTAAATATTAAGTGAAGTACAAGTTCTGTCTTTTCTAAAAAGATGAGCCTCAGCCAGCTCGCTGCCCTAGGTGGCGGGTGTATATTTTATTTTCTTGACACATTTATGCTAATTTTTTGCTTAGTATGTAGGGAATAAATGAAAAAACATAAAAAATTATGAAAAATATGAATTTTGAATTTTGTTTGATTGACAGAAAGTAGGTAAAATATTTTCAAACAAGAAGTTACTTACTTAATTAGCCCCTAGATAAGTTCTAATTATTTTATTTTTAACAAGTCTCTCGAACGAATTTTTATTTCTTATCCTGACAATCAAACATGTTTTATCTACTTATTAAAAAGTTGGCATAGGAATTAAATTATCAAAAAATACAACTTTCTGCAACAATCTCATTCATGTGGCTACCAAGCAAGGCCTAAATAAATGTAGAAAAATATCTTTCATAAGATTTATCTTCAAAATAACACTTTATAGAGATAATACTATATACATCTTATCCCCTTAATCTATTAATGCCAAAAGTATTAAAAAAACTATATATAATATATAGGGTTATTTATATTTTAACACTCCGACGTTTTTAAAAATAATAAAAAAGGACCCTGACCTTTTTGAATTATTAAAAAGGCCCCTAAGTTTTTATCTTCAATAAAAAGGCCTCTCTCAAGCGTGGTGACGTCATTTTTCGTCGACAGATTTAACATGACAATTATTTTTTATTAATGCTATAATAAAATCACCAATAGTACTCTTCAACACCTTTATTATTACTTTATAAGCACAAAATTCGAGATATCATATTATGTAAAAATTATCTATTTTCGCTTAATTTATTTCAAAATTATTAAAGGATATTTTTGTCATTTTACTATAGTATTAATAAAAATATAACTGTTATATCAGGTATGTCGAGTAAAAATAACGTAACTACAATAAACAGAAGCCTTTTTATTAATGTGATAAAAACTTAAAGACCTTTTTATTAATATAATAAAAATTTAAGGACCTTTTTAATTTAAAAAATTAAAATCCTTTTTTAATTATTTTTAAAAATATTAGATACTAAAAAGGAAATAACTCTAATATCTAAACGATAATTTCTTCATTTTGTAAAATATGAGAGGGTGGGGTAGGCTGACGTCATCTGACAGTAGGAGAGTGAGTGAGCGCCGTATAAGGATGTGGCGTGACTGAGCTGGCAAGTCCTCCGAATTATGCGGGGGAGCAAGGCTTGTTTATAGACCTGGCAATCAGGTCGGGTTTGGATTCGATTAATGTCACATCAAGTCTAATTCGGGTTGGATTAAATTCGGGTTGGATCAAACTTGGTCGGATTAGTCATGGGTTGGGTCATTTTAGATTTTGGGTTAGCTGGGGTGAGGTCAATTTAGGGTCGGTTCATTTTCGGGTTCAGGTCACAATAAGTTTAAAACTTTTCGGGTTAGGATCAAGTCAAGTAGCGGGTCAAATGAATCGCGTTATCTGGTCGGGTCGGGTCATATTTTGCTAGCTTTACTCCTATACGTCAATGCCTATCCAACATGTCTTTTTTATCCTGTGGGCACTACTGCATTTTTGCCATGTCATCTCACCCTGGCCAAGCTGAGTGGAGTCCAAGCTCCTCAAACTCGAAGCTTAACTGGTTTATATTTAGTTTGGCTTGGGTTCGACTTGAAGCTTGCGCATCTCAAAAACCTCAAGTTTCTAGCACGAATTGTCATAGGTTTAGGCTTGACTTGGCTCAGTTAAGCTTGAACCGGATCAACGAACTTCAAATTAAAGCTTGCGATGTATTAGGGTCACTTTAATTCAATTTAGGCTCGTTCAAGCTCTGGATCGGCTCATTAAGGTCAAATTTAGCTTAATTTGACATATTTAAACTAAGAAATTATATTAAAATGAGCTCACTTAAACTCGTTTGGCTCACAACTCGAGATTCACTAGGCTAGTGCTCGGCTCGAGAAGCAAAGCGAGCCAACTTAGCTTGGCTCAAATTCAAAACTAGACAAGCTTTTCGAATTTAGCGAGCCAAGTTGGCTGATTTACACTCCTAAGCCTAAGTGGGGCTATAAATAATAAGAGCAAAGCTAGGCTTATGGGTACATTTGAGTCATTTGTTCTTAATATATATGTTTTAATAAACTCTATATTTTTATAGTGAGCTGTTTAATTATGCAATATATAAATTGTTTCATTTTACATAATAAAAATTTTTGATGCATTTAAAAAAAAAATTATCTAATGTAATGAAAAAAAATGATTTAATGATGTAAATCAACTAGTAATATTAGGTTGTAGTAGTGGTGGTAATGGAGGTGGGGTTGGGTGCCGAGCAACGATAGCAAGCCTTAAAAGTGGGCAGTGGTTATGAACTAGTTATGGTGATCAAGGGGTGGGCTTATTCGTAATCAAGTGGATTATGGTGGTGGCAAGTTATGGTAGGTATTAGATTTGGACCATAATAGTGAGGTAAAATTATAAGGGTGGCAAGCCATGATGATTGACCGTTATAGTGGGAAACGAGAGTGCACAATGGTGGTGGCGGCTTATGGTGGTGGTTGGTGATAGATGGATGATTGCTATGGTGAAGGGTGGTGATAAGTCATGCAGGTTAGGAGAAAATCATGATAATGACTAGTCATGGTAATGAAAAGTAGTGAGTTACGCAACCCGTGATGGTAGAAGGTGTGGTGGTTGGAGCGGGTGTTGATAATAGTGAAAATGGATCATGTTCATGAAGATTTATGGCTAATATAGTGTTTTTTGAAAACCTTTTTTGAAAGAAGTTGTGAAAAATACTCAGTTTTGTATCTTTTTTACTTAGTTATAAAACAAAATTTTCGTCTTCCGGTTTAAACTGTGAAAAAGACGTAAAAACATCTTTTCTCTTAATCAAACATTAGCCCTACAATGAATTATATGTTGTAACTTTGACATGTTAAAATGCTGAACCAAAACAACCTTAATAACTTTACGTTATTGGTACCTATACTATTTACGGTTTTTAAATTTTAAAAAAAGTAAAGATTTTATATTTTTTTAACTTTTTCTAGATCAGGTTTTTTATTGTTCAAGTGAAAATTAATATTAAAATATTATTTTTAATTTTTCTAAAATACAATATTATAAGCAAAAACATAATTTTAAGGTGGATTACAAGCATTATAATGTAAATTAAAAGTATGACTCAAATCTCTAAATAGTCTGATTATTATATAAAGAACCGATTTTCTTCCCATTTATATCTCTCTGTTTCTCAAACTAAGCTCATAGAAAAATTTATCTTTTGTTCTTTTAAAATTTAAAAAAAATGAAAGTAAAATATTCTAATCTAACTATCTATATACAATCATATTTATGCCTATTAAAAGTTATCACTCATTTATTATCACAAACATCCATTCTATTATATTTATCACTATCAAAAGTGAAACTCCAAATTAAAAATATTATCTAAATCTACGGCATTCTTAATTTCTCTCTGTTTCAATGACCTCTTTTCGCTACATGTTAACATTTATTAAGCTGTAACAGGTTAAACTTTCAATCCGGCTAGACCTCTTATTCAAACGAAGAAGATGAGTTGGAAAAATTAGTTCTGTAACTAGGTTTATGAATAAGACCATGCAGACAGTAGAATAGGTCTACTGTTGTTGGGGGGGGGGAAGAATGAGACTGGATCAAATGGAGGAGCCTAAATCTCGAGAATGTAAAGGTCAATTTTGATGGCTCAAAGATGGGTAGATCTGCACTAGCAGGATAAGTCATCATGGACAAGGTAGGAAGATTCATTGCTGGAGATTCTAGACATCTTGAAAATACTCCTATCGTGATTGTTGAGGTAGTGGCAACCAAGAATAGATCTTAGGCTATCAGCTTGTGATTTAGTTGCGTTTAAGTGGAGAGTGATAATGCGATCGTGATTAATGCTCTTGTGGGGAACTGTTGGGTTTCATGGAAGATCCACATTGTTGTTTAGGAGATTTTGAGCATAACAAACACTTGAAGAAGAAACATTATGTTTAATCATTGTTTCAAACATGCCAACATGGTCAATGATTGGGCAACAAGATTGGACATCATATTTTTTAAGTGGTTTAATGATCGTCGGTGTATAATCTGGATCTAGGCTCCATTGATATTTTAAGTTTGCGTGCATGTGTGTGGCAGGTTAGGACTATTATTGAAGATATATTAGGTATGCTAGATTTGGTAGTAAACTTAGGTTATTTTTGGTAGGGTTGAGGACACATAGAAGGGGAATCATTGCAACACCTCACAAAAGAATTATATGTGCTGAAGTACTCTATATATAGGGGGCGATTTTATGAGAGGGTAAGTACGTGATACGGGCGAATCCTGGCTCTCCATTATAATGGACGGCCAGGGTTCATTTACCAGGCACTAAGGCGCCGGATCCCGTTAGAACTTCGAAGTTAAGCGTGCTTTGGTGAGAGTCGTACCAGGATGGGTGACCTCCTGGGAAGTCCTCGTGTTGCTGACCTTATAAGGTTGGGGGTCCTCGGAAACAGCCTCTCCACATGATTAAATCCTTAAGGGTTAAGGCTGTGTACATCCATCCCTCCTAGACCCCGCTTATGCGGAAGCTCTTGAAGCATTGTGTCTATTATTGTTTTTGTTGTTGTTGTTGTGCCCCTTCATGGGGTAGGAAGAAAGAACAGTTAAGGGAGGGAAAAAAAAAATTTTCCCAATACTAAACAAATCTTGACCCTAAATTGTTATCTTTTTTTAATATTCAACAAATCTTGGCCGTCCATTACAATTGAGGGCCAAGATTCGTCCTTCTCCTGCTCATACCCTCTCATAATAGCGATCAGATCACTTTGTACAACTTGGTAAATAAGAGACTCCCTTTGACCATTTAAGCCTAAGTTGCTGAAAATAAAGACGTCTAGATGGCCATGTCCGAACCATTAGACAAGTCTCCTAAGACCCCCCTCCCCCCCGAGGGACGGTCATCTTTAATATATTGGGTTCTCCTTCAATACAGTAGCTCGAATATATAATACACTCAACACACAAGTAAAGGGTTTTACGCTCTCCCTCTTAAGTCCTTTTATTTTCTCTATCATAAGCAAAAAAATTGTGCAAAAATTTCCCTTTTTTTTTGTAAGTAAAAAGTTCTAGGGTATTTGCACTTTATTACTCTAAGATTTGGTAAATGTTATTTTCATCCATTAACTCCGAGTTTTTGTTTTTAGTTCCAATCGCTGGTGGTTTCTCGATTAGGTTTTACAAAATGGTAACAATATATGACGAAATAGTGATGTCTTACACTGAAAATAAAATGTTATACACTGTACCTCATTCGCTGAAAATTTGATATCATACTCCTAGTTTTATATTGAATAATTATTTCATCATAATTAATAGACTTAAGTTCAATTACAAATATTATTGGTTAAAAAATTAATTCATCAAAATTAAACTACAAAAGATATAATTTACCTTTTAAATTACGAAGACAAAGCAACTTCTCATCATAATTTTTTTCTTACAATATTGGCAATAAAACCACTAATAACTAAAGTAATAAATGCTAGTAGAGCGCCAATCCTCGATTTGTCCCAATAAGTGAGGGGACAATTCACCAATTTTCAGATACGTGTTCGAATCCGACATCTCATATCCCAGATATTATCAACAATAACAATCTAGTGCTTCAGAAACTGCCGCAGAGACAGATTTTGGGCTTAAAATGTATTTAGATGCTACCTTAAAGAGAGGTTGTGTCCAAATACTCTTCAATTACGAAAAGCAAAACGGATAAGTATTTATAAAATCAACTGAAATCAAAATCAAATCAATTCCCATCAAATGAAGCAATATCAAACATGCAAGTATGCATACACCAATGAAATAGTAGCAACAGTAATAATATACATGAAAGCCTAGAGGCATTATAACCTGACAACAATGTCATACGCTCCCCCACAAATTTCCGGTGTTAAGAAAAGAGAAAATTTTGTTCTGATACTCTATGGTTTGGTAATATATTTTTTAGGTACCATGGATTTTGAAATATTTTGAGGTATCCTAAACTATGATAGCTTTTTTTTTTTTCCCCCTAGGTGCCCTCTACTTAACTTCGTTAGGGTTCTGTTAGCAGAGAATACTTGAAAAAAAAAAGCTACCAAAGTTCAGATTACTTCAAAAAATTTCAAAACCTAATGACGCCTGAAAAATATTTACCAAATCTTAGGTTATCTGAACTAAATTTTTTTAAAAATATTAAAAATTTATCTTAATTTTAAATAAAATTTTTTTCTTAATTAAATTTTGTTAATATCATGTTAGCCTAATTTTAATGAATTCCTAACAAAGTTATGAGAAAGTTATATCGAAAGAAAAGCTATAAAAAGTTTAAGATACAAGAAAAGAAAGGAAAAGGAACATACCCAATACCTCAAGGGCTCCCGCCTACGCAAGGTCTAGGGAGGGCGGATGTACGCAGCCTTCCCCCTTCAGGGTGTCAACCTAAAGAGATGTTGTTTCCCAGTGCCCCCAACTTGAGGACGAGGACTTCCCAGGAGGTCACCAATCCTGGTATTACTCTTGCCCAAGCACGCTTAACTTCGGAGTTCTAATGGAATCCGGTGACGGCGTGTTGGTGCCCTCTTTTCTATAAAAGTTTAAGATATTAAAAAAATATATTTTAAAATCTCAGGACACTTGAAATCTGTATTATTAAATCTCAATATAATTGAACCAAATTTTTTTTAATAGTTTCAGATGTCTTTTATAAAAATTTTGAGGTTGAGGATCAAATTAATTTTAGTTAACGGTTCAGGGGTATCCTTTATCAAATTAGAAGTCGGGAGATCATATTGATTTTGATCCATAGTTCAGGGATATCTTTAGTAAAATTAAAAGTTTGAGGAGTCAATTTGATTTTGTCCAATAGTTTGGGAGGTCTATATAAATATTATCCAAATTTTAATTTCAATTTAACAAGTGTACCAAACATAATTGGAAATCTCACTTGTAACCTTCAATTACATACACAATCGAGACATAATAGTAGTTGTTGTTTTAAAGTTGTGCAGTACAAATATAAACGAGAAACTAACTGTTTTTAATTAGAAGTGCTTCTCTTTTTAAGAATTTCTTGTTTCCATTTGGTTTAGAAGGTTAATTTTAGAGAAAATTTGGTTCAAGTACCCTGAAATTTGGTAATATAATTTTCAATTACCCTAAGTTTTTGAAATGTTTTAGAGATACCATAAACTTTGATAACTTTTTTTCAAGTGCTATATACTTAACTTGGTTAGGGTTCATTAGCAAAGGGTACCTGAAAAAAGTTACCAAAATTTAAGATACCTCAGATGCCTAATTTTTATATATTTTATACCTCATTCATGTGATATATTTGGCTTTTACATGGGTGTTTTATTGCAATCTAAGTACATTTAGACTTGGAGTGTATTGGAGCAAACAAGGGTCGAAAACTGGCGAAATCAAACGTAATTTAGGCATATATAGTTGAAGACTACACTGAGAAACCCGTTCACGTGTGTAAAAGAAGGACCCATTAAGTAGTAATTCGGTAACCCAAATAGATCTCATAAGGTTTCAGGAACTAATCGACTAATAGGCACAAGGACCGATCGATCAGCAACCTATAGTAGGATTGCCGATCAATTGGCAAATACCCATAGTGGATCCTAGGTCACGCCGCGGATATAAATAGAAAGGGGGGACGTCCTTTTTGTTATCTTTGCCTCTTTTCTGCTCCTCCCGTCCTTCCCCGAAGCTGTTGCACGATCCAAGAGTTCAGTCCTGGAGACATCACGGGTTAGACCAGACTTTTCTCAAATAGCTCCATGCAAGAAGCACATTCGCTACTTCCTCTCCCCAAGAGAAAAAAGCCTTAAACACCAAAGTGCGGGTAGTTGAAGTGCTGGAGAATCAAAGCACGGATCAACATCAATGCCAATTGAGGGAGTCTGAACTTCCTAGTTTTATTCATTGTTTTTCTTTTCTAGATTTTAATGATGCATAAAACTCCCAAGGAGGAGTATACCCTTTTAGTTAAGGGATAAAGCCATTCGTATCCCAGTTTTGTATTATGCTTTTGAAATGATTTTGTGATATAGACAAATCTAATCCCACATTGGTGGTTAATAAATAGAATGCCAATTTATATACTAAAGGAGTTACTTCACCTATTATCAATTAGTTTTAGGATGGAACCTCCTTTGGTCTATATCATTGGAACCAGAGCCATTGATCTTGCGCCGTGAATTGCCGGTCTTATGGGGGCCACTGCCGTTCACCGGTCATATGGGGGCTAATGTTATTCAATGGCCTTATGGAGGGTTAATGTCATTCAGTATTGCAAAGTCGATTGCCACATTTTAAGGAGCTCATTCTCAGTCTTCTGGAAGTCCCTGGGTCTGCTTTGTAGTTGATTTCAGTCAGGTAAAATCTTTAGCTCTGGTTGAGGTATTGTTCAGTCTCTCATCCCGAGTCTCAAATGGTGACGCCGGTATTGCAGTGTTCATCCAAAACTAGAATAATTCTAGTGCAAAGCCATGTCCATTGCATAGTAGTGACGCCGGAATTGCAATGTTTGCCAGGGACTAGAAGTCTAGTGCAAAGCCAGCTCGCATGGACGTGAAATGTAGAGCGTTATGGTCTGATACAGAAAAATTTAATTCCACATTGGTGGGTTAGTGAATAGATTGCCAATTTATAAACCAAAAGAGTTACTCCACCCATTGCCAATTGGTATTGGGATGGAATCTCCTTTGGTTTGTATCATTTTGCTATGTTATTTTCGCACCCCTACAGGGAATTCCTTATGTTAATTGGTTTTATTTGGATGTGCTTGTAGCCATGTTTGGATTTCCAATTTTTTTGCGTTTTGTCTATGGGCTTGTAGCCTAGATCGTAACATCACATGTTTTCAAGTGTGGTCAGAGTTGAAGTTGTACCCAATTTTGAACACAATCTTTTATACAAGTTAATAATGAATTATGAGCAAGAAAGGAATTAAGTAGTGCTAATGAGATAACCTATGTTACACTTAGGGTAATAAGATAGGTTATGTCTTTAGACAAATTCATTACCCTAAGTCCTAATTTAAATGTTAACCCAGGCTTAGTGCTTGTAGCATAAGCCTCATAAATCATTGCCATAATGATGGGATACTGGTTAAGCTACTCTAAATTCATTTTCTAAACTATCCTCAATCGAATTAACAACATTTTCATTGTTTTAATTGCTTTCTTCAATTAATTGCTCAACCAATGTACAAAAATCCAAAACCAAATCATTCTTTAATTACTTAATCAACTTCATATCAATTCCCCAAGGATACATGATACTATATGAAATATAAAGGTTAAATGAAAGGTAATTTAGATATAAATAAATAGATTTAGTGCTTAATTACGATTATATCCCTTTCCTAATATTATATATAGGAACTTACTATAGAGGAAGGAGTATGGAACTTACTAGACATACCTAATATTTGATAATAATTAAATGCACTGCATAATAACAATTTCAAGTAGTTTAAGGAAAATTGTGGTGTTTTTCAACTCTTCTCTCTTATATACGAACCCTAGCTTTTTCTCCTTTTTTTTTTTTTTTTTTCTTTTTGAGCAAAGCTTTTCTCTCTCTCTCTCTCTCTCTCAAGTTGAATGAACAAAAAATTTTAACCCCCTTAATTATGGATGTTGCATTAGAGGGAATAGTGCAAAATTTTTAACTCTATTTAGGATTTAAAATTTTAATAGTGCAAATTTTACCCTCAAATCAAACAGGGTGTAATGGTTACCCTATTAACCATTACCCCTCCTTTAACCCCATACCAAACATACAGTCTTGTAAGCCTAGTAAATCACTGCCATAAGTAAAAATATAATGATATGATACGGGTTAAGCTACTCTGAATTCATTCCCTAAACTATCCTCAATTGAATTGGCAATCTTTTCATTGTTTTAATTGCTTTCTTCAATTAATTGCTCAACCAATGTACAAAAACCCAAAAACCAAATCACTCTTTAATAACTGAATCAACGTTATATCGATTCCCTGAGGATACGACACCTGTACGCCCGACTAAGCTATTATGATCTCGTACGTTTGCAAGTATGCAGTTTTAAAACACTCTTTAAAACTTGATCAATACCTCAAAAACATTTCAAAAATTAAAAATACCTGAAAATATATTACCAAATCTTAAAGTTATTGAAACAAATTTTGTAAAAAAAAAAAATATAGGGTTATTTATATTAAAGGTCCCTATACTTTTTACGTTTCTTTAATTTAGTCCTTATACTTTTAATTGTTTCAAATTAGTCCCTATAGAATTTAAATTGTGTTAATTTAATCCCTTGGTCAAATTTTAGTTACATTATTTACACAATTTTTAATGGAATAATCATATTAAAATGCAAGTAACCCTATTCATTTCTTGACTCAACTTAACTGAACCCATTGTCAAACCATTAAAAATTTCACTGAAAATTTAACATAAATTTTATTAGAAGGACCAAATTGACACAATATGAATAGTATAAAAACTAAACTGATACAATTAAAAGTATAGAGATAAAATTGATATAATAGATAAAGTACGAGGACCTTTGGAGTAAATAGCCAAAAAAAGAGGCAAAGAGAGAGAGGAACCTACACAATATGAATAATACGGGAATTAAATTGATACAATTAAAATTATATGGACTAAATTAATACAATAGATAAAGTACGAAGATATTTGAAGTAAATAGCCAAAAAGGGGCAAGGAGAGAGAGGAATCCACACAATATGAATAGTTCAAAAATTAAATTAATATAATCTAAACTAATATAATAGATAAAATATAAGAATTTTAGAGTAAATAGTCCAAAAAAAACTATAAAAAAAAAAAGAGGGGAGGAGAGAGGAACCCACGTAGCAAACCTTCTTCCATTCGATCCATTAACTCAAACCCCAACCCCACACCCACACACTCTCTCTTCACTCCTTGTTTTCTTCTTCCTTCTCCACCGTACTTCAATGGCGCCCTAACTTTCCTTTTGCTCTCTCTCTCTCTCTCTCCCCCATGGCGTACACGTGTGCCGACACCGGCAACCTCATGTCCATCGCCCAACAACTCTTATTACAGAACCCACCTCACGAGCACCCCCAATTTGCTTCAGCGCCGCCGCAATTTTACTTGTCCCCCTCCACCGCCGATACCATCTCCATCACTGCCCCACCGCCGCCGCCTCCACCGCCGTGCTATGGAATCTCCGACTTCGGTGCTGACCCGGGATTCCAGATTCCTATACTTACACACAATCATTTGACGGGGGAGTTTGATTGGATGGAGAATCTTATGAGCGGTGGTGATTCGGTAACGGAAAGTTCGAACCTTGCTTCTCATTGTGATTTTAGTGCTCTCTACTCCGTTGATCTCTTCTCCAATGCCTCTCCGCCGTCGGATCTCAACAGAGTCGTCAACGTTACTCTGCCGTTTCAACCTCCGCCGCCTCCCACGTGGGGTCCGCCGTCACCGGAGAAGGAAGCTCAGCAACCCACTAGCCCACTGGAGACCCAACCCCAAAATGACGCCGTTCTGGTTGAGCCCGACCCGTTTCCTCCGCTGTTGAAAGCTTTGCTCGACTGCGCGTTTCTCAGTGAATCCGACCCGGAAAAAGCTGTGAAATTGTTGGTTGATGTCCGAGAAAATGCTGCGTTTAACGGGGATCCGATTCAGAGAACTGCGTTTTACTTCACGGAGGCGCTTTTAAACCGCCTCGCTCTCTCCTCTGTACCCAATTTATCTCCCAAAACGACGTGCTCCGAGGAGTTTACTTTCTCTTACAAAGCCCTAAACGACGCGTGCCCCTACTCCAAATTTGCCCATCTCACTGCAAATCAAGCTATACTGGAATCTACAAACGAATCCAAAAGGATTCATATCGTTGATTTCGGTATCTTCCAAGGAATCCAGTGGGCTCCCCTGCTTCAAGCTCTCGCTACCCGACCCGCCGGAAAGCCCGACAGAATCAGAATCTCCGGTATTCCAGCGCTGTCCCTGGGGGAATCTCCGGTGGAGATTCTGCAGGCCACCGGAAATCGCCTACGAAACTTCGCAAAAGTTCTAGAACTCAACTTTGAATTCGACCTGGTACTCGACCCAATTGAGAATCTCTCCGGATCCAGCTGCCGGGTTGAACCCGACGAGGTACTAGCCGTTAACTTTATGCTTCAATTATACAATCTTCTAGATGATTCCCCATTTCGAGCCGTTGAAAAAGCCCTACGGCTAGCTAAATCATGGAACCCAAAGATTGTAACTTTAGGCGAGTACGATGCGGATCTGAATCGGGTCGGCTTCGGGCCCCGGTTCGAGAACGCGGTTCGACACTACCGGGCTGTGTTCGAGTCACTGGACCCGAACATGAGCCGGGACTCGCCGGAGAGGAGGCAGGTGGAGAGGCTGATACTGGGGAGGAGGATCATGGGGTGCGTAGGGTTACCGGAAACCGGGAAAAGGAAGCGGATGGAGTGTAAGGAGCAGTGGGGGAAGATGATGGAGGGTGCCGGCTTTCAGCCGGTAGCCCTTAGCAACTATGCAATTAGCCAAGCTAAGATATTGCTTTGGAATTATAATTATAGTAGTTCATTTAATTTGGTGGAGTACGGTGATGGGTTTCTCTCTCTTGCTTGGAATGATGTCTCTGTCCTCTCTCTTTCATCTTGGCATTGATCGGAAGATTCTTACACTTGTTTGGATATGTTTAATACAAAAACAAGGTACGAAGGTAAAGGGTTTACCTTTGTTGACCATTGGGTAGAGAGTAAGTATAACAAGAGTTACAGTTAAAGATAGAGATAAAGTTGTGCAAACAACAATAACAACAATCGTTCCAGTACCACAAGGGCTCCCGCCGAAGCGAAGTCTGCTGGAGGTGAGATATACGCAACCTTAACCCTTCAAGGAGTTACCTCTCAAACGAGGGGTAAGAAAATAGGGATAATGGGGGTAAGAGACTTGCCTTCAAATTTTACGGTTACCTTTGAAAATAGGGGTAACTCGTAACCCTTAGCTCCCATTACTCTTATTTCTCTTTATCCTTCGTTATCCAATTGTCAAAGATAAGGTAAATTGCATACAATTTGAGTATCCAATACATACGATGAAGTATTGTTGGAGCACAGAAAGGTAAGTGTTACATGATTGTCGTCCAATGGCCCAATAGTTTCTAAGATGTACATTAGATACATGAAACATTTTAGAGGTACTTGCTTCATGAGTCCATAATGTTCATAGGTTTGTTCGTATTGATTTTTCATCTTATTTTTTTAAAAGCCTCTCATATTTTATTTTATGACAAATTAATCTCTCTTTGGTCATCAGATGGAGATCAATTTGGTCATAAAATAAAACACTAAAAACTATTTCGATAATATAAAACTTACGAATATTAAGAACTATTGTAGACGGGGTGATGAATATATGAAGCTTGATGCATGTGAATTAATATTTGATCTCTCTTTTTTAGAGGATATAAAATTGGTAGTGTATGTTAAATTTTGGGGGTTGTTTTATAGTAGTACAATTTCATTTTTAGGTTTGTACTTAAGTTTATTTCTTAGGCTTGTCAGCTATACCAAGTGTAAACAAGATTGGGTAATGAAACTTTGAAGCTTTCTTTTGCTTTTGCTATGGCCTTGTTTCTTACACAGGAGGTAAAAATTTTTAAAAAGTACGGATTTTGACTCTTGTTTAATTAATAAAAAATGGGTAAAATATGAGAAATGAAAATTTTTAAGCAATTTTCAGTTCATTCAAAACATAGGAAGTAACTTATCTAACCCTTCTAGGTGAGTTCTAATTACTTTGTTTTTAACTAGTATCTTAAAAGAAATTCTATTTTTCATCTGGGTGACCAAATATGTTTTACATACTTTATGGAAAGTTAACAGAGGAATTGGAATTCTTGGAAATTATAATTTTCTGCAGTAATTTAGTTTGATGTGGCAACAAAACGAGGCCTTAATACGTCAGTTCCTTACTTTTTCATCCTTTGTAGAGAATTACTGACTCATCCTTAGTGTAGTTTGAATACAGTCACAAAATAAAGATTCTGTGACATCGTAGGCAGATAATGCGTGAAATTTCATTAAAGATTTACATATAAATGTAAATTAAGTTGATTTGAAGGCATGGATTTAGAAGTTTGGATTTTAGTGTTTTTACGATAAGTGACGAAGTTACATGGACTATACACTCGGACAGTCCTTCTTAAATCCTCCTCTACGCTTCTTTCATGATGAATGGGAGATTCAATTTGAGGTATCGGACACCACCTTTTAGAGATTTTACTGGTTGAGTTAACTAACACTTTCAAAAGATTTTAATCATTATATCACACGTAGCGTAATATTTTTCTCTCACTTGCGCATTTCTTGACATTTATTATGTTCTCAAACATCATGCATAATCATCAGAAAGAAAGCATAATAAACGTATATAACAATATCAATAATCCATGTCTAGCACACAAATGCCCCGTTTGGTTGCTGCATGAATCGAATTCGTGTAGAAAGTTGTATTTCTCGAGAATTCATTTCCTGTGTCAACTTCCCAGGAAGTAGGAAAAACATATTTAGTTGCTACAACGGAAAATAGAACTTCCTTCGGAAGGTTAGTTAAAAACAAGGGAAATAGAACTTACCTAGGGGTAAGGGTGTGAACGTCGGCGAGTAGCTCGTGAATATCTCGAATAAAACTCGACTCGAACATGAATTAACTGAGTTCGAGTTCAAGTATCAAAAAATACTTGATTAATAAACGAGTGCGAGTCAAGTACTAAACTACTTGGCTCGATACTTGACTCAATATTCGATTAAATACTTGAATCCATACTCGATTAAGTACTCGTCTCAGTACTCGACTCGCATGAAATAATTCTTGTGTACTATTTTCTTTTGAAATGGATGGCTTGTGACATTAATAGTAAAACGAAAGAAGGTACATTGAATTCCTTGTAAAAAAATAACATGTTACATTTATGGTGGAGTGAAAGAATTTGTATTTGATTTGTTTGTATTTTTTTAAACTTAGGTTTTGATGTATATTTGCTATTAATATATCGGTGATTTATGGTTATATATGTTAAAATATAGTATAGGCAATAATTGAATATCCAAATTTAGTATAACTAATACTCGAGTGTATGAAATAATATTATAATGAAGCTAATTTGTTGAATATTTCTATGCACAATAAACGAGTACTCGAGTCGAGTCGAGTACTTGAATAGTTAATGGAGTTCAAGTTTGAGCAAAATTAACTACTCAAATTGATTTCGAGTATCCGAGTAGTTAATCGAGTTCGAGTCGAGTACTAAGATACTCGGATCGGATCGGATCGGCTCGACTCAATTACACCCCTACCAGGGAACTAAGTAAGTTACTTCCTACGTTTTGAAGGAATTGAAATTCTTCCTATTTCTTGCATTATCAAATAATAGCTAAAATCTGCACTTTTTATAATTTTTTACTTTTTATATTTATTTTTTACATATCAAACGGGATCAAAGTATAGATTCAACAAACTCGAAACGTACTATTTACGATGGTTAAACAACACTTGATTTGCAAGTCCTTTTCGTAAAATAAATGCATGTCCTTTTCCAATTTGCTTATATGTTCGTAACTCCGCGGTCCCTGTCCCGCCCTTTGTCCTGCATGGACTGCCGCCCTCCCTTATTTGGTCGAGGGACAAATCCTTTCTCTTCGAAAAATATTTTTTTTATAAATTTTTTTAAGGAAAATTAAATTTTATTATTAGTTTTTCGTCACTTGTTTCAATGAAAGATTTATTCCTATCTTATAATATTACTTTGTTTATTCTTAAGAAAATATTTTACACTAATTATCTTATAACTATCTGTAACCAACAAAAACTCGATGTGATTCAAATTTAGATTGATGAATACTTGAGGCTTTGGAGTGATGACTTTCTCATTTTACAAGGGATGTCATCCTTTGGTGAGAAAATCTTTTCCCTCGACAATCTTTTCTGTAAAAGAAATTACAAGCCAAATAAAGAAAAATGGAAAAAACCATTTCTAGAATCTATTTTTTTTCCCTCTAAACTGGCCTTAATCGGCTTTTATATGATGTCTATGTATAAGTTTAACGAGGGTTTATCTAAAATTTAATTTATATAAATGAAGTAACCTATCGTATTGTAGATTTTTTCCTCACATACTTCAAACTAGGTAGTCCTTATCTCTCTTGACCCAGTGTCCCCTTCATTCATTGATGTTGTTTCAGGTTTCACTTTTATATCAAGCCTCATATAAGTTTAAGTGAGATCTTATTTTAAAGATAATCAGTATAAGTAGCTCATTAAACTTATATGTAAAATTTTGTCCTCTCACATCTTTAAAACTAAGTGGCTTGTATCTCCCCTCCCCCTTGTTCTTTCCTCATTATCACTTCATAATTTGGCAGACATCTTCTTGTAGTGTAATCGATCTTAAAAAATGTTCAATAAGACGTCAACTTAATAGTATCTTTTTATTGTAAATGAGTCAATTATAAAAGTTGAAACAAGCTTAAACATGTCCAATTAAGTCAAGTTTAAGCCAAAAGTAATCAAATTCAAGTACAACTATACCAAAATAATTATAAGTCAATCTTAATTAAGTTTAAACACTCTAAGTTGGATTCAACTTTGAGCTCACTATGGACTTTGTTTATCAACAACAACGCCCATTTATTTCTCTCCACCTCTAGCAAATTTTCATCGATGGGCCAAAAATTGCAACAAAATTATGAGATGTTGTAATACAAAATCGAATGACTATCAATTAAAGTTCATATATTTAGAACTAGTGATTCAAACGGTGTCTCTAATCTTCCAACCAAGTGAGAGATTGGATACATTAGGGTGCGGAAAAACTATAACTCCTGGTATGCAATCAGAATCAAATACCACGATAATACGAGAAGTAAATGGTCTAAAAGAGAAAAGAAACAAACAACACAAGGATTTATGTGGAAACCCCTTTACAATCAAAAGGGAAGAAAACCACGGGCAAAGATTGGAGCTTTTATTATTGAATCGAAAAGAAGAATTACAATCACTCATTTTCTCTATCTCTCTCTCTCTCTTTTTGGTCGGCGGTGCTGCTGGGAATACTCTCAAGAAAATTGGATAATAAATGACGTAACCCTACATGATCTTCCTTTCCTTCTACAACGAAGCCGTCGGCTGATGCATATAGATACTCTCTTCCAATTCACCATGCAAAAATGCAGTCTTTACATTTAACTGCTCAAGCTCTAAGTCATGCATGGCAACTAAAGATAAAAGCGCACGAATCAAAGTATGTCTAACTACAGGTGAAAATATATCATGAAAATCAACACCCTGTACCTGACTGTGGCCTTTAGCTATCAAACGTGCCTTGTATCTTGCATCTTCAACCTCAGGAATGCCTTCCTTTCTTTTGAAAACCCATTTGCAACCAATCAGTCTTTTCCCTATTTGAGGCTTTACCAGTTCCCATGTCTGGTTCTTGCGAAGAGACTGCATCTCTTCATTCATAGCAAAGAGCCACTTCTCAGCATTTGATCTCGATACAGCCTCTGAATACGAAGTCAGCTCACTGTCATCAAAAGACTCAGCAGTAGTAAGGGCATAAGCAATGAGCTCCTCATACCCATATCTCTCTGGAGGCTTGATCTGTCGCCTCGGTCTACCACCAGCTATAGTATTATTCTCCACCTGCTGACCTGTTTCTGCATTATCAATAACAACATCAGAAACCCGTGCCTGAGGTACTGGAATACTCTCTATTTAACGACCTGCTGATTTGACTATATCTGTGTAATGTCAGGTATCTCAACCGAAACTGAATCACTATCAATGGAGGGTGTGTGTGGCGGATGTAGTAGAGCAGACTCATCAAAGGTAACATCTTTACTAGTCAGAAACTTCTGAGCACAGGGATCCCACAATCTGTATTCCTTCACACCTGATGAATAACCAAGAAAGATGCATTTCTTAGCCCTAGGCTCCAGCTTTCCATCATTAACATAAGCATATGCAGGACAACCAAATACTTTAATTTGGGAATAATCAAAAGTAGAACCAGACCATACCTCTTCAGGTGTCTTCATCTGCAATGAAGAATGCGGTGTCTTGTTCACAAGATAGCAAGCCATGCTAACTGCTTCTGCCCACCATTCTCTTTTCAAGCCTGCATTTGAAAGCATACATCGAGCCTTCTCAAGTAACGTCCTGTTCAATCTTTGAGCCACTCCATTTTGCTGAGATCGACATGTACATGTCCTGTGTCTGACTATACCCCGTTCTTCACAAAATCGAGTGAAGTCACCTTCAACAAACTCAAGACCATTATCAGTCCTCAACCTCTTTATCGGCTTCCCTGTCTGTTTTTCAAGCAGAATCTTCCATTTCTTAAAAACATCATACACTTTATTTTCTGCTTCCGAAAATAGACCCAAACTTTACATGAATAATCATTAGTAAACGTTAGAAGATCTCTGGACCCACCTTTAGAAGCCACTCTGGAAGGTCCCCACAGATCAGAATGTATATAATCTAACATTCCCTTTGTCTGATGCACTGCTGACTTGAAGCTAACTCTTTTTTGCTTCCCATACAC
Source organism: Simmondsia chinensis (assembly GCA_018398585.1). Classification (NCBI taxonomy): domain Eukaryota; kingdom Viridiplantae; phylum Streptophyta; class Magnoliopsida; order Caryophyllales; family Simmondsiaceae; genus Simmondsia; species Simmondsia chinensis. The sequence goes on along the minus strand of JAGTTD010000002.1, from coordinate 37,342,264 downwards.
ACAGTATTCACAGAAATCCATCAGTTCTGTTGACTGACCACAAAGCAGTCCCCTTTTACTCAACTCAGATAACGCCTTATCACCAATGTGACCCAATCTCATGTGCCACAGTCTTGTGATCTCTGCATCTGTCATAGTAGATGTGGAAAAAGCAACTGAACCTATCACGGTAGTACCTGCAAGCTCATACAAAGTAACTACCCTTTCTCCTTTCATCACAACTAAAGCACCCTTACTGACCCGCATGACTCCACCTTCAGTTGTGTACTTATACCCACTAGACTCAAGGGTACCTAGAAAAATCAAGTTTTTCTTCAACTTTGGGATGTGACGTACATCAGTCAAAGTTCTAATAGCCCCATCAAACAACCTCACACGAACTGTCCCAATCCCCACTACCTTACAAGCAGCACCGTTACCCATCAAGACAACTCCACCCTGTATAGACTTATAGGTGGAAAACCAGTCTCTATTTGGACTAACAACTCGAATCCACGACCCACTTTGCCTTGGACCTGGACTGAGAATCAGCAACTAATAGAAACTCCCCATCACTATCATCCTCTACAACACTAGCCTCAGTAGATTTATCTTTGCCCTGGTCACCCCTGTTACCCTTTTTCAATTTATATTTATACTTTTAACAATTTTTTTTTATGTGCCCTTTCTTGTGACAGTAATGGCACAACAGATTCTTATGTCTAGATTTAGACCTAGACTTTTTTCCACCATCGGATCTCCTATGTTTTGATCTACCTCTCACATACAAACCACTACCTGAGTCATTCACCGAGTCAGATAACTCCCTATCTAACCGTTCTTTACTCACAAGGTTTCTTTTCACCTCATCAACAGTAATGGTTAGCCTACCCCCGTATATCATGCTTTCTACAAAGCCCTTATACGAATTAGAGAGTGAACACAGTAACAACATAGCTTAGTCCTCGTCTTTAGGGACATCATCCAATTCCTTTAATTCTTGTATGATAGAAGTAAACTCACTAAGATGGTTTTTAAGAGATGTACCTTCTGTCATACGGAAAGTGAATAACCGACGCTTCACTGCGAATTTGTTGGAGACTAACTTGTGGCAAAATATGTCTAGTAATTTCTCCCATAACTCCTTTGTGGTTTTCATCTCCAAGACCTCTGTCAAAACATCATCTGCTAAACACATCTGTATCGCCGTGAGAGCCTTATCATCCAACTCTTCCCACTGTGCCTCGGTCATAGTCTCGGGTTTCTTCTCTTTCCCCTCCAATGCTTTCTTCAAGCCATTCTAAGTCAAGAGTCCTTTCACACGAACTTGCCATAAGCTAAAGCTTCCTTGACCTCCGAACTTCTCTACCTCGGTCTTAATACCTAATGCCATTGTACCAATTTCAAATAACCAGGCTCTGATACCAATTTGTGTGGAAAAACTATAACTCCCGGTATGCAATCAGAATCAAATACCACGACAATACGAGAAGTAAATGGACTAAAAGAGAAAAGAAACAAACGACACAAGGATTTATGTAGAAAACGCTTTACAATCGAAATGGGAGAAAATCACGGGCGAAGATTGGAGCTTTTATTATTGAATCGAAAAGAAGAATTACAATTACTCCTTCTCTCTCTCTCTCTCTCTCTCTCTCTCTCTCTCTGGTTGGCGGCGCCGCTGGGAATACTCTCAAGAAAATTGGATACTAAATGACGTAACCCTACATCCATATATATATCCGCGTGGAAACGCGGTTCCGATCGATCGGGCGGTCCCGATCGATCAGTATTTCACCTATTGAACGGCGAGCTCACTGCAGGGGTCCTTAACTTACGTAACATTCCCGATCAATCGGCCTCCTCACGGCATCCCTACTTAAACTTCATATATTTAGAATTCGTGATTCAAACGGTGTCTCTAATCTTCCAACCAAGTGAGAGATTGGATACGTTGGCAATCCTATCATCGAGACTATCTGATCTAGTTTCAAAATTGTATTGTATCTTACGCGGCTCGGTATCAGCATCATTTATCTAATTGAGCCGTGTAGATGTACTCAGCTTGGCTCGTTTACTAAATGAGACCGGCTCGGTGTCGGCATCATTTGGGCTTTATTATTTGGCAAGCTAACTCATTGAGCCTAGTGAGGTAAGGTTTAAAAGGCCAAACTCCAAAAGCATTTAAATATCCAAACAAAAACACATAATAAATGGTGGAAAAAAGCGCCACATGGATCTAGACATGCGAGCCAATAATCGAGTCGGCTCATAAGGCCATAAACCCGGCTCCTGAGCCATAAATAAGCCGGTTCAGGGGCCGTTCGAGCTGTGTCGACCTCGGTTTGATTTGGCTCGTTTATTTAAAAAAGCGAAGTCAACTCTTAAGTCAACATAGACGAATCCGAGCCAAGTCCTCAAAAATTCAAGTCAAACCGGCTCACGAGCCGGCTTGGTTGATTTGCATGGTAAGTAATAAAACTTTCGTGAAGAAAGTGAGTCATTATCTTAAGCAAAGCCCAACCCAACTTGCAAGCCCAATGCTGTCCACTGGGCCACGCCTTTTAACTATTTATTTAATGCAAATTATATTAAAAAAATAGAGAATTTAAAATTTATTATATAGATCCTCAATATATTTACATATATAAAATGAAGTATGATAATGTTTCAAAATATTATCCGTCATTTACATTGGATTTAGAAAATTTATCCATTAAGCACACTTCTGTTAAAATTTAGTGCAATTTTAATGAAAAGTATTATTATAATATAATTACGATAATATATAAGTCTCTTCCTCAACATTTTGATAATTTGTTTGCCAGAAAATGCTTGCAGGACAAATGATCTTTGCAGTACATCAGTAACTTCATCTAAATTCGATAAATTTTTTGTCCTAATCTATTGAACAATGTTGAAATCACAAATATTATGTGTTCCCTAGTAGTCGATCTTTAAACCGTTTTCAGAGTCCTAGGTTTGAGGCATCTTCCTCCTTCCCCCATGTAACGACAAGATCATGTCTTAATAAAAGCCTCTTTGAATAATTAAGTTGTGATTATTGTTGTATATATTTAATTAAATCACATAGTTTATCAATATTTTTGTAAGAAATTAGAAAAACTCAAACCCAAAAAAAAAAAAATATATCTATAGAACAACAAAAATAATAATAATAATTTTAGACACGTAGCTCATAAAATTAGCACTTAATTTCTCCTCAAAAACTTTGTAACTTCATGGAAACACGTGGACACCGTTTCACGAGAAATTATTACATAACCCGGGGTCATTGTTGACGTGGTGACCCCAGACCGTTTTTAATCTTTTTTTTTAAAATTTTTTAATCCAAAAATCCCCTATTATTTATATTTAATTAAATAATATTTTTTTTAATTTTTATTTAATTTGTTCACAAATTAAGCCCCACCTTTTCCACTTTCATTGAAAATTGTTACTAGGTAGTTATCTATAAATTCAAAAACATTATTTAAATAATATTTAATTTTAAAACTTTCAATTTTTTTAAATTTTTATGCAATCTCCTATTATTTAATTAATTAATCTTTTACCAAAATCAAGATTTAATGCCTATTGGGAGAGAATTAGGTATGCCCATACCAATTTAGAATCAAGGAGTTTTAAGTATTCCACATGAAAGTTTGACACAAATACAACATCAATTACGCAAGGTTCCAGTCAGGTAGTTAAAAACTATATTAAAATATTACACATTTTAATTGTGATAACTTATGATTTACATTTCAATATGTGTTTTTATTACAGAACTCTCCGACGCATTTAGGAAACAGATCAGAGAGACAACCACAATAAATGATTTTAAGCGAGTGCTCTACTGGAATTTATGTAGTTTTTATTTATTATATGCACATTTTATTAACTTATTTGTGTTTTGATCCAAATTGACTTATATTAATCTAGTAAAGTTTTATATTCAATGTATTTTTGTCAAATCATGATTAGAAGGCTATCTATAAATAAGAAGAAAGGGATGCTACTTTTTATAACTTTAATGATTTAAATTATGAGAATATATATATATATATTTTTTTTAGCATGGTAGGGGGGGGGGGGGGGGGGGGGGGGGGGGGGGGGGGGGGGGGGGGGGGGGGAATAAACCCCACAAACTTCTCAATTAAGAGAACCACTTTCAAGGCAAGTAGGAATCGAACCCGGGACCTCTTGAATGGGTGTCGATGTTGCAAACCACTATGCCAACACCCTAATGGACAATTATGAGAAAATATTTAAATGTTAAAAAATGATATCCAAAGAAAATTTTAAACAAAATATCAAAATTTTAGAAATATAATTTTTAAAAAATAGTGTCAAATTAAAAATTAATTTCACATATTAAGACTAAATTTTGTAAAGAATGAAAATAACTTAATAAATAATAGGGGATTATTGCATAAAAAAATAAAAAAAATTAAAACGGGCCTGATTCAATAGGGGATTGCAAAAAAATAAAAATAAAAAAGGACCTGGGAGCATGAGTTAATAGAAATTACATTCTTTACCAAAAAAAAAAAGAAAAATACATTAAAAATAAAAAAATTTAAAAGGGCCTGGGGTCACCACATCAGCAGTGACCCCAGGTCGTGTAATAATTTCTCTAAAATAAGAGGTTAAAGATATAAAATACTATTAAAAAAATTATCTATTAGGGTTTGGTCTTATTCGTAGGAAATAAGTGAGAGAACACAGTATTATTTTATATCAAAAGGTTTAGAGTTCGATTCTCTCTTGAACTTCTCCCCGATAATTCCTTGTTTTAGCTATCTCCTACAGTGTGTAGATTGTCGCATGGATCGGGATTTACCATCTAATTGGATTCCTTATTAGCAAATAAATAAATAAATAATTTTTAGACACGTAACTCATAAATTAGCAATTAATTCCTCTTCAAAAACATCGTAATTCCAGGCGCTAGAGGTGAGCAAAAGTATCTGAATAAACAAAATCCGAAAAACCTATCGCAACAAAAAAAAAAAAAGAGACTAATGAATCAGTAATAGTTGAGTAGTAGAATACCAATGCTTTTTCCTTTTTTTGCTATGCTCTATCTCTCTGTATAAAATTCTTGAACTTTTACCCGCTTGTAAAGCTTTGATTTATATGTCATAGTCATTTAAGATGGTTTATAATTTTGTGATCATTAAAGTACGACAATTATGTGCATAACCTTTTTTAATTTTAAATTATGCAGATCAAATGAAATGGTGTTATAATAATTCTATATATATTCACAAATGACTTAATGGTATATTAGTAAATAATTATTTATATCTTTAGTAAAATTAAATTTATAAGAAACTTTAAAAAAATAAGCGGATACCGAACTTGATGTGATCCAAACTAATCTTTTAGGTTTCCCGATTTTTAAGAACACATTATAAGTAATAATTTTGACAATTTTAGTATTTTAAATACCTGAACTAAAATATATTTTAAATAGGGTACCTAATTCATACTCACCCTGCGCCACATGTCGACCATTTAACTACTAACCCTCCATCTGTCACCCACGTGTCCATCCATTTCCACGTGTCAAGCCCTCAGCCATCCACCTCATACTATGACCCGGGGCATCTTCACTCTCCCGACACTCACGCCGACTCTAATAATAAACTTGTTTATTCCAGTCCCTTATCCCTTATAAAAGTGTCCGTAAGCCCACTGAAAGCGCTGCAAACAGAAAAATGAATCACGCAACGAAACTGGCCCGCATTTTTACACAACCCATTGTGTCGTCTACTCGTACCCCGACAATTAAAAGCGTCGCTAGGCAAAGTGCCGCTAGTAGTGGTTCGGTAAGGTGCCTTCAGGTGAGTAGCAGTGGTTCGGACCCGAAGCAACCAGGCTCGGGGAAGTTCGATAACATGGACAAGGCCTTGAAGAGTCCCTCCGAAGCGGATCCTAAGAAACCTGAGTTTGTTTTCTGTTTTGATCTTTTTTCTAATTCTTGATTTTTTGTTTTACTGATCGTTAGGGAACTAATTTTGCTAAAAATTTAGGCTGATGGGTCAAGAACTAAAGATTCGAGAATGGTTTTATAGTTTAACATATTCTCCCACATGAATTTTAATTAGATCTGAAGCGTGGATAGTATCAGCTTCATGGATGTTTTATAGTTCAACATATCCCCTTGCGTGAATTTCAAGTGGATTTGAAGTGTAAATATTATATAAATTTATCTCATATTTTGTGATTAAATTATGTTATGATTGAAAGTGCGGCTCGAATTTGCAGCTTCTTGTTTATCGAGGCTTTAATGGAGACTTAAAATTGATTTTACACTCTTAACTTCTTCCATAATTTTTTAAAAAGTGAGAAAAAGGAAAGAGGAAAAAAAAAAAAAAAAAAGGGAAGTTCAATGCTACAAATTATAGGGTATAGATATAAGGTTGTAGGTTGAAAAGTTTATTTCCACAACCTAACTGGTATGAGTTGATGTCCTTTTTGTCTTAGTGTCGTTTGTTATAAATTGATAGTGTTGGCTGAATGGAATGCAGAGAAGAAAAAGAGCGAAATTTAGAGAGAATTTGGGTTATTTAAAGGGGTGTCCGGGGGCATCCGAGTAGGAGGAGAGCGAAAAATGTTAAAAGTGTGTTTTTATGTGAGGTTTTTTTGGTTGGTTTTGAGGGTGGTTCACCCGGCATGAAGAGAGTAATGCTCGAGTGTCTTAATTGAATGTTGAGAATTTTTATAGCTTTCTCTGTGGCAGAGCTGGTGGCTTGCCATGCAAAGCTATATCGTGGGAGGACTGGTGACTTGCTGTGCAAAGCTACGTTGTGAGAGGGCCGGTGGCTTGGCATTAAATGTTACGTTGTAGGAGGATTGGTGGATTGTTGTTCAAAGCTACAATGTGAAAGGTTGATAATGTACCATACAATAGTCGAATTTGAGTTGATTGTAATATGGGTCTGAGGATTTATAATTAAAGATTGTAATTTCTAAAATTTTATAGTGGATTGAGTCACCCGTTTGGATCCCATGGTTTTTCCCTTTAGTTGAGACAGAGTTTGCACATATATCGGTGTGTTAATTTTTGTCATTGTTGTTTTTTGTTTCCGCTTGTGTCCAATGTGTGATTTTTTCAATAATACTTTATTTATCAACTTAAACTTTGTGGCAATAAATTGCAGAAACGTGATGACGAGGTCGTTTGGAGAAGGGTATGCAACGAGGAGCGACGAGGAAGGGTTTGGGGGAATCTATGGTGGTAACGACGAGTGCGAGGTTGAGGCCAAAGTCATCCACGAGGAACGCCATGGTACTTGCTCCATTTCTTCTATGAATATTTTTTTGAAATTTAGTTTAAGTTACCGTGAGATTTGATAATATATTTTAAAATATTTTTGAGTTTCATTAAATTTTGTTAATTTTTAAAATTAATTTGAGATAAATGTGGGGAAAAAAATGCCATTTTTTAAAAGTCAGCTATTATTATGAAGTTTTTATTTTGAAATATAAATATTTTATATTTTAGTTGTTTATTATGTTATTTATACTATTTGACTATATAATTATAATTATATAGAATAATGTAATTATTTGATGTATGCAACACTTTCCTACTTTGTTAATGAGAGTAACACTAGCTAGAGAGTAAAAATATAGTTAATCGAAATAGTATAATTATATAAATTCTCATTTCTGAATACTAGTTTACTAGTAAAAAATTATTAATTGAAAAATATCTATTTGATATTGTCTTAGTAATTCATTATATTACACTATCATGTAATATATAAATTAATAGTTTTACATATTAAAATTTTGAGATTTAATGTAATAATTTTTCGGTTTATAAATTTTATAAAATAACTTTTTAGTTTAAAAATTAATAAAATAGTAAAAATGATGGTATAAAGAAACGTAAAGCTTGTTATTTGATATAAATCCAATATTCTCTCGCTATATATTTTCCTCATCCCATTCGTACCCTGATTGTACGACTTGCTAACCGAGAAGGGTTAGGTTAGAGGTTTAGTTTAGACCTTTGTATACGATTATTTAAGCTATTTTATTAAATATATGTAAAAAATTGATACAGGGTTTGACCACAGCCAAGGGAGTGAAGTGAGAGAGAAAGAGAAGGCACGTCATCAAGCCCACGTTAACAACTAGACACCTGTCCCCCTCCCAATACGACTGCGTTTTATTCCTTCAATCCATGCTGCCGTTTTATTATTATTATTATTTTTTTTTTTTTGCTAAAAGGCCGTTTTATTATTTTTATATATATTAGTTTGTATAATTTATAATATATGGTCTATAGTGAGGCGGTGTTGCCTGCTCCAATAGGAACCTGACTGCTTGTGTTTTAGTTTTCTGGTAATTTCATAATCAATAAAATATTCTTTTGTTGCTTTATCTTTATTTCTTGAACGTCCCAGGTGGTATAGCCTAGTTGTGAAGAACGTTAACGGCCATCCATATCACTTGGTTTGAATTTTCATTAGAGACTAAATTAACAACAAAGTCACTGTATAACAAGTATCTCAAATAAATGAAACCTAAATCAATTTCTAGCAAAACGGGGAACAAAATAAAGTTAAAGAAAAAAAAATTTTCACAAACTAGAAAAATAGGAATTCAGGAAAAATACAAGTAAGGCAACCCATAAGAACTAAAAAATTACGATTATTGCTGCATAGTGTGGATCGGGAAAAGGGGTGAGATCCAGGGAAATAAAGCAGAAAATATCTTACTTCGTTATGGTAATGTACTCAATTATAGCTGATTCATCATTATCAAAGCTCAGGTCAAACTTTTTCCCGTTTTTCCACGCACGTCTTACACCAAGTAGCTTATCAGCATTAACTACCCTTTTACCCTTTTTTGCCCGCTTTTTCCTTTTTTTTGGTGTAGGAGTAGGTTTCACAGATCTTCTCACACTGCTCCTTGGAGACATATCCTTCAGAAATTAATGCAAGTCTCGTTTCGCTTGTTCTTTAAATCTACGTTTTTGGGCTTTTTGACTCTTCTTTGATGACACAAAGTCAGAGGCTTGACATTCAACCACCATCTTCCCCTTTTCTCCCGTGCCTTATTAGACACCTCCATCCTTGGCTCCTGGACACTTCTCGAAGACCTCTCATCAACAGGGACAATGGGCTTGAAATTTGGTGGCTATTCGGGGTCCGAGGACCCAGAGGCACTATCACTTGCGGCATTCCAGGCTTGAATTTTTGTAGGGTCCAAAGGCCCTTGGATTTCTCTCCACCCATAAAGCACCAATGTAAAAAAAAATGTTCATTTTGTGAAAGAATTATTATTGGTGTAGTGGTTTAGTTAATCCCTTGGCGAGAGGTTTTAGGTTAAAATCTCATCGGTTTTTCCTCCATGTGTTGGTTTTGATGCAGTGTTTTATCGTTTAAGAAGATGGTAAGTTTCTTCTTCGATATAAAAAACTCTCTATTGATAATGCTTTTTCATCCTTTAGAAATCTTAGGTTGGATGTAGATATTTAAAGTATATTGATATACAACAACAATAAACCCAGTGCCACCAAGGGCTCCCGCCAAAAGCAGGGTCTGGGGAGGGTAAATGTACGCAGCCTTCCCCCTTCAGGGAGCTACCCTGAAGAGAGGCTGTTTCCTAGGACCCCCAGCCTAAGATGATGGTCTTGCATCCATCAGCGAAAAGACCTGGCAAACATCAGAAAGCATAAGTATGGACCAAAAAAAAAAAAAGATGAGAAAAGGAAAGAGAATGAGAGAGAGGATGATATAGGGATAGAAAGATAGAAATGGATAGACAGATAGAGATAAAGACTACCCTATTCTAACCGGATCATCTAATACCCCTATGCTAGCCCTCCATTGGGCCCTATCTAAGGCCATCTCCTCCCGAAGGTTTAGGTGGGTGAGATATTGTCAGATCGTCTCAAGCCATCCCTTCTTCGGTCTGCCTCTGCCTCTTCTGCCTAATGTAGTAATAGGCTGTTCGCATCTTCTGACTAGAGCTTCGTCCGGTCTCCTTCTGACATGTCTGAACCACCTCAAACGATGCTCCCTTAATTTATTTTCAATGGGAGCTACGCCCAATTTGCCTCTTATGATGTCGTTTCTGATCCTATCCTTCCTTGTGTGTCCGCACATCCACCTCAGCATTCGCATCTCCGCCACCTTCATCTCCTGAGTGTGTTATTGTTTCATCGCCCTGCACTCCGCCCCATACGCCATGGCTGGCCGCACCACCGTCTTATAGTATCTTCCCTTTAGCTTCAAGGGGAATTTCCTATCACAAAGTACCGTAGAGGCCATCCTCCACTTGTGCCAACCCGCTTTGATCCTGTAGCTGACATCCTCGTCCACTTCGCCGCTGTGCTGTATTGTGGACCCTAAATACCTGAATCTCTTCGTCTTCGAAATGGCCTCGTGTCCAATCTGGACTTCTTCTTGGCTAGGCGTGGTAGATGGATCGAACTTGAGTTCCATGTGCTCGGTCTTGGCTCTGCTTAGTCGCAAACCCTTCGACTCTAGAACCCCTCTCCACGGTTCCAGTTTCTCATTTATCTCTTCCCGCGACTCCCCCACCAGTACTATATCATCTGCAAAAAGCATGTACCAAGGTACGCATCCCTGGATGTGCCTAGTGAGCTCTTCCATAACCAAAATGAACAGATAGGGGCTCAAGGCAGACCCTTGGTGGACCCCCACTGTTATCGGGAAAGCGTCTGACTCCCCATCCACTGTACGCACCATTTAAAGTATATTGATATATATTAATATATTTAGTAGTATGAATGAAAATAAATATTAATCAACAACAACAATATACCCAGTGTTTCAAGGGTTCACGCATATATACAAGGTTCGGGGGTGGGATGTACGCAACCTTACCCCTTTAGAGTGCTATCCTAAAAGGAGGCTGTATCCGAGATCCCAAACCTGAGAAGCATTCTAACTTAGAACTCGGTAGTCCTTTGCGGGTCAACTACGATTACCAAGTTGAATATGTACATGGCTGCTTGAAAAAAATTTAAGATATTTTTAATATTTTGCATCCTATTTAAAGAATGCACATTCTTCGTCAAAAGCGGAATGGTGCCAAAATATATATATATATTTTTTTAAGAGTAAGAACTACACATTAGTTTTAGGATGGAACTCTACTTGGGCTTGTAAGTGGACCTCGTATATTCCAACTCCCTGGGTTGGGCTAAAAGACCCGATGAAATTTAACACTTTTCCTTCCATGATTTATAATCAGGGTTCGTCTTTTTTTTCCATTACCTCCTCCTGTGGTTTAATCAGATTTTCTGCTGCAATAGTCTTAATGAGTTGTAACATTTTTGTATGACAAAGAAGATTTAATTGTATTATACTAGAGCTAACGATGGGTGACCAGATCCCATTAGAACCATAGTTTAAAATCAGGGTTCATTTACCAGGTACTAAGGCACCGGATCCCATTAGAACTTTGAAGTTGAGTATGTTTGGGCGAGAGTGATACCAGGATGGGTGACCTTCTGGGAAGTCCTCGTGTTCCCAACCCTATAAGGTTGGGGGTCTATGAAAACAGCCTCTCAACAAGGTTACACCCTGAAGGGATAAGGCTGTGTACATCCACCCATCCCAGACCCCGCTTATTCGGGAGTCCTTGAGGCACTGGATCTGTTATTGTTGTTGTTGTATTATACTTGAGCTAATGATATTGGTGTAGTTGCTCGACTCCTAACGCTCCCTCTTCACCCCCCACACCCCCCCCCCCCCCCCCCCCCCCCAAAAAAAAAAAGCAAGCTCTTAAATTTAAAGTTCATCACCCTCTTCTTCAAGTGTTAATTTCCTGTTTAGAGAAGACGGTGTACAAAAAAATTATTACACTTAACAGTAACGAGGTGATGAAGTTTTATGACAATGAGGGTGAGTTTGTTTCTTAATTCGGTTTGAGTTTTCGTAAGATGGGAAATAAGACGCGGGAGAGAAAGGAGGAAGCGTGCTTGATGCAATATTGTAGCTTTGATACCATGACGAAATTTGAGACTTAAAAAAAGTTACAGATAAGGTGCTAGTTGTTTTGCTTGTGCAGCAACCGAACCATTAGTATCCAATTTATAATGCTTTTACACAGTCCTTCATTCCTTCAAATATTATACACGCAATTACAAAGGTCGTATCTAAAGATGTTTTACGAGGGAGCAATATCTTCCTTACGCATATGAAGCTGTGCGAGATTCAAAATTGCACCGATTCTTGGTTTGAATCAGAGCGACATCCTTATCATTCTTTAAAGGAAGAAACATACCCAGTGCCTCAAGGGCTCCCCGCCTACGCAGGGTCTGAGGGGGTGGATGTACGCAGCCTTCCTCCTTCAGGGTGTTAACCTGAAGAGAGGCTATTTCCCAGTGCCCCCAACCTGAGGGTGAAGACTTCTCAGGAGGTCACCCATCCTGGTACTACTCTCACCCAAGCATGCTTAACTTCGGAGTTCTAATAGGATCCGGTGACGGCGTGTTGGTGCCCTCTTTGGTATCCTCATCATTCTTTATGAATTATAAATATTGTTGGCATGTCGATCGCTATATCTACACTGGAGAACTCATCAATCAGACGTAAAATGTTGATTTGCAATGAGAGGAAGGTGTTTATTAAAATTATGTAAGCTTTATTGGGATATTACAAAAGACCTCCGTTGGTCATGCAGCTTTATTACCATTTGAGAATATCTATTACAAAAACTTAAATTGTTAGGTGAAATTGTAATGAGAATCGCAGGGAGGGACTGGCTATATACTCAGCAAATACTGAATCTGGTGTCTGAAATTTGATCAAGGTAAGGTAGGTGCTGTGTCGATTCCTTTCTGAGGATCGAAATGAGTTCTATTCTAAAACTGACTGACATGTAGAGAAGTTAACAAGTACAATCCTATATTAAATCTCTTTTTTGTTACAACTTCTATAGAAACTTTGATATCAGATTTCCATAGTTTCTACAATAATATCATAGGAACTTCCAGCACTCCTAGAAAGCGTATAATCTGGAAGAGATCTTCTTACTTAGCGCAGGCTCTCTTCCGAGCATTGCATGTGAAAATCCATCTGATCTAAATTAAGCCAAATGAGATCCACACACATACCAAGTTGATTTTGAAGGGGCCCTTGATACCACCTATTAACATCACTCACAGAATAACCGAACCAAAAGTCGGAGTGACAATCATAAACAAAAGGGATAGGCCCTTCAGATTTCGTATGTATCATAGCCTTGCTTAAGACTTCTTTACTAAACTCACGTGTAGCTTTCAATATTGTAGATTACCACATCGCTAGAGGATATTATTCTATCAGGGTTCGGATCAATATATATATATATATATATATATATATATTATACCATTTGAGAACTCCATACTTTAAAAACATTCCAGAAGCGCAAGGAGCAAATGTTTTGGCTATGTCTGAGCATTAATGCATGAGTCGAGCCTGGATGGCCTCGATTTAGGGACTTCATTTTTTATTGTATACTCAATGAACAAAATTTCTTAAATTATGAAATTTGATATTAAATTATTTGATTTTTCTTTATAAGTTGTTGATTTTTCAGGCAACAGTGTCAAGTGGTAGGTCTATTAGAGGTGTATTTGAGTTGAGTTGAGCCAAGCCCGAAACTGCTAAGCTCAATGCTCGGCTCGAAACTCGCTGAGCTTTAAAAGTTCAGGCTTGAGTTGAGATTGTTAAAAACTCGGGCTCTGCTCTGCTTGATCTAAGTTCGGTGAGCTTCGCATTAAACTTACGCTATTTCAACTCATTTAAGCTCAATATAGACTCGTTTGGGCTCGTTTAAGCTTCAATATGGCTTCATTGAGTAATATTTAAGCAAATATATTGCACTAAAAAAGTTAATCTCATTTAGGATCGTGAGCCTAAAAGCTCAAGCTTTTCGAGCTTTATGTTCGCGAGCTGGCTTAGCTCATTTACTCCCATAATGTCAACTTTGTTGGCGCAATACTGATAAAACAGAAAAGAACATAGAATAATTTAAAAAAGGATAAAAACATCATTTTAATCAAAACAATTTAAGAATATAAAAGGTATTTCAAATAGTTTTAAAAGCATAAAATATTTAAATGATTTTACACATCCATAAATAATCACAAACTTTCTCCGCTGCCAAGTGCAATCACAGCGTTGCCATTGGCTTCCCCAACCCCTTACCCCTTCACGGTACTACCCTTCCCATTTGAATCCCAACAATAACAGTGGTAGTGGTGGTTTATAAACCACTAACAACAAACCCAGTGCCTCAAAGAGGCTCCTGCTAAGACAGGGTTTAGAGGGAGTGAAATGTACGCGGTCTTAGTCCAATAAAGTGCTACTTTGTAGGGAGGCTGTATCCGAAGGGCCCCTAACCCTAAACTCCAGGCTGTTTCCGTCGATGGTTTACTGACCATCTTGAAAATTTGGTTATGTTAAAGTTTTTATCGCAGTAAATGTTCTATATGTAACTTCCATTTTTATATTTGATTAAAATGGGACAAAATGATACTCAAGACTGTTTTATTTTGGAACAAAAGGAAATGTTTCACATTATTAGACAAAGAGACGACTTAAAATAGCAAGACTAGAAATAAAACGTCAACTCATCTTGTCGACTTCCATAACTAATACAAACAGCCCTCTACATCTTTGCATAACATAACTCCTTATTCGATTATAAAGTACCTACGTTAGATAAAGATACTCGGACATTGGTACTATGTTATGCACTTTAGTCTAAGACCAAAATCATACGAAAAATCTCAGAAAAGGTCTAAACTACATAGCTAAACATACATATCCATATGTAGAAGACTTGCGATATTCGAGTTCACATTAAAAATTTACACAAGCCAAAAGTTTTCTTGGCTTGATGTGCCAGACTTGTGGCACAGGGTGAGGGATCCTGAGAGTTTGAAACACAGAAACCAAGAAGATGGACTCACATTTCGCTACAGGAGAGGCACTCGTCCACAAGCTGTCGGAGGTTGGGATTCTCCAAGGCTGCCGCCACTCTCTCTTTGTCATTCAATTGCTTGTTCACTATTAACAGTCATAAATAGTGTCAGCAAAATGATTAACTGGTCCATTGACCAGTCGAGGTTTTATTACCAAAGCAGTACACAAATTGGCATTGCCGCAAAGATAAAGACTTCGGTGATCTCAAAGGCTTAAGTTTATAGATAAAGACCTAAGAATGTTATAGTCTAAAATGCACGGATACGCAAATGCTCAATAAGTTTCAAGCATGGATAATGCACATGCCCACCTTACACCTTAAGCTAACACTATATCAATATTAAGCTAGAGGTTGTTGAAATTAGAACTTGCAAGCTCCGGATCATCATGGCTCCGATACCATGTAAAGACATTAGCTAACACTTAAAAGCATAGGAATGGTTTCATAATCTAACATTAAGTGTATCAAAAAGTGAAACGAAAAAAAAGAACGGTACCCACGGCAAAAGAATGTTCTCATTCATCCTCTCTATATAATCCCCGATCTTTTTCAGCAGTGGCAAATGAATATTTGCTCAATAGTTTAATAATCGCGTTTATGCAAAATATTTCAACAATGAGCTTCCAATATGGACTAGAAGCTCATCGGGTGGAGAAAAGCAATCCATCAGTCATTAAGATTTACCTGATTCTTCATTGGCATGTGACCCAGGAGACACTTTGATGTCAACCTGTAAAACATATACAAAATAAAAGTGAGTGTGCAAGGTACATGACTAGGTACATCGAAATCTACATCCCCATCCCCGTCCCCTGCCCCGAAATCTAGGATTTAATTGGGATGCAACAACTTTTGTCTAGGCAGGTGACTTCCCTTGAATAATTTGCATCTCTGAGGTTTAATTATCTTTACAATTGCAAATTTTGTTCCATCTCATGAAGATGCGGAAGCAATGGGAAATTTTCACAAAACAATTGAAATCAACAAATTTTTGCCTATCAATTTAGCTGAGGACCCTCACATCACATCAAGGATGACAAAATGGTACATTATTATTCGTGTCAATGGGTAATTAGTTGATTGGATAACATTTCTTTTCTCGATCAAAAAAGTCGGATAATTAGTTGTAAATTTTGTACTAATTCCAATAGGGCCCTCTATATATTAGGTCCATGTAGGAAAATATCTAGAACAAAGGAATACTCAAGAATAAAAGACACAGCTAAGAAAGGCCATATTATAAGAGAATTCCGAAGCTTCATATCTAGTGGGAATTCAAGGAAACTGGACCTTGTAATGAGAAGGGAAACAGTGCTTGAGTTTAACTCTCAAGCATAAACCAATAACAGTTGCCATACTGCAATGCTGAATGGTTGGGGTAAAAGTTATCCTGTCAAAAGTGAGAGATTAGAAAAGATAATAAATCACAATAAGCAAGAATGAAATGAATATAACAAAGAAAAGGGGGTACTAATCATATTTGATCCTTCCCTCAGCGCACAAAAGCAGGTTTAAAACAAGTAGAAAGCAAATAGCATTGACATCAAGAAGGAAACAAGCATATTCAGATCGAGAAAGAAAACATTATCATTTAACTCTGTTCTCCAGTCAGAAGATTAAATTCTCCTTAACCATGAAATGTTTTTGGATATGTAAGCAGGGTTCAGAAAGAAAGGATTTGAAAGTTGGACCTGCTGGCCTAGTACCTTAACCTTTGATCATGAGTATAATCTGATAGGGCAAGGTGTCTTTGTTAATTAATAGATCCTCAAGACCATATATCAAACTCACACAACTGTAACACTGAAGATAAAACCATTTTACCCATTAAACTACTGCTAACACCACGCAACATCCCCATCATTTGCAATGTTAACAGTCTATAGTAAGCTCAAACATTAAAGACCGAATTCTAGGGAAAAACCGATTTGTCTGCACTAAATTTGACAAGCAACTAAGCCAAATCAATCAGTAGAACAGCCGCAGCCATAATTTTAAAAGCCAACTCTCATTGGCATGAGAATTGAAGTAGATGGAACGCTGCACTCTATGAGAGTTGGCGTGTACTATTCATGTTGATGAAAGTGAGATTCTTTATGAGGCAGTGGAACTGATGTAGGAGATAAAATTAAGGTTAATTGTTGTTCAAACTCTCCAGTTAAAAAGGGATTAGGAGTATAGTAATTATAGTTATATTTCAATTAGGATTTTAGTTTTAAGAGTTCCAAATTGAGTTTTTAGCAAGTTGAGTCAAAGGAAGGCCGTAGCATCTTGTAGGCGTTTGCAATGATATTCAAAAATTCAGTCTCGAAGGCTTAAATATCGCAATTGGAGTTACATCATAAGGAAGAGATTATGATTAATTAAACGCGCCAATAATATACAAAATTTGATGAAAGAACGCTCACAAAATACGGCCAAGCTTGTCATCTACAGTGACAGACTCCTCGGAAAGAACACTGAGCTGCTCCAAAGAGTATGGATGCTCCGGATCTCTTATATCCCTCACATGATTTGTCGATTCAAGTCAAAGATCACACCAATTCATTCCAGTAACAAAATGTTCAATCAGGATCGTGTATCTTAGGCCTTGTTTGGTTGCCACAATAATTGAATTCCCATGGAAAGTCATATTATTTCCTATGAATTGAATTCAGTTGCAAGGCCGATTATGACATTCTCGGGCCCAAACAAAAATTTCAAATGTTGCCCTTCATATATAATAACATCTCTTAAAACCTATTAATATTAACAATTGTTATTCCAAAAATCATAACCTCTAAAATTCAGGGTCCCCCGAAATCCTGGGGTCCCAAGCAATTGCCTGGGGTTATTTCCAGCCCAGTTCAAGTGTCAACTTTCTAGGAAGTAGATACAAAGTATTTGATTGTCATAATGGGAAATAAAACTTCCCTCGAGAGGCTCTGTAAAACCAACGGAATTATAATTTATCTAGGGGGTTTATATAAGTTACCAGTGTTTTAAATGAATTGGAATTATTATGGAATTTTCACTTTCTATGTTCTACTAATTTCACGACAAACAAATAAGATGGCAAATTGCCACTTTCCATAAAGTCTGATTTCTTGCACTTACTTTCTGATAACCAAACAAGACCTTAACTTCAAACACTCCTAATAACTTTCTAGACTACATTAAATCCACAACCTCCACAATCGGTCTCAATTCCTTGAATTGCATAGAAACAGAAACAAAATTGGAACAGCTAGGGGTTCAGATAAACTACATTCAACCATTCTCCAATGGATGAAAACAAAGAGAGAAAAGAATGAAGAAAAGGATATCATAGACATCGAGAGGATCAACGGCGGCGGCGGCGGCGGCGCCGGAGTGAGGATCGTCGGGACGAGATACTCGTTCCTTCTTGGCGTGGACCACGGGGTTGGGGTTGATTAAACCTAGCGTCATCTCTCTCTCTCTCTCTCTCTCTCTCTGTATGAAGACTGAGTGAGGTGGTTTCTGTCTGGTCTTGTTATGAGTTCAATGAATTCGACATCGGAGAGAGAAACATTCACGGGCAATGTTCAGAATCTGGCCCCAATGCATCCAAGAAAGTCTTGCATTTTTTTTTCTTCTTTTGTTTTAGTTTTTTTACTAAACATTACTTAAATTTTAAAATTATTTATATTTTATTGTCCCGATTTTTTTGATAATTATAAAAAGAATTCTAATATTTTAAAATTATTAAAAAGAATCCCAAAATTTTATTATATTAATAAAAAAGGACCTATTCCAGCAAATAAGAAAAAATGACTTCCCTTTCAAAACGGGAAAATCATAATTCTGAATGGTCCAAAAACCTCCACGGTAATTATTATGCAAATTTAGATAGAATCAAAATAAACCAGATAGCTCAAAAACTTTTCAAAATGACGTCAGATGACCGGAGATGATCCTTTTTATTAATATAATAAAACATTTGGGTCCTTTTTAATAATTTTAAAATCTCAGGGTCCTTTTTATAATTACAAAAAGGTTAGGGTAGTAAAATATAAATAATCCTATATTTTAGGTACTATTTAAAAAATTATCTAATTTTTTAATTTTTTTAAAGTCATATTTTAACTTTTTAAACGTTTAAATATCACATCTTAATGTGACGCTATTAACGAATATTAAGACGTGACTTTAAAAAGTTTTAAATGTGAGTTAAAAAATTAAAAAAAACATAGATAATTTTTTAAAACTACACCTAAAAGTTAAATAATTTTAGCAAAAAAAAAAAAAAAAAAAAAAACCTTTTCTTTTTATAATATTAAGTGAGATCTTATTTGGTTGTCATATAAACTAAATTCTTATATAAAAGTTGTATTTTTGAGAAATTCAATTTTCTTGGCAACTTTTTATAAAAGTAGATAAAATACGTTTGGTTGCTAGAAAATAAAACTTCCTTGGGAGTTTAGTTTAAATGAATGAATTAGAACTTATTTAGGGGGGCCATGTAAGTCACTTCCGCATTTTGAAAAAACTTTTTGATTCTATCTACTTCCTACCATTCAAACGAGAGTCAAAATTTGCATTTCTTATGAATTTCTACTTTAGTATTTACTTCCTACACACCATACGAGCCTGAGACTTTCGAACTATTGATCAAAATTAAAGTGACTTTTCAAATTTTTAATTTTATTAAAGACACCTCTAAACTATTTGTCAAAATTAATTTAACCTCCAACTTCTAATTTTATCAAAAACATCCCTCAAAATATGTATTAAAATCAATTTAATCCACAACTTCAAAAATTTTACCAAATACATCTGAAATTGGTTCAGACATCATGAGATTTGATAATATATTTTTTAGATGCCCTCGAGTTTTAAAATATTCAATAATAACCTGAACTTTGTTAACTTTTTTTTTTTCTATGTATCGTTTCTACAACTTTGTTCGAATTCCATTTAATTAATCTAACCTGACACTTAAAAAATAAGTTGACTAAAATAAAAAATCTCATTGCTATATCCAAAATTTCAATATCAAAAAAATAGTTAAAATAGTTTAAAAATAAAAATGTAATTCTAATTTTAAGAATTCCTTATTGGTAGTATTAAGGAGTTTTTTATTTCTAAAATTTTAAATTATTTTTAATATTCAAAATTATTTTAAATATAAATTATACAATAACAAGAACAACAATAGGTCCAGTGCCTAAAAGGCTCCCACGTAAGCAGGGTCTGAGAGGGATAGGATATACGTAGCTTTACCCCTTCAGGGTAATACCCTAATAAGAAGCTGTTTCCGATGACTTGCAACCTGAAAGACATGAAGAGCATGAAAAGCATAGAAAGCACAGAGCATAAAAAGCATGTAATCATAGAAGCATAGAAGCAAGAGGAAAATACTTGTGCACCATGTCAACATAATTTAGTGAAATCATAAGGATTCAAGAGGAAAATACTTGTAAAAAAAAGTACAAAAGTTTAGGATATCCGGAGAATATTTTAAAATATTAAGAAAATGTATTACCAAAAGCTAGGGTACTTGTGTTAAAAAAAAAAGTTAGGGTACTTGAACCATTTTTTATTTTTTTTTAGTAAACCATTTTTTTTTTTTTTTAGTACTTTCAAATATTTTTGATAAAATATCAGTTAAAGAAGAAAAGCGATCTTCATTAATAGTTCAGAGGATGTCTTTGATTTTATTGATTTTCACCAATAGTTCGAGGGTAGCTTTAATGAAAGTAAAAGTTAAAGGGTCATATTTATTTTGACCTATAGTTCATGTTAAATTATTTTATTACCTGCATAAAATAATTTAGGGTTATTTAGGTCAAAGGTCCCTATATTTTGCTCGTTATATCAATTTAGTCCTTACATTTTTAATTGTGTCAATTTAGTCCCTAAATAATACAAAATATGTCAATTTAGTCATTTGATCAAACTTAAGTTAAGTTAATGATGTAATTTTGAATAATAAAATTATGGTAGATGCAAATAACGTATTATAAATTTATCTATTTACTCAATTTAACCTAACTAGTTGCCGAATCATTAAAAATTTTATTAAAAACTTAACATAAATTTTCTTTAAGGACTAAATTGACACAATTAAAATTATAAGGACTAAATTGATAGAATGCATAAGGTACATGGATATTTGGCGTAAATAACCCAATAATTTATTTACCTACTGTAATTCTTACATTATTTGAAAAAATATCAATTATAATCAAAATTGTTCTAGGAAGCCCATTGGGCCTTTATCACGCCGATTAAAATGATCCTTTCACTCCTTAAAGGCCCAGAGAGAGTCCAAATCGGGTAATTGTAATTTGTAACCATTTTAAACGACGTCGTGTCATAACTAACCGGCAACTGCCGGTTCCACCGATTGCCAGTTGCCAGTTGCCACTCTCCCCACTGCATCGTCAGCATCTAATACGTAACCCAGGGAAACCTCACCGCCGACCACCGCAGCTCGGAGAGAGAAATGGCGCGTTAGAGAGAGAAAGAGAGAGGAGATTGAAGAGAGAGAAAATGGTGCATGGCGCGTACGATGCCTTCCGTCTCTTACATGAATGCCCTTCGAAGATCGACGCAGTGGAATCGTACGGCTCGAATCTCCTTGTAGGCTGCAGCGATGGATCGCTTCGAATCTACGGTCCTGAATCCTCCGCCTCTGATTACTCTCCAACGTCGGATCGCAGCGCCGAAACCCTAGACCTAGTGAAAGAGCCGTACACGCATGATCGGACGATAAATGGATTTGCAAAGAAGCCGATCATTGCAATGAAGGTTTTGCGGTCTAAGAAGCTCTTGCTTACGCTGTCTGAATCGATTTCGCTTCATAAAGTTCCAAGCTTGGAGACTGTAGCGGTTATTACGAAGGCGAAGGGGGCGAATGTGTATAGTTGGGATGATCGGAAAGGGTTTTTGTGCTTTGCTAGGCAGAAAAGAGTTTGTATTTTCAGGCACGACGGTAATAGCAATGCTTCTTTTTCAATTTTTGTTGGGAATTTATCATACATTTCAATATATATAATGAAGTACCTCAAGATTTCGAAATTCTATTAATTTGGTACCTAATGCTGGAACTTGGTGAATTTTTATCAAAATTCAATCAATTTTCTCCATAAAATGTTCATATGATACATGATTAGAGCAATATATATGAGTTAATATTAATATTTTCAACAAAAATCAAACGAGATTACAAAAAAATTTCATTGAATTATGATGAAAGATATCTATGTATTTGTTAAATAATGCATTATGTTAGTATTTATGACAAAAAGTTATAACATTATGATACATGACACTTGTTATAACTATGTTCTATGTCTGCCATTTCTTATAAAAATCTATCAAAATTTGACAGATAGTACCTAATTGATACAAATCTGAATTTTCAGGGTAACTAAATCATAAAATTTTTAAATATTAAGATATCCCATTGTATATATTGAAATGTTGCAGTACATAGGTATATATTATTAATGCTCAAGGTATCTAAGTGATATATTCCCATTTTTCTGTTTTGTTCAGTAGATCTCCTATTAGAATTGTCCAGTATAATCGCCAGTTTTGGTTGAATTTCTTACTCGATGTACAAAACTGACTGTCTTTCCAGTAGAACTCTAGGTTTCGCCTTCGGGTAAATTACACATTGGTACACTGAGGTTTGGTATTAATGTGAAATAATATTTTAGTCCAACAGTTAGATGTATTTAATAAAATAGCCCAACAGCGGTGTTTAAGTTTGTAAAATTAGGCATCTTAACCAACTTTTCTTCATTAGCAGTGTCACAACATTGCGGTTCATGTGTGGGATGAGAGCAATAGCGAGTGGATGGTGGTTTTACCAACAAATAGTGATATATTTTATACCATTTCACACTATTATTTGGACTATTGTATTATGTATATGTAACTTTTGGACTAGAAAAATATTTCATTAAGTTTGTAGAATAAAATTAGTGTACTAAACCTCGAGGTACTAATATATAATTGATCCCAACCATTTTCCTTTCACAATTTTGGGTTTTTTTGGGTGTTTCTTTGTTCCCTCATAGAAAATTGGTGGTCCTCCTTTTTGTGTTGTTAATGTGCTTGCCAAGGACGTGTAAGTACTGAGAATTTGCGATGATGCACAGTTCTAATGCTTCACTTGTGTAGGTGGACGGGGTTTTGTTGAAGTGAAAGAGTTTAGTGTTCCAGACATTGTGAAGTCGATGGCTTGGTGTGGTGAAAACATATGCATTGGAATCAGGAAGGAATACATGATTCTAAATTCTACTAATGGTGCTTTGTCTGAGGTGTTTCCTTCCGGAAGAATAGCCCTGCCGCAGGTGGTGTCTCTTCCCTCTGGAGAACTTATTCTTGGTAAGGTAAGGGGCTCAATTTAATTGGTATTACACCTTTTTTGACGCTACCCTGGTAAAGATGGCTGACAAAAGTAAGCCTTGCATAGCGCCCACGATGCGATTCAAACTGATGATTTCAGAATTGCCCAAAGTGTATAGTTTGATGATGGTGGAACATTTTGTTGAGAGTTTTATGTTGGTTATTCTGTCTTAGTCTGTTGTGCTTATCCTGTTTTCCTTTTTATTCTGCTAACGTTTATTGTAATGATCAGTTATGAACTGTTTTCAAATTTTGTTACTGGTGTAACTTCCGTTGCCTGCTCGCATGAAATGTTCTCATGAGCTCTGCTGAATTAGATTTGACTTACTGCTGCTGTAAGGATACAGTTTAAATAATAAGAACTTTGCATAGGAACACAAACTTGGTTTTAGATATTGGTCTGTATAAACTTCATAAGGAACTTCAGATACTGATTTTTGGCTTATAAAACTCAGTATCGTGGTTTTCTGTGTCTAGAGATGTGTTCTTCTAAAGATCCGATTCCCTTTCTTTTACTATCTACCAGAATTTGTAAGAGTTGTATGTCTTGAATGAATTGACTCTTGCTTGCACTCTCAATCTTAAATTTACCCCTCAAGTCTTTCTTTGTTCCTGAAGATGCTATTATTTTGTTCTTTTCTTCTTTCTCCCTTGCCAACTGAACATAATCACCTCTAAGTCGGACTGGCTGTAACAGTCACTTTATTGCGAAGCAGGAAACCCTCCCAAATCGGTCCATGTTCAGTCCATGTATGAGAATTTGATTGATCTTGTGATAAGTGTTGCTATGCTATTGCTTATTGCGTGACTCATTGGAGATTTTAAAGCTCTTGAGATAGACTTGTATCGGCAATGATTCATTTTGAGCCATTTCATCAGTGATAGCCTAACTCATAATTCGTTGCTACAACAACAACTATAACAACAAACCCAGTGCCTCCAAGGGCTCCCACAATAGCAGGGTCTGGGGGGGTAGATGTATGCAGCCTTCCCCCTTCAGGGGGCTACCCTGAAGAGAGGCTGTTTCCGAGGACCCCTTCAGGGAGCCATTTCATCAGTGATAGCCTAACTCATAATTCGTTACTATGTGCGTATTTTACTCTTATATCTGTCCCTTGTTGCTTGCAGGATAACATAGGAATTTTGGTGGACCAAAATGGGAAGCTTGTTCAAGATGGCAGAATTTGTTGGTCTGAGGCTCCAACGGAAATTGTCATCCAGATACCATATGCTATTGGTCTCTTGCCTAGGCATATTGAGGTGGGCTGGCTATGTTCTATTGAAAAACAACCAAAAACAGAAATGCAGAAAAGAAATAGGAAAGTTTTTGGTTCTTTTCCTGGATGTTGAATATTGTGCAAATCCAAATATATGTTATTGCTGCTGCAGATACGGTCTCTTCGGGTACCATATCCGCTTATTCAGACTGTTGTGCTGCGAAGTGTTAAGCATCTTATTCAAAGCAACGGTGCAATTATTGTTTCATTGGACAATTCTGTATACGGGCTTTTTCCTGTCCCTCTTGGTGCACAGGTACATTTTGCCCCCTATAATCCCTCCCTGGAATGCAGTAGATACTGAGTTCTGTTACTAACTGGAAGCAAACTCTTGGTTCTGACATTAGTATGTTATTAGTTAAAATCGTTACCTACAAATCGGATTATGCATTTCTGAAACTCACTAGGATTCTCTGATGTGTGACATTTGAACTTTGTGTGCTTTTGCTGCATGGACATTTTTCTTGAAGCATGTTAAAAAGGGTTAAGTCAGGGTCAAATAGCATAAACCCAAAAGCTCTTTTTCCCAAAGATGCATGTCCGCTCCTAATCTCTGATATTGTCTTCATTCTTTGTTTCATAATTGCAAAGACAAATGATCAATAGTCTTAAGGCTGTGATCATTTATGTATATAATGATCAGAATAACTGAGAATTTTTTAAAACTATTAGCAGCTATTAAATTGTCAAGATCTGGATGCCCAAGCCATGGCAAAATTTTCTGTTAATTGTCACGATATGATGCCCTCTTATTTGAAGGAGACAGTTCTTATGAGTGGAAACCAAGAAACTTCCCTGTCACTAAATACTTGTTATTGGACTGGGATTATTGAGACTTTGCTGCCGAAAGTAGAGGATGGTATTGATTAGAAAACAAAGGACATAGTAATGTAACTAGAAAACAAATTGAAAACTAAATTCTCAATGTTTCATATGGCAGATAGTGCAACTGACAGCATCTGGGAATTTTGAGGAGGCCTTGGCTTTATGTAAACTCCTTCCACCAGAAGATTCAAGCCTCAGAGCTTCAAAAGAGAGCGCAATCCACATGAGGTAATTTCAGAAATTACGGAATGTGGGCTGCCTAGACCCTGCTTACGCGGGAGCCCTTGAGGCACTGGGTCTGTTGTTGTTGTTGTTGTTGTACGGAATGTGGGCTGCACACCTTTGGGGTAACTTGTGTATCGTGATATATTTTGGGTGCATTACATAATTTTGAGTTGCAGGCAAGGTTGATGGACATCTATTTTCTTATCCAGGGCTGTTGTGAATTCTGATCTCCATACCGTTAGCTATATTTGCATGATTTCTTGACGTTAAATATGCTTCAGAACTCTCTAGGATAATGATATAGACCTTTATATATCCAGTATAAGTAACAGAGTTATAACCTTACCCAACAGAATCAACAAACATATGAACTGTTTGATAATGGCCTGCCATTGATCCTGAGTCTTCAGTAGAATTCAATAGATGTGCAGAGTGATAATTTTCATTGATCTCCCTACCCAACTAACTTCATAGCCAAGTTCTTGTCATCTATACCCTGACCTGACTGAGGCAGTTGGATTTGAGTTTCGGGCTTGATGCTTGAAATAGTGAATATAACTTCACATTTCCGTCATGTTATATTATAAGTAATTTGGTTGAAGAAGTTAGGTTTGCGTTTCTTGTTCTGATCCAAATAATGCATGGTCAGTTGGAAAGTCAAGTGAAGGCTTAGTGCCTATTATTTTTTAAAAAAAATTTATAATTTTTTCTTGCATCATGAAGGAAAATACTTTTTGGTTTAATATAATCGCTGGTTGATGCAGATATGCAAATTATCTTTTTGAAAATGGGAGCTATGAGGAGGCCATGGAGCATTTTGTGGCTTCTCAAGTGGACATCAGACACGTGCTTTCCTTGTATCCATCTATTATTATTCCTAAGTCAGCTGTGCTCCCCGAGCCTGAGAAGCTGATGGATATTGGATGGGATGCTTCAGATCAATCAAGAGGTTCATCTGCTATGTCAGATGATATGGAATTTTCCCCAACTACACATGTGGACTATGGTGAAAATGCTTCCTTAGAGTCCAAGAAAATGAGCCACAACACCCTCATGGCTCTCGTCAAATTTTTGCAAAAGAAAAGGTTCAGTATCATTGAAAAGGCTGCAGCTGAGGGAACAGATGAGGCTGTTTTCGATGCTGTTGGCTCTAATTTTAAGTCTTATGATTTCAACAAGCCTAAGAGATCAAACAAGGTCACTACTGATTTCCTTTTGCCTTATACTGGGCTATTGCAACATATGGCTTCATTGCTTTAATTCTGAAATGAATTTGGGAAATCACGTAAGCCAAAGCCACAAGGGGCGTTTTATGTTTTATTGTCAATTATTCTCTGTCTTTCTTTATTCTTTTAAACATCTTTCCATCTGTCACTACTAGGATGTAAAGTGTCTTCACTGTTCAACTTGATAAGCTGGTTGGAATGTTCTTCTGTTGGCCATGTTGACAACTCACTGATGTAACTAACCTTTTAACGAAGTTATTCTTGATAGTATTCTATCCTTTTTTCGAGTCACATACTACTTACTGTCATTCAGCTCATCTTATGACATTGTACTTGGATAGTATTTGTGCTCGAGTTTCATACTTGTCACTAATAACATTATGGTTTGACGACATGCCTGATGTTGACATATGCTGAAGTAGCTAGATCATCATATGTTGCTTCAAAATTCTTTTTGAAGCTGACATTTGAACTCCTAATACTAGTGGCTATTGGAAACTTTTTTTAACCTCTTTTGATCAATGTTTGTCCTGCTATGACTGTATCCATTGTGTTCCATTTATCATTTTGTTTGCTAACTGTAACTTTGACTTCAATGGCTTGATATGTCGTAATGTTAATTTATCTGGATAATTTAGGGCCGTAGCAGTGCTCCAAGAAGCTCTGGTGCTCGGGAGAGAGCATCTATACTGGATACAGCACTTCTTCAAGCTGTGATTCTAACAGGTCAGTCTTCAGCTGCTACAGAATTGTTGAAAGGCCTCAACTACTGTGATATGAAGATATGCGAGGAGTTCTTGCAGAAAAGGAATCAGTATTCTGCACTTCTAGAATTGTACAAGTGTAATGACATGCACCGTGAAGCTTTGAAACTTCTACATCAACTAGTACAAGATTCAAAGTCAGACCAAACACAGCTTCTCCAGAAATTCACACCTGAGAAGATTATTGAATATCTCAAGGTAAGTTTCTGGTGCAAAGTTAAAGTTTTAGAACTCATCATTTTTTCTAATTTATAGCTACTGGTTTCATTTCTATTGTTGGCCATACAAGTCATTAGGACATTGTTTATGAAGTACCTTTAGACTAGTTCTCTAAATCATCTATGTTGTATATATATATATATCTTGCAGCCTCTTTGTGGAACCGATCCAATGCTTGTTCTGGAATATGCTATGCTTGTTCTTGAAAGCTGTCCAACGCAGACTATTGAACTCTTTCTGTCAGGGAATATTCCAGCAGATATGGTTAACTCGTATTTGAAGCAGCATGCTCCAAACATGCAGGCTACCTATTTAGAGCTTATGCTTTCGATGAACGAAAATGCAATCTCTGGGAATCTGCAGAACGAGATGGTAAATTTTGCTTTGCATACACTTCTAACTGTTACCAGCATGACTTTTCTCCTACTAGGACGTTTGTGTTCAGATGGAGTTTATATATACTGTTCATGCAATCTAGCTTGTAAGTTATATCAAGGACTCACTTGCAAGATGATGTAAAACAGGTCCAAATATATCTTTCAGAAGTACTTGATTGGTACACAGACCTGAGTTCACAGCAGAAATGGGATGAAAAAACTTACTCCCCCACCAGGAAGAAGTTGTTGTCGGCTTTAGAGGGCATATCAGATTATAACCCAGAAGGTATACTGAAGCGTCTTCCGCATGATGCACTGTCTGAAGAGAGGGCTATGTTGTTGGGCAAGTTGAACCAACACGAGCTTGCCTTGTCCCTGTATGTGCACAAGGTACTTTCTAGATTGATTCCTTGTTCTTTTGGGTCACAAGGATAGTTACTGTTGAGATATGATGTGTGAAGGAAACACATTAGTAGAGTTCTGGAAGTCTTGAACGCTTCTGGTTGTCATCTTGATGAACTGGGCAATCTTTTACCAACCCTTTCCTGTTTCAATTGATCTGTGGGTAGTTTTACATTCCAAATTACGAAGGAATGGCATATAATTATAAATTGCTTTGCATATGTTTCTAACTTTTGTGGGCCTTATAAAAATTTGTAGCATTTGCATTCATTTATAATATAAATAGACTCTGGAATAGTACACAGGCCCCTCCTTTTTTTTGAGATATTTTGATGTATGCCTCCTTACGAACCTTTATCACTGAAATTTATATGTTCCTTTTATCTATGTAGTTCTGCTCGTGGAGGGGAGATCCTAGTGCTGTGATAAGTTTGCTTCTAGGCTCCCTGTCAAAGGAGGTTAGACTGCATAAATGTGAGACCCTTCCCACCCTTCTTTGACAGGAACCTCGTACAATGGACTCTTATTTCCTTTAGTTAAATTTGGTAGTGGTATTCACTAAATTATATTTATGGTTTTTTCCAATCTTCTTATGCTTGTTGAACTCATTCATTCTGTACTGAAAATGGCACTTTGCACTCACCCTTCTGCTGTATAATCGGAGTAAGAAGGAATTAGTTTGTTCTGACCATTTGTCACTGCATACTTCATGTCATAGTTCCTAGATCCCCTCCACACCCTTGCATTCTATCTCTCGATCGTGCATGCGGTGAAGCCTTTACTATTTTCCTATGGGTTATTCCTTGTTAGCCCTGGGAGAAGTGGCATATCATGGTTGCATTGCATCTACCACACTTTGCAAAAGTTGCACGCATGTAAAGAATTTGGCTATTATGGTCCATTTCCTATGTTGCCTATGCTGGTCGCACCATATGTTTCTCTTGCTAACAATTTTTCCTTTGTGTAGCTTCATGCTCCAGAATTGGCTCTTTCCTACTGTGATAGAGTTTACGAGTCTCAATGTCATCAGCCTTCAAATAGATCTCAGAGCAACATATACCTTACTCTGCTGCAAATTTATCTGAACCCAAGGAGGACAACAAGAGACTTTGAGAAACGAATTGTTAATCTTGTCTCATCTCCAAATCCTGGACTATCAAGGGTTAGCTCTTCTTCTTCAGTTAAAAGTAAAGGAGGTCGCTTAGCTAGAAAAATTGCTGAGATTGAGGGTGCAGAGGAAATGCGCTTTAGTCTCAGCAACACTGACAGTGGAAAGAGTGATGGTGATACTGACGAAGCCACCAGTGAAGAAGGTTCTAATATAATGCTTGATGAGGCCCTTGATCTTTTGAGCCAAAGGTGGGAAAGAATTAATGGACCACAGGCTCTCAAACTTTTGCCCAAAGAAACTAAGATTAAGGTATGATTTGTTCTTTTTATATGATTTGATGAAAGACGCAAATTAATGAGAGCTGTTCTAAGCTCCTGCATTCACTGCTATGGCAACTTAGTCAATTTGTAGAACCTTGGTATTACAGGCAGTTTGATCACATATAGAAAAAACAGATCATTCAGATGCACTCTAGGTAATTTTTCTACCATTTGATATGTTATACCAATTGTTGATTGGTGCTGATTAACCGATGCTTGCTCACCTGATGTGACAAGAAAAAGTATTATCGTGCCGAGTGAATGGATTGACCTTGAAACAACAACGATTCATTTTAAGGTGTAAGTGGATCAAGAATAGACAATTGAGAGACTCATTTTATACTAGTAGCAGAGGTTGTTGAAGGTGTAGAAAGTCTTTTAAGACCCCCAAGTTCTCTCTTTAGAGGAATTATGCCTTTAAAGATTTCTAATTTCTCAAGCGGTGGCTTTTTAGTTTAATTTGGTTTGAATCTGATTTGCAGAACTTGCTATCATTTCTTGGACCCCTACTGAGAAAATCCAGTGAAGCGCATAGGAACTTGGCCGTGATCAGGCGACTGAGGCAGAGCGAGAACCTCCAGGTATGCAAACTTTTCATAGACAGATAGGTCAAGAAATAACTTAGAAACACACATTCCTTTCTCGTGTTGAAAAGGTGCTTTTGAAGCAACATATGCAAATATGTGATTCATAAAGACAGAAAGGTTGTTATTTCATGTGTTTTTACTTATTTCCAGTGGTGAGTTCTGACATCTGATAGAATAACCTAGGTAAGTATTTTGGTGAATAGGAAATTGTTCTTTTGGCGTCTTATTTTCTTTCTTCCAATCTTTGTCTATGGCATAATCGAATTAATCAAGAGTAGAAGTGACTCAATTTTTAACTCATTGGACGATAGACTAAACGGGTTAGGCTATATTTTCTCCTGGGTTTAGGTGAAAGATGAGCTGTACAACCATAGGAAAGCGGTTGTGAAGATAACAGGAGATAGTATGTGCTCTCTTTGCAACAAGAAGATAGGAACCAGCGTTTTCGCAGTCTACCCCAACGGCAAAACACTTGTACACTTCGTTTGCTTTCGAGACTCTCAGAGCATGAAGGCTGTGAAAGGCTCCCAGCTTAAGAAGCGGTGATCTTCAGTTAATCGGCACGTATGTGACTTTCTCGCTCGCTCTCTCTCTCTCTCTCTGCACCTTTTAATTTCCTACAATGTGCATGGTGTCGGGAGAAGATAGATTTGCCTAGAGAGAGGGGAAAAAAATTTGTTTTAATGGCGAAACTTGGAAGAGAGATAATTGTTGAAGGTTCAGATATGTAGAGGTGGTAATTTATCATGGATTGTTGATATGCGTTTTTATTATTAACTTTGTGATTATATGTTTGATCGGGAGAAGGCAGGGATCCAGACTGTTTTGATATGGACCCAATTGTAAACTGGTAATGGGTGTCTTAATATTGTTTATGATTGATTGATTGAAACAACTATACTATACTATTTCTAGACATATGGACAATCATATTTCTTTATTTTTATGGTGAGAGGATTTAGAAAAACTAGTCTTTTGTACACTCCGGAATCTTTTAAGAGAGTGAACCGTCATGAGGTCAGAGTCGGTGTAGTGGTAGTTATCGTGCTCCAACTTGGGATTGACTCGGGTCCGAACCTGGTTACCCTCTCCCAAATATAAAACGTCGGAAGTTGTCCTTTTCCTAAAGGAACCCCTGATGTCTGATCCTCTTTTGTCTAATGGTCGACATTGTATTTGTGATTTTATTGTAAGTTAATGTTACAGAGTATTTTCTGCTAATGTTAAGAGTAATAACAGAACTTGTTCTAGAGTCATGTTATGTTGATATTACATTAGTATTAACAAAAATGTTCCGACAATAACACGAGCCATATTGTACTTGCAATTACCAATATCTTTCACAAATGTCCTGTTCAAGTGGTCCTTTTTTTGAACTAAATTCTTCTTCTTTGGTATTGTATATTTGGTTGGGAGTATTTGAATAGTTTTCTGTAGTCTACAAAAACAACAATAAATCCAGTGTCACAATGGCTTCCCGCCATAGCAAGGTCTAGGGGGAGGGGGTGAAATGTACGCAATCTTACCCCTTCAGGGTAGAGGTTGTATCCGAGGGCCTCCAACCTAATAATTCTCTGTAGTTTGTGCCCCATTTATTGTTTTGCATGAAATTGTACGGGGTGCGTTGAGTGTGAAAATTCTTTCATTTTCCAATTCTCTGTTTCTAGTTGTTTTCTGCGTGTGGGGAATATTGAACAAAAATTTGAACAGTTTTGGAAACGTACAAAATACTTTGAAGAGGCAACAACAACAAACCCAGTGCTTCCAAGGGTTCACGCATAAGGAGGGTCTAGAGGGGTAGATGTATGCAGCCTTCCTTCTCCAGGGGGCTACCCTGAAGAAAGGCTGTTTCCGGGGACCCCAGCCTGAAAAGCTGGTCCGCAGCAATGAGTCAAAGACCTGGCAAACAGAAGAAGCATCAAATGCATGATTATAGCAAACTTATGGTAGGCACACTGCAAGCAAAGCAACAGGCTCAAAGCATGTCACAAGAAGCACATATCAACATATAAGATAAAGATAACTATATGATAGGGATAGAGGATAGAGATAGAAGGGATAGAGAAAAGAAAGGAGATAGGGATGGATATAGAGGTAGAGATAAAGATAAGTAGGTAAGTAGCAGCATTCGCATCTCCGCCACCTTCATCTTCTGTGTGTGCTGTTGTTTCATTGCCCTGCACTCCGCCCCATACTTCATGGTTGGCCTCACAACCGTCTTATAGTATCTTCCCTTTAACTTTAAGGGAAACTTTCTATCACAAAGTACCGCGGAGGCCATCTTCCACTTATGCCTTCCCGCTTTAATCCGGTTAAAGCATGATGTTATGTTCACTATACCTCAAAGGGGAGCTATGATGTCTCTAACAAGGATTAGAAAGAGTAACATGTTTCGGGAAAGACCAAAAGCATTAGTTATATTATCTGTGATCAAAATAATAACACGATAATTGAAAAGATGATGTGTGAACTGGAGAAACATTGTGATCAATAATGTGTAATTGGGAGACAGGATAGACGGTGGAGAAATTATTTTTTTTATATGATCACGCTTATAAAATTTTCTAAATCTATTGTTTTCCTACGGATAATTTTGTTTATAATACCCACAAAAATCTACATCCTTATGTTCATATCTATAAAAGAGATCTTATCAAGTTTGGCCTCGTCTTTACAAATTTTTTCTTGGCGCTAAACATCCATCGTCAAATCCTAAATTTACAAGTTTTCTAATAAACTAAAAAATTTATGATTCTATCAATTCCTTGAATAGAAAGACAATGACAAACTCATTTTCAAAGTACTGAATCAGTTCATATTGATTAAGCTTTTTTTTTTTTAAATTAAGGTTGAATCTCCAACTAATACACCTCGACATTATTGATAATTTATTGATTCAAAAGATATCTCATCTCAATTGAAAAAGCAAATACTTTTTCAATAAAATTGAGTTATGTTACTATAAGGTTTGAAAATAATATGTAGACACTAAGTTAAAGAGGTTCTAGACCAAGTTTTAGGATGAATAACATCTTAGGGAATCCTCATATTGCACGTCTTAAAACATTGTTAGTAAAATACACCTTATTAAATATGTATTAGCATTTTTTCGTTCAAAAAAGACATGTACCTATTATTATCAATAATATGGTAAAATACATTTTTTTTTTTTTAAAATGCTAGCCATTGAATGCCATTTTATAACAATGTATTTACGTATTTCACTGATAAAAGAACAAATAATCATTTCAAAATAATTATATTTATACGTAAATTAAGTATTTATATTTTGCGAAATTTATCAATTCAACATCCAAACTATCAATTGAAACATTATTTTTAATTGTGTTTTGCTTCTTCCTACTGCAATTATATATAATTCCAGCAAACAAAATTCAAAATGACAAGAGCTATATTCTTCTCCATTATGTTAATATTATGTAGTTATATATATTCTTTTTAATTTTCATACTATATTTTACTAATAATGTTTTCAAGTGAAAATATTATGAGTGGTCAGGGATCCTGGATCTCTTTTCTAAAACTTCAATTTTTTCATAAAGAGAAATATGAATTATTTACTCCAAAAATCCTTGTAATTTTCCCACAATGTTAATTTTTAGTCTTTTTATTTTTAATTATTTTAATTTAATATATATTTTTATATTATATCAATTTAATCATATGGTGAAATTGATTGTGACATAATTCTTAAACAAACTCGCCTATAATCCGATCATCAAAGTTTTAGTCGCCAACTTACCCTTTAATTTCACTCCAAAAACTAAATTGATACAAAATAAATTCTATAGGGACTGAAAATTAACGCAATTAACAAAGCTAAGAGTAAAAAGACTAAATCGACAAAGTACGGCATAAATAACCCAACAAAAAGAAAAAAAATTGTGCATCCTCATGAAAATGCCTGCTTCGATGCAATTCTTGAACTGCACCACATTATTATCAAATATCTTCACAGAACATTCATGCAATTAGAAGGATCCATGGATCACTTTTTAGCTTTCAAAGAGAACACTTGCTTGCTCAGATGTAAACAGCAGCTAGAGTCGGACATAACCCCAAGCAATTTAAGCACCCGCTTGGAGCCCCTAAATTTAAGGCCCCCAAATTTTAGGGGATTGATTTTTTAAGGTAATATAATAAGTTCCAATATTACCATTTTTAGAATTTTATTATATATAAAGGGCCCCCCTTTAAAAGGTCAGTATGGGGCATCGAAAATGTCAGGACCGACCCTGGCAGTAGCAATAGAAAGATCATAACCCACTTAGCACAGCTTAGATTTCATTATTCTTCTCCCTCATCAGCGTCCCCACCTTCTAATTCTTCTTTATATCTTGCAGAACCACTTGTGCCGCGTTACGGCCAGGCGCCCCCATAACGCCTCCGCCAGGATGAGCTCCGCTTCCACACAGATATAGTCCTGCCACTGGCGTCCTGTAGTTCGACCTGTTCAATGAATAAAGTTGTGGTTCGTTAGAGCGCTTAAAGATTGCACCGCCAGACGCCAGCACGTAAAGGAATAAACGACAGGTGACGGCTCTTACATAATAGAATCTGCACTAGGCATTACACGATTGATTGAGGGACGTTTTTGTAGTGGCATTCAAGGGTGAATATGCATGGTACTTCTGTTGTTGAACACTTTCGGGTTTTCTTTTTTTCTTTTTTCTTTTTTTTTTTTTTTTTTTTTTTTTTTGGTAAGTGGGAATACAGAGATTTGAACCCATGACTTATTATCATAAGACGTCATCAACTGTGGTTGCATTTTAATTAGTAAAC
This sequence comes from Simmondsia chinensis, assembly GCA_018398585.1. Taxonomy (NCBI): domain Eukaryota; kingdom Viridiplantae; phylum Streptophyta; class Magnoliopsida; order Caryophyllales; family Simmondsiaceae; genus Simmondsia; species Simmondsia chinensis. The sequence goes on along the minus strand of JAGTTD010000002.1, from coordinate 37,306,815 downwards.
CAAGCCCAATTGACCTGTTGCTATTGAACATTTCACATATCACAGAGCCTTTGGTCTAACCTACGGAGTCGAAATATATATGAAGCTTACATATAAGTCCAAGTGGGGTTCCAACCTAAAGTCAATTAACATTAGGTAGAGTAGGCTCACTAGACTTATATGTTGATATCTTTTCTCTCGCAACTTTTATGTGAAATTTCTTATTAGACTCGTATATAAAGTTTTCAACGGAACACATGCATAAATTTGTTAACATGATCAAAATCATCAAAAGATTAAAATTAGTAATTGCAAAAAAATTCAATCAAATTCTCATTCCTTGGAAGAATCCAATATGATCATTGCGGCTCATTATGTAATGTCCACTGCATCCACATTACCGTGGCACTATGAAGTCAACCCGTCAATCCGTGATTTGAATCTATGACTCAAGTGGCCGATTCTCCCCTGGTGTGGGGGCTGGTGTGGCACACCCATGATCAAGGGTTCGAATCTTGGCATTCTTCTTCCCCTTTCCCCCCTCCCCCCATGTAATATTGATCAAAAAAAAAAAAAAAAAAAAAATCTATGACTCAAGTGACCATGCTTAGAAAAGTGAGCGAATATTTAAAATTCATGTTAATTTTTAAAAAACTTACCATCCCTTCACTGGGCGCATTAAGAAGAGGGAATCTAACGTCATAGCACCATGGAAGATATTGCCTCCTGTCAAAAATTTTATGGAAAAAATTATTTATATCAACACTTAGCAAAACAACAAAGAACCTCCATGAAAGTGCAAATCCAGTAAAGATGAGTAAATACACTAAATGGAAATATTAGAGGACAAACCATTTATCCAATATGCACTTGAACTCCGGGATAGAGGGTTATACATTCAGTAGCTGATAGTCAACATAAATAATTGTGGGATCTATTTGCATAAATTCTTAGATCAATGTAAGCTGACCCTATCGGATGTCATTACTAAAATCGGATCCCATAAAAAGTCGAAAGCTAATGAATGCTTAGGAGAGAGAATACTAGGACAGGTGGTCACCTATGTTGCATCTTTCTCAGAAAAGCCTTTCCATTACATTCCTACAGTTTCATTACTTGGATTGAGTGGCAATTCATGCCTTGAGGGAAAATGTTGACCTGCTCAAAAAGGAAGGTGACTTCCCTCAATAAGAAGAGAGGGCATTTTCCTTCAGGGAACATAAACCCTTTCGGTCATAATTTCATATCTTATATCTCACTTAATCTCAGTTAGATCAAGCACAAATACCCATATAAACATTGATAAAAAGATTATTTTCTTTAGTTAAACAAATTTTAACTTTTAACAGAAGAATATTTTACAATGAAACCTAGCTAGAAAAGAAAATTTTCCTGAAAGGAAAGTGTTTCCCCTCCAATGAAACGGAAGCCCTAAAGCGGGAAAAAGAACTTAGATGTGTACATATGTATGTATCCAATATGCAATAAGAAAACTTGATAAAACTTGGAGAAAACCTGTTAACCCAATTTCCCTCTCAAGGTCCGGAGGAGTAAGCATGTCATAGCCAACGATTGAGGAGCTGAAACCAGGTGCATATTCATCAACCAGAGAAAAACATCGTTGCGCAAACAATTCCTGCGGAGGATCATGCATCGATGTTACAACCAGCAGCCTTTCTTGTTTTGATTTTCTATTTTTAGTTTTCACTTAAACTTGGAAAAAAAAGAACAAAAAAAACCTAAACCGGAAAAATTCTTTTCCAAAAACCTATTTTTTAAGCACTCAGCAACCAAAAACTGCAAATAGAAAACCATACCAAATAGCCCCTTAATTATCAAGATACACACAGAGACACAAAGCTCCCAAGTTATGCAGCCATACAAATACAATTATAATTGATATAAGTTACTAGCTGAACTTTACTATTGTCGTGCTTGGCATTGTCCGAGCACTTTCTAAGAAAGAAACGAACCAAGCACGTTAAACATGAACTCACCCGATATGGTGGATCTTCCCAACTTCCATCAGAGGGTTTATAGGGAGTGTATTGAACAAAGAGGTTCACCACATGTTTACCTACAAAGTGCAGCAAGTGCTATTGTTAAAAAGGAAAAGAAAAAACTAATTACAACAAAATAAGCCTTTTTGGTGAATGAAACACCTAACACCATCTACTTACAATGGGAAGAAAACAATGATAATCTAAGCACTTTTTTCTGCTCCGAAATTTAACATGTCAATATCTTATCTCCAGCATGGCATATGACTTGCCAATATTCTCCATTTAAGGATACAAAATTAAGCATTGTGATTAACATATAAGGAAAAGATCATCTGATTAAGCTAAGATTACAAGAAAGATCAATCATGGAGCCTAAATGATAAAATGTCAAAAATAGTGAAGAACAGTTCAAGTACCAGGAGGAGAAATGGTCCTGTCCAGTGCAGAAGGAATGGTCATTTCAATAATTGGTCTTCGTGATGGTAAGCCGTTTTTAGCGTCTTGATAGGATGAGTGAATCTCCTCCATGCTGCCGAAAGTCGATACATAGGGCTATTAGAATGATATATCAAGTTAGGCTGCTGGCAGTTTAGAGGAGAAAATCCCAGACAGTATAAACATTGAATTCTGGAGATATTCTATAACTAACGTAAAATTACTATGGAACCTGCAAATGTTATGGAGGCCTATTGTTAGTACGGTATCAAAAGTAATAGCAGCCCCGTCACACCAATGTAATCACCATGCAGTATGGACTCAGAAGCCATCATATTCACACAACACAGATGACTAGAGGTATAGATGAGCTGATCTGGCTTGCAAGCCCTTCTGAGCTAGCTTGTCATAAAGCTCGAAAGACTTGGCTTGTTTAGCTTAACAAGCCAAGTCTGACAGTAATGAAGCTCGAGCTCCTAAGCTCGCAAGTCTAAACGGGCCTAAATGAGTCTATCTTATTTCAATTTAATAGCACAAATATGCAACTGAACCAAGTTCAAGCCTAAATGAGCAAAATTGAGCCTAAACAAGCAGAAATGAGCCTAGATGGAGTTTAAATGAGCCTAAATAAGTTGAGTTCAACTTGACTCAACCAACAGGCCCCCAACCCAAGATGAGCCAAGCTCAAGCTTGAAGTTCCCAAGCTCGCAAGCCCACTCTAAAGCTAATTGTTGACAAGGCGAGTCTCGAGCGTCAAGAGCTCAGGCTTGGCTCATATATAACCCTACCCTTGACAATCTCAAAATGGATAGTTATCCATACTCATGGAATCAAATTCTAGTTAGTTCAATGTTCCAGACCTCACATGACATGCCGCAGCAGTCTTAAAATGTGAAGGCTAGCTCAAGATTTCATTATATTATGTGATGTGCTTGATTTAATTCCATGTTTGTTGGCGCATCCCATAAAACCCCATCCTCCCTTTTGTCGCTATCTGGTCTCAATGTGTCTGTTAGATCAACCACATCAAAAATAGGCACAATAGTAGGTCTTCTACAATACTCAGATTCCAACCCTCGTCCTTCAAGCCAATAATATCCAGAAACAGTAACAGATGTACATAATAGATAAAATTGGGAAAAAAATTATCCATAACGAATTTGAAGCATGACCGTGATCAGTGTACCTCTCCGACCCAATATGAATTGTTCCCATATGCTGAGGGCCATCGTCTAGCTTACTCAATTTGCTCTTACAGCAATCAAATTCTGGCAGTCTGTCAACAGCTAAGTTTATTTTTGTGGTGCCCTGCTCCAATTATTTACATAATATGCAATTAAGACAAATCTAGCCAAATTATACAAATATGAGCTACTCCAATTGCAAGAAATATTAGAAAGCAAATTACAATGCAATGTCAAAAACTCAAAACAGGAGCTATTCCTAGTAGTCACAAGCCTTCACCTTCAGAGCAGATCTTCCTAGACAGCCAAGATAATATGCAAGGATTATTGTCACACAGGAATGACTATATCATCTGGTCATTTTCTGATTTGCAAGGAAAGCGTATGATCTCAAATTCTATAGTTGAATACGTATGTTACCCCAATCTAACAGTAAATTCTTTGCTTGGAGGAAGCTTTCCTTGATTTATCTTACCCGTTGCCTTCGACGTTTTTTGGGCCAGGGATATGCATCCATCCATTCATTAATTTGTTTATCTATCACAATTTGATACACAGGAGCAGGATAATTGAAACACGACAAAACAATTTTCCACACCCATTTGTAAACAGAACAAAAGAGAACAAGGCGAAGGAAAAGAAGAAACATTTGTTTTAAAGAAAAAGAGATAATGAAGGCATGACGGTGACAAATACATAGAACATTGTATGGTTTCCCTTTGATAGGGAATCAGGAAGTTCAATTATCAGTTACTAAGTCAGCCTTACAGAACTGTAGTCAGAGTGTTTGATTGCACTGAGGAAATCATCGGGAAGCACACCATCAGGCACGAATTCCTGCATCCAACAACAAATGAATGAGATAGACACTATCCTTCTGGTATAAAAGGACCAAAAGTAAGTCTATTTCTATTATATGTGGTCTTATATATATTCTCACAGTTTGCTATCAGGACAGACTCAGTGAAGAGAGTTTACCAAGAAAGTTCTGTAGGGGGTTGCATTTGATAGTACAATTGAAGAATGCACCTGCGTCCCATCGGCCAGCAGTATCTAGATAAAAATATTTTTAGGCAACGATGCCAGATATTGGTTAGTGAAAGCCGCTTAAGATTCTCTTTTTCTTTAGAATGGCATAGCAACACCAACCCCATTTACTGCACCCGTATCTGCAATCATCAGTTCTGATACCTAAATGGAAAAAAGAGAGTTCGTAATTAGTTTTGAAAAGAAAGGTAAATATAGGAGAGTATAACGTCGACTGTTCCATGAGATTCCTATACTGATTGTTTGAAATTCAACATACAATGCAATGAGACATATATATGCCACACACCGATTCTTAGTACATTCTTCATCTCTTAATTATATTTTCTTTTTCGATCAGAAGAATATATATACCTTACTAGCCTCAGAGTTTGCTGTTTTTGATGATGCACTAATAGGATAACTGGAGCTCATCATGCACATGCTTCTTTGTTAAGTAAATGAGATTGAGGGAGATGGGATTTAAGCATGTCCTAGGGACTCGATCTTGATAGTGCTTTTCCTGTTGAACCAAGGCCTTGTTGATAAGTACTAGGCATTCATTGAATAGATGCTTCCACTTCAGTTGCACAACTACTACTTTCTTAATTAAGACCAGGATGTTGCATTATTGTCCACCAAGACGCAGAAAGAAGTAACTCAAGCACCACCAATCAACTCGCAACAAATCATAATATTAGGGATATAGCTATTAATCCATGGTAACTTACTTCAGCACTGGTCACTATATAGGCCCCAGCTTCTTTTGCTGCATTGCTGATAGCTGAGGATACTGAGCCCATGCCACCCTCTACATAGCTGCAGAACGTGCAAGTTATCAATCATGAGGCGAAGGATATCAAAATACATAAAAAACAAGAGGGCACACCAAGCTCTCTCACAGCTATCATATTTGGATAAGAACTGTCAAGATTTGGTAATCTAACCAGACTAATAAATAGTAATGTGTGAAATCATATCTGCACCCAGTAAGGCATAAACTCAGATAGTCAGTCTTATGTTTCAAGTATAGTGGTGAAGTCTATTGACTCTATTCTAGTTTGAAAAAACATTTCATTTTACGATGACAAAAATTATCATTAAGCACAGGATAATATATTATGGAAGGGTTTGCATCATACAAGTAAAAAGAGGGAAATATTCCAAGGATTCATAAATTAAAACAAGGATGTTATTAATGCATATTAAGGACAATAATGTACTCTATTAGTTCTCATGGAGTTACAGGCCAACTATTGAAGTATACTAAGACTTGTCCTGTCACCAGACTATCCATAATAATCGGCATCCAAAATAAATGTATACTTCTACGTGTACAAGTTGGTAAACTGCGTGCTATTATTTCTCCCTCACATTCTCAAATGAATGTAAAACTATTCAATCATTTTTTAAGTTCTTTTTCTGTCTTCCTATTGTGTTTTTGGAGGTATGCCTTACTCTCTCTGCAGTAAACTTTTCATTTTTGCTCAGTGTAACCTTCCTTCCCCCCCCAAGCACAACAACAACAAAAAAAAAAAAAACCACAGAGGGACCCTTCCCTCACCACCTCTCCAAAAGAATAGGGAAAATGGTGAGCTGCATGCATCGTTCATATTATACAGTTCCAGTAACCCACACACCATGAACTACTTTAAGAGAAAAGGATGAAGGAGCATTTACATGTAATCATCCTCACTTCAATCAAAAGTTACAATATTTATAGCATCATTCTGACACTTACGACCATATACCATGATCACCATTTGTTTCTCCCATCACGTGATGCAGCAAAACATAGCCACTACCAGGTGTATGTACACTTGCCTATAAGACACAGAACAAATAAGATTCATTTACTAATGTTTTCAATCACAGATGAGATGAAGCAAATATAATGAACGGATATAGCACATAAAAAACTGAATCTCAGCATGGAATTATTCTACATTACAAATATTCTATTTGATATGTTACAGGATATTTGTAATAAGGTATTAGTATATTGTCAGGAAACCAGTATTTTAGAGATGTTTAGCTTGTGTGTACATTCCGCACTTTCCAAGAAAAGCTTAGCATGTCAATATCCTTCCAATCCATAGAACTCACTTTTGGAGAGATTATTTGATTAGAGATTTTGGCTAGCAAGTCATGCTACATCATAATCATTTAACGAAAACCACACCTAAAAACAGCATAAATCCATCTTCAAACACCAAACTGGGAAAATGCAGCTACAATCATGCAGCAAAATTTTGCAGAGGCACAAATCTAGAAAATGTACATCAAAGTGGTGTCTGCTCAAATGGAGCAGCTGCAAACAATGTATAAGAATTTTTCAAGCGTGCTTACCATAGTTCCAATTACAGCATCCATTCCAAGCGTTGTTTTCAGAACGTCTGCCTGCAGGTATAAACAATTAGAATAAACAAAAAGCCAGATTATCTAAGAAAGAAAACAAATCAAAACTATGTTTGGATAACAGAAGATATCAGAAAATCATTCAATCCAGCTCTGTAATATTGGTGAAAAGAAAAATTAGAGAGAGAAATGGGTAACAGTGAAAACAGAAGAAGCATAGTAGAAGTACATCGGAATGGTCCTTAATTGGTTATTCATTTATTCATAAGAGATACAGAAAAATGCTAAAGCCTTCACCCTGAACACTGATGTAGCAATATAGAGAAGGACAATGATAAAAGAAGCTGAGTATGCTACTACATATGATTTAATATTTGAGCTGAAAATACCTTGTACTTATTTTGCAAATTTATGGTCAATGTTTGCTATATAAATTAGCTTAACTAAAATCAGAGATATTTCCACACTACAGATCTTAATGTATAAAGTGATCCTTTTAACCAAACCATAGAGATTATTCTATATATGTAACCATTGTTTTGTTGCATCTTATTTCACATAAAGATGACATAAAAGAAAGGGAGACCTCATGGCACTTCCTGTGAGGGCACTCTCATGGTTGTATTGCTTAAGAAAGACAACTACTTTGTTTAGTACGACCTAACCCTTATACTATTCCATGCTTACTTCCCCATATGGAGCAAAGTTGCAAAAATTTTAAAAATTCCCCACAGCCCCTAAATAACTCTTATAACCTACCAACACCAAGCAAAAGCGAGGCTATAATAAAAGAAGCACAATCTGCAAAACTAACTCCAGCAGTGACCTTGTTATGTGGTTTAGTCAGTGGCTTACTAAAAGATATAAGCTTCCTCTCAATTTGGAGCCCTATTATGCTTTCAGAGCTCAAACTGTAGACATCCAAAACAAAAGCCAATTTATTGGTCCGCAACATGATTTTGTACAAATTTTAACAGGCTATTAAAACCACTTCACTCTACTTGTATTTCGGCCCAAGATTTCAACAATACAAGTAATCCATACATAATATAGATGCCATGAAATTCCATATTTGATTTCATACACTGATGGAAATTTCATCCTAAAAAGAAACCAGGAAAAAGATAGAAAGATATCAATTTATTGAGAGAATGGAGTCCAAATGAACCACCAAAAGTATAAGCCATCTATGTAGAGGCAAACAGATGTGCAAATAAGAGAAAGGTGGGGAGAGGAAGAGGGGGGGGGGGGGGGGGGGGGGGGGGGGGGGGGGGGGGGGCGCGGTGTGAGAGTTCAGTATGACTAGTTTAAGAACATACCCAAAGAAGCAAAATCAAAGGCTTAATTCAATTAATCAAGCTGTTGGTGTGATTGAAAGGACCTTCAGAAAGAGAGAGAGAAGGTGAAAGCATTTTTTCAAATCAACAAGAAACAAGTTACACCGATTAGTTAGTAAGAGAGGCAGTTCAGAGAGCCAATAGCCATTGATCAAGAATGCAGGATTACCTCGAACCAACTATTCAAAACCTTTGATGCTGGAGACAGCAGAAGATCAATAAAATCACTGTCAAAGCAATAAATACATGGCATCAATTTACTGATTTCTGATAATACAAAACTGCATGTGACTCAAATCCCAAAATGTTCTAGACTGAACCACGTGTCACCAATCTTGTAAAATATCACAAACAAACAAGACTCCAATATATTAAAGATATGGAGAGTTCTTTAAATTTAGAATGAGTTTCTTACACCATATTCTTTTGTCCCAAAGTGGCTGCTCGCTGAAGACACTGAACCCAAAAGGTTGATCTTTGTAACTTATTCTTCATTTTGTCACTAAAAGATGAAGAGCCTTCCAAAGATTCAGGAGTAGGTGAGTCCAATATAGGATCCAAAAATTTACAAAAGCTCTCAAGTTGCCTCTCATATCTGCATACAGGCACCAAAAGAACTGGATTGTGAAAACATTACATTCCTAAGCTCATTAGTTGATTATGTTAAAACAGAAAGTACGCCCTGAAACTTAATATGCCCAACAAGAAATACCCCCTCCATTTTGGGACATTCTTCTGTATTTCTGGATATTCCTATACATACAGGCTCTGTTTGACATATTGAATTGAAATTTCACGATGAAATTGCAATTTCAATTCCAATTCTAATAGAATTGGAATTAGGATGGAATTAAAATTCTACTACTTGGATAATCAAATTCTAATTCCATAACTAATCCTCTCAAGTTTTGGGTTAATTAAGTTGGATCATCATGGGTTTCAGGTCAACTAGACTCGGGTCTTAGATCATTTTGGATTCGGATGATGTCGAGTTTGGGGTCAAATTGGGTTGGATTTAGTTGGCATGGTCAAATCGTCTCAAACTTTGTGATCAGGTGGGTTCATTCTAAGATTCAAGTTTACATGGGTCGAGTTTAAGTTGGATAGGATGATTTTGGGGCTCAAGCCATCTCAGTTTTGGATCAATCAAGTTGGGTCATTTCCAGTTCCAGGTTACCAAGGGACAAGTCAAATTTAAGTAGACCGAATCGGGTTGGGCCATTTTAGTTTAAGTCATCTCTAGGTTCCGAGTCAATTACATTGGGTTGTCTCGGGTATTAGGTCAGTCCAATTTGGTCACATTTCACCGAGGCCCACGTTAGTTAGGGTCATTTTCGGTTTGAGTTATCTCAAACTTAAGGTCTATCAGGTTGGATCATTTCCAACTTTGAGTTAGAAAGAGTCAGGTTTAGTCGGGTAAGGTCAATTCAGGTTCGAGTCTTTCATCTTTGGCCAAGTATTTCTCTCATTTCCAACTTTTAGACAGAGAGAGAGAGAGAGAGGGCAGAAACAGCACCTTGGATACGCATCAGCATCGCGCTCGGAGAACTTGGAAATTTCAGAATGATTGAGCTCCTTATCAGTCCCTAACATAAGGTATCTCCCATCCAAACATGGCGTAAATGAGGATGGATTCCTCCTCAACAATTTCAATCCATGCCTCTCCAATTCCAGCTCCCTGGCATCTCCATACCAGCCAAATTCAGTCAACTAATCCATAACTTAATTGAGTTATTTACACTGTCCGTCCCCAATGTTGTAAAGTTTGTTCAAATTAGCCCCTTATCTTTTCTTTTGTTCAAAATAATCTTTAATATTTATAACTGTATTAAAATTAGTCCCTCAATTTTCTTTTGTTCAATATAATTATTAATGTTTATTCTATAACAAAATTGGTTTGACCCATTGCTGACCACAACTAGGTCAAAATTAAAAAGAGAATCCATAATAAATAAAACACTAGTAACCATTTTAAACAAAAAAGAAAATAAGATGAATTAATTTGCACAAAGTTACAAAGATCAAGGACTATTTTGAATAAAAGAAAAAAATGAGCGATCAATTTAAACAAACTTTGTTAGAGTATAAAACCGTTTCCGAGCCTTCACCCATTATCTTAGCTTTTTGAATAGTTGCTTTTTTGATATAATATCAAAGCCTGATTAACCAAAAAAAACATAACTATGAATCCCGACCTTGGCAAAGTATCCATGCTTCAAGCTCAACAGCCATTTGCGTGACAGGCACATGTTAGAGCATGGAATCATCTCGATCTTCACTCGTTACTTTAAACTTTTAATACAACTAATTTCTTAGCAAACTTAAAAACATCGGACCATCCGCGTTAATAACTCTAAATGAATCCAACAAACGATCGCAATCGCCGATGTCGACAGCAAACAATCAATCAACGATTAATTGAGACGAATACAAGAGGAGCAGCTCACTTGATAATGGAGGGACGGAGGAGGCTCTGAAGGTAACTGCAACGGGAGAACTGGAAACCTGGAACCAACTCCTCCGTCACGGCTGCGCCTCCGATGATGTGGCGTCGCTCCAGGACTGCGACGGAGAGGCCGGCGCCGGCCAAGTACGCCGCGGCGGTGAGGCCGTTGTGGCCGCCGCCGATCACCAGTGCGTCCCATTTCTTGGCCTTCAGCGCCGCACGCGCCGCGCTGCTGCTGCTGCTGAACTTCCTTCGCCACATTCTCTCTCTCTCGCTCTCTCTCAGCGAGGAATGCGAGAGGCTTGCAGAGTGAGTGGCGGTGTGAGTGCAGTTTAAAATATGCTAATATTTTATTTTTTTTTGGAACATTTGCTAATAATTTTTTAAACTTGCAAATAAAAAGGGAAAAAAGAATTAAAATGTAAATAGAACTTACGAGATCCGCATATAAATTTAAGTGAAGTGTTATTCTAAAACTAATTAACAATAGGTGGAGTAAACTACTAGACTTATAAATTGATTTCTTCTTTCTCTCAACTTTAATATGAGATTGTACAAGATCACATGTAGAGTCCTCAACACTATCCAATATTTTTTTTTATTTCTATTTGTTGAGCATAGAGTTACGATCTTGTATATAGTATTCATATTTTAGTATTATATATTTGTATACTTAGTATTTTCATGTAATCATTTTAGTTCTAGATTATTCCATGTAATTAATGAATAGGCTAATTCTTTTCCTCTCCTTTCTTTCCGTCGTTCTACCGGCTCCTTTATGAGCTTTGACTAAAGACTTTACTTCATGTAATTATTTCATATAATCTCTAGCTTTAGGAGGCCATTAGTCTTGGTTGCTATCCTTGTTAGTATAAATAGGTTAGTTGATGTACTTAGTTATTCATCAAATATAACAATTATTCCTTCCATTGTTCTTCTTATTTTTCCTTAAATATTTTTATTGTTAAAATAAATTAGAAAAGAATAAATTTATTATTGTTAAGAAGAATAATATTGTTAAAAAGTAGAGTTATTTACTTTTAAGTACATTGATGTTTGTGAAATTAATAAAAATGACATTGATATTTTTAATTTATCTTTAGTGCTTACAATTTATGGACAGGAGTTGACCTTTTTTATTTTTATTATTTTAGATTTTGTTTCATATTAATAAATATAACTTTCTCCAGTGAAACCCGATATCATAAGCATGAAAAGATAACATTATACCTGACCAAAACAACATTGTTTTGATGCCTAACATTGAATTTTGACACCATGATTATTCTTATGTTTTCCAATGACAATGAAACGCAATGTTCGGACACAATTGGATTTCTTTAATGTGACTTACCATAGTAAGGTGGATGCCACATGACTCGCATTAGTTTGATTAATGGTTAGGGTTTCTTTAATAAAATTAAAATTCGGGGGATTACTTAGATTTTAACTAATAGTTTGAGGGATTTATATGTTTAAAAGCGGATTCTTTTCGGGATAACACTTTATAAAGATAAGGCTACATATATACATTACCCCCTAGACCTTGTCGTGGCAAGAGTCTCTGTGCGAGACACTAGGTTGTTATAATTTGAGAAATTTTCGTCAATATTATTTTATATTTCCAATGATCAGTGACAAAATTCTAATGATAAAGCAACATTTTCAGTGCCCTAAGGGCTCCCGCCTAAGTAGGGTCTGGGGGAGTAGATGTCCGCAGCCTTCCCCCTTCATGGTGCTACCCTTAAGAGATGCTACTTCCGATAACCCCCAACCTGAGGGGTGCAACACGAGGACTTCCTAAGAGATTACCCATCTTGATACTACTCTAGCCCAAACACGCTTAACTTTGAAGTTTTAATGGGATCCGGTACTTGTGTGTTGATACTTTCTTAGGTGACGAGATTCTAATGATATCAACCTATATTTAAAATAAATATCAATTCAATATATTAAATTAAAAGGAATTAAACTCAAAATTATTATTATTATTATCTAATAATTATCTAAAAGTATTAATCTCCAAAATTCACTGAATATTTTATGAATTTTATTATAATAAAGCAATAATAAAGCAGGTGACTAAGCTCTAACTCAACTGTAACTTATAATGGAAAAAGTTTGCAGAATGCAAATAATAATTGTCTGCGCTTTTATTTATATATATATACACACACAGAGTATGCATGTGGCCCCAAATTAATAAGTAGATGATCTGGGCAAACTTTTGCTAACGAGGAATTTAGTTGCCCATTAAATTCCGACTCATATGACGACCTGCCTATAGCAGGAGCCAGTTAAGTTAATGATTTCTTAGGAGAGAGGTTCAAGGAAAAAATCGAACTCCTAACCTTTGACCTAAAATAATATTTTATCCCCTTACTTGTCCCTTATCATTGAAGCCAGACCCTAGTTGGTCATGATCTAGGTAACCTTTACCCAAGAAGGACCTTTTACAAAAGGTGAGGATAATAGCTTTTTTCTTTTTTTGGATAATTTATATGTTAGTACCATAAAGTTTACTGTACTAATTTTTTAATCTTTAAAACTTATGAAATAATTTTTTTAATCAAACAGTTATAGATATTTGATAAAATAGCTTAAACTATGATGTGTAAAGGTATAAAACGGGGCACTCATCCAATTCGTTTTCTTTAGTTGTGTTACAACACGACAGCTTGGGTGTGGAATAAAGGGAATAGCAAAGGAATGGTGGGATTACCAACAAATGATAGCAAGTTTTACATATTTTTACATCGTTATTTAGAATATTCTATTAAATATATATAACTTTTGAAATTATTTTACAAAATTTGTGAATTAAAAAATTAATATATTAAATCTCATGGCGATAATATGTAATCAACCCTTTTTCTTTTCCTCGGGAAGGTAAGGACTAAATTAGGAAGAAGGCGATGAGGTCCGAGTCCATTCTTTTGGTTAATGTAAAATACTCAAGAACTCGATTCAATTTAGACATTGTTCCGTTTTAGGAGCCCTTAAACCGATTTTTAGTTCTGATTTATACTTCTTAAATCAAACCATTTTTTTTGTTGACACAGTAAAACCAAACACTTTCAATAGCTGAACTTAGGATATCCGATTTTATCTTCAACAATAACTTAACTAATTTTAGGATCGGAGAAAAGTTTGTCTTAAAACCATGGCTCTAAGTATGAGATAAGTTCATAAGCGATGATAGAAGACATAAACGAAATAAATTGAGTACACACGAGATTTTAATGTGGTTCGGTCCTAAATGACCTACTCCACGGTCCCCCTACCACTAGAGAGCTCTATTTTATTAAAATTACAATATGAAATTACAACTGTGTATTTACAAGGCGCTTTCTTCCATAACCTAAGCTATTAAGTTACAGACATTTTCTCAATCACAACTTTTACAATGAAATAGCAGTAAAGAAAGAGAAAGGGTAAGAGAAATTATACCGACTCCAAGCCAAAGTGTTGCTATTGACCTCACAATTCCAGATTCTCCTTGATCAGCCTTCGTGGTTACCAACACCAGGCTAGTTCTTCTCTTACCAGCAAGGGTCTGGTTCTAAAAGCCTTAAAGAACCTTAAGGAAACAGACTTGAATAGGGAAGGAAGAAGAATGGATGAAGAGAGAGAAAGAGGAGAACCAAAACGGCAGAAACCCTAAACGCCAACAAAATGAACGACCCGGATTAAACCCAAACAAGCACAAAACAAGCACCCGGATGGAGGACATGCGTCCCCCCAAGCACCGCACGATCCATCGTCCAAACACACGGCTCATATTGAGCCTCAAATCCCCCAAATAAGGGAACGCCATGTGTCCCCTCAAAAGTGTCAAAAAACAAAACGGGTGCAAAGCTTCCGAGGGAAGCTTAAGCATAGTGGGGTACAACTGTACCCCATTAAAAAAAAAAAAAAAAACAACGGTTGAAATACGTTAAAAAAATAATATTTAACTTATTTAATTTAAAAAACACTTATTTAAATTAGGTATAAAAAATTGGCTCGATATATATTTGTCATAAAATGTCGTTTGTAATCTTAATAGCTTAGCTTTTTGTCTAGCCTTGTTTAGGGACATAGTTTAGACTATATAGGAATCAAATCTTAACAATTCTCCACTTGATTCCTATTTAGTCTAACCACTGGATTCACTCTAGTAATAGGGGGTAAAACATTTTAGCTTTGGTCCTTAGTCTCCTTTTGGATCCCAGGAGTCCTGAACCAAGTTAATACACTTTAATAACTTGTTCAGGGGTACGGCCTTTGTTCCCATATTAGCCGGGTTGTCGTCTATTGAAATTTTCAGACGTTCTACCTTTCCTGATTTAATCTGTTCAGTCACAAAATATCTTCTAATAGTGAGATGCTTACTCTTATCATGGAACACAGGGTTCTTGCTCAAAGCTAAGGCCGATTGGCTGTCCGTGTATATTGTAGGTATTCCTAGGCTCAAGTTTAATTCTTCCATAAGTCCACTTAGCCACATTCCCTCTTTAATAGCATCCGTTAGTGCCAGGAGCTCGACTTCAGTCGTTGACAATGCCGTCATTGACTGGAGATCGGATCTCCAACTAACAGCCCCACCATTCAAAGAGAAAATGCAGGAGCTTGTGGACTTACGTTTGTCTAAATCTCTACTGAAGTTGCTATCGGTGGATCCTAAGAGTCTTAGTACAGTATTTGTTCGACCAAACGTAAGTCCTAGCTTGGTCGTATCCTTGATATACCTCAAAAGCCACTTAACCCATTTCCAGTGCTCTTTTCCTAGATTTGCCATGAATCTAAAGAGCATACTAATGGTGTAAGCTAAAACTGGCCTAGTGCAAGTCCTGGCGTACATTATTGACCCTATTGCATTAGCATAGGGTGCACTACTCATTTCAGTCTGGACGTTTCTCTTGAAAAATAAAGACGACTGTTTTCCCACATTCAATACGTGGAAGAATCAAATAGAAAATATAACTGGTAGAAAAATGAAATATCTAAGCATAGACAACGGATTGGAATACATAAATTCAGAATTTGATGAGTTGTGTGTTAAAAACGGAATCAAACATCATAACACATTTAGAGGAACACCTCAACAGAATGGGGTTGCGGAGCATATGAACCGAACTCTGCTAGACAAGGTCCGGTGTATGCTGTTCGCATCAGGTCTAGGCAAACAGTTTTGGGGAGAGGCTGTGAGCACAACCTGCTACCTCGTCAATAGGACGCCCTCAATTGGGATAGGCTTGAAAACAGTTGAGGAAATGTGGACCTGAAAGCCAGCAGACTACTCTAATTTGAAAGTGTTTGGCTGCGCATCTTGTGCCCACCAGTCGGCGGCGAAGCTCGAACCCCGGGCTGTAAAAGGCGTGTTCCTCGGTTACCTCGAAGGGGTAAAAGGGTATAGGATAGGAGTTAAAGAGGGAAACCGAACTAGGATTGTTATAAGTAGAGATGTGACCTTCAATGAGTCTGACATGCCCTACTTAGGTAATAACAATAGCTCAACTCCTAAGAACCGTGTGTATGAACCCGAAATCTACAAATTTGAGCCAGAACCTAATTACAAAAACATGACAAGGCCAGAAATTGAAAACGAACCGGAGACAATAACCAGAACAACCAGAACGGGAACAATCTAAAGATGTAGGTAGTGCTGAAAGACGCACAGAAATAGTGACCGAAATGGCATCCGAAATAATTCCTGAAAACGAGCTAGGTAACTATCAACTGACAAGGGATAGGGATAGAAGAGAGATTAGGCCTCCTAGGAGATTAGGATATGATGATTGTTTAGCGTATGCCTTAAACACCGCCCTTGAGCATATAGAATCAGAACCATTGAGCTACAAACAGGCTGTTAATAGAAAATATTCAGAAGAATGGCTGGATGCAATGAAAGCTAAAATGGACTCCTTATTGAAGAATAGGACTTGGACACTAGTGCCCAAGCCGGCGGGTAAGAAACTAGTCGGTTCTAAGTGGGTCTTCAAGGTTAAGGAACCGAGTTCGCCCTCGGAAAAACCTAGGTTTAAAGCTAGACTTGTAGCTAAAGGTTTCACGAAGCGAGAAGGCGTGGATTACAATGAATTTTTTCACCGGTAGTTAAGCACACCACCATCAGGGTGTTAATTGCTTTGACAGCTAGGTTTGACCTGAATTTGGAACAATTAGACGTAACTACTGTTTTTTTGCATTGGGAGGTGGATGAAGAGATCTACATGGCTCAGCCCGAGGGTTTTGTCAAACCTGAAGATGCTGGGCTGGTATGTAGACTCAAAAAGTCCTTGTACGGACTAAAGAAGTCCCCAAGGCAATGGTATAAGCGGTTCCACCACTTCATGATGGAAGTAGGGTTCACTAGGTCAATACATGATATGTGCTTCTATGTGAAAAATGTAAATTCTGATTCTGTTATATACTTGCTGATTTACGTTGATGACATGTTGATAGCTAGTCGTTGCATGCCTGGGATTGAGAACCTGAAAAGTTTGTTAAACCAGAACTTTGAAATGAAAGATCTTGGTCCCGCTAAGAAGATATTAGGAATGGAGATAAGTAGGGATTGTAAACTGCACACGATTAACTTATCTCAGTCCTCATACTTAGAAAAGGTTATTCATAGGTTTAACATGGACGACGCCAAAATTGTAAGAGTTCCCATAGCACCTCACCATAAATTTTCAGCAGCCCAATATCCCAGGAATGATCAGGATGTGGCTAAAATGAGTAGTGTACCCTATACTAATGTAATAGGGTCAATAATGTACGCCATGACTTGCACTAGGCTAGATTTAGTTTACCCATTAGTGTGCTCTCTAGATTCATGGCAAATCCAGGAAAAGAGCACTGGAAAGGGGTTAAGTGACTCTTGAGATATATCGAGAGTACGACCAAGCTAGGACTTACGTTTGGTCGAACAGATATTGTCATAAGACTCTTAGGATATACCGATAGCGACTTCGGTGGAGATTTAGACAAACGTAAGTCCACAAGCTCCTACATTTTCTCTTTAAGTGGTGGGGCTGTTAGTTGGACATCTAAGCTCCAATCAATGCCGACATTGTCAACGACTGAAGCTGAGCTCCTGGCACCAACGGATGCCATTAAAGAAGGAATATGGCTAAGTAGACTCTTGGAAGAATTAAACTTCAGCCTAGGAATACCTACGATATACACGGACAGCCAATCGGCCTTAGCTTTGAGCAAGAACCCTCTGTTCCATGATAAGAGTAAGCATCTCGCTATTAGGAGACATTTTGTGACTGAACGGATTGAATTAGGAAAGGTAGAACTGCTGAAAATTTCAATAGACGACAACCCGGCTGATATGAGAACAAAGGCCGTACCCCTGAACAAGTTATTAAAGTGTATTAACTTGGTTTTGGACTCCTAGGATCTAGTAGGAGGCTAAGGACCAAAACTAAAATGTTTTGCCCCCTATTACTGGAGTGAATCTGGTGGTTAGACTAAATAGGAACTAGGTGGAGAATTGTTAAGATTTGGCTCCTATAGAGTCTAAACTATGTCCTTAAACAAGGCTAGGAAGAGAACTAAGCTATTAAGGTTACAAACGGCATTTTTTAACAAATATATAACAAGCCAATTTTTTGTACTTAATTTAAATAAGTGTTTTTTAAATTAAGTAAGATAAAATTAAATAAGTTAAATATTATTTTTTTAACGTATTTTAACAGTTGCTTTTTTTTTTTTTATGGGGTACAACAGTACCCCGCTATACTTAAGCTTCCCTAGGAAGCTTTGCACCCGTTTTGTTTTTTGGCACTTTTGAGGGGACATGTGGAGTTCCCTTATTTGTGGGACTTGAGGCTCAATCTGAGCCGTGTGTTTGGGCGGTGGATCGTGCGTTGCTTGGAGGGACGCCTGTCCTCCATCCGGGTGCTTGTTTTGTGCTTGTTTGGGTTTAATCTGGGCCGTTCGTTTTGCTTGATCTAACGATCCTCGTGCCCCTTCACATGGATCACCATTTGTCTATAAAAAGGGGGCTTTTGGAAGAGAGAAAAAGGATTCTTTTTAGCGTTTAGGGTTTCTGCCGTTTTGGTTCTCCTCTCTCTCTCTCTTCATCCATTCTTCTTCCTCCCCGATTCAAGACCGTTTCCTTAGGGTTCTTTAGGGCTTTTAGAGCCAAACCCTTGCTGGTAAGAGAAGGACTAGCCCGGTGTTGGTAACTACAAAGGCTGATCAAGGAGAATCTGGGATCGTGAGGTCAATAACACCACCTTGGCTTGGAGTCGGTATAATTTCTCTTACCCTTTCTCTTTCTTCACTGTTGTTTCGTTGTAAAGGTTGTGATTAAGAAAGGTATGTAACTTAATAGCTTAGGTTATGTAAGAAAGCGCCTTGTGAATTACGCAATTGCAATTTCGGTTTGTAATATTAATAACATATAGCTCTCTAGTGGTAGGGGGATCGTGGTGTAGGTCATTTAGGACCGAACCACGTTAAAATCTCGTGTGTACTCCATTTATTTCGTTTGTCTTCTATCGTCGCTTGTGAAAGCATCTCATACTTAGAGCCATGGTTCTAAGACAAACTTTTCATCGATCCTAAAATCAGTTAAGTTATTATTGAAGATAAAACCGAATATCCTAAGTTCCGCTATTGAAAGGGTTTGGTTTTACTGTGTCAACCAAAAAAAGGGTTTGATTTAAGAAGTTTAAATCAGAACTAAAAATCGGTTTAAGGGCCCCTAAAACGCAACAGACATGAAATCAAGATCTAAACTTAAAATAAGAAGAGCAGGAAGAAAGAGAAACAGAGAATCCAACAGGCAGAGGTAGAAAGCTTAACCATATCTGAAAATGGAGGTTACAAGCATTTATATGCCCACTCTCATGAAAACCTAGCTGTAAGACTTCTGCTTCTAAACCTAGACTGAAAAATTCAAGACATAACACAACACTTTTTTGCAATGGTTCAACATGTTTGGTTTTGGATAAGAAATAAAAGACAATTTTTCCTGGTGCAATTTTTATAGAGTTCAAATCCTTTCACATAGTAGCCTTTACTTTTGTTTGATAAATAAAAGTTCGTAAATTTAACAATTCAATAGTGCAAAAGAATATACTTTCTATATGCTTGCTATGTACCGTTGTTTTTATGCTTTTACGCTTAGATGCTTTATGCTTTTATGCTTTTTATGCTTCTCAGGTTAAGGGTCCCTGGACACAGCCTCCCTTTAGAGTAGCACCCAAAGGGTAAGGCTACGTACATCTCAGCCCCCTGCCCCCAAAGACCCCGCATTATGTGGGATCCCTTAAGGCACTAGATCTGCTGTTGTTAACTTGTTGAGTTGTCTCAAGAATAGATCAAGTCAATTTAGGTCACAAGTCACACTAGGATAGGTTATTAATCCAACAGGTCAAACTTGCTAAGTTATTAACAACTTAAATAATTTGTGGGTTAACACAGGACTAGCCGATCACAAGTTGATTTAGCCTATTAGTTGTATGTAGCAGCAATATTGCTCATATTAGGTTAAAAATTTTGAAAATTTTCACTCCATACAAGGTTAAAAGTGTTGCACTTGGGAAGCTAGTGCAACACCTATAAACTCATATGAGGGTGAATATTTTTCAAAGGGTTGACATTTAACTCTCTTTATTTTACGTATCATACGAAGATAAAGAAGAAAAATTTAACCAAACACGTCCTAAATGGAGATGGAGTAATTATGGCTTCTAATATAGCAGCGTGGATGGACATAGCTAGGACAAACATGCCCGACTCCGAAGGGTCTGTTTGGTATGAGGTTATTCATGTTGGATGACATACAAGACCAAGAATGTTATAAAATGAAAACACAATTATAAACCAAGATGAAAAAACAAAGCCCCTCGAATCTCGCTGTAAATCAACCAAAATTGTATTTCGTCAAGAGAGAGACGAAGGGCCTGCTTGAAATTACTTATTTCAAAAAAAAAAAAATATTTTTTTGAAAAAAGTACTTCTCTGAGATTTGAGGATATTTGACCACAGTGAAAAAATATTTTTTATTAAAAGCAGAAGCTGTTTTTCTGCTTTTTAAACAGAAGCAAAAATTTGGTGCTCCTCCTTTTAAGCAGAAACATAAGCCAAAATTAAACAATTGAGAAAGTTTATTTTAGTTACCCTGAAATTTGTTAATATATTTAAAAAATAATTATATATATTTCACGAATAGTTTATATATTTTAAAACATATATTAAATATCAATAATACTTTAATAATTAATAATATATTTATGATATTTTAGAAAATATATTAAATATTTTAAAAATATTGAGAAAATATTTTGTAAATATTAAAAATTGATTTAAATATTTAAAAAATATTTATATATTTAGAAAATATTTTAAATAATAAAAATATTTTAAATATATATTAAATATTTAGAATGGTTCGTGGGTATTTTTGTCAACTATAAAACACTTTTGTTCTGGTAATTTTATAGAAAAAACATTTTTATTAACATTGGCCAAACACTCATAATACTATCATAAGTGTTTCTTTACTGATTGGCCAAACACAAATTATTTATTTGAAACAACACTTTTCACAAAGTACTTTTACAAGAAATGCTTTTTAAAAGAGCAATTTTTTTACAGCAATCCTAAACAGGCCCAAAGTCAGCAAAAATACTGCACCTACTTCATGATTCCATGTCATCTGCCGCCAATAAAACCTATGTTCCTCAAGAAATAACCATATTAATATATGGTGCAATTCACACCAGCAAGAAGCCCAACTAACCCAAACCCCAAAGAAGGCAACCCTCGAGAGTAATGTTCAACATGGAGGCGTAAATGAACCAAGTTGGCTCTCGTAAAACTTAAAAGGCTTGACTGGCTCAAGTCAAGCTAAGCAACCTTGTTTAGCTTAACGAGTAGAGTCAGAGTCTAGTGAAACAAGCTTGTAGGCTTGCAAGCCTAAACAAGCATCAATGAGCCTATCTTAACACCATTTAGTGGCTTAAACACTCCTAAGCGAGCCAAGTTGAAGCCTAAATAAGCAAAGCACAAGCGTAAATGGACCTGAACAAGGCAAGCTTAGCTCAAAGTTTGCCAAACTGGGTTCAAGCTAAATCGAGTGGAGCTGAGCTTGAGCCAAGTTGAGCCTCGAGCCTGATGAGCTGAGGCTCCACTCATGCACGCCACTAGTTCAACAATAACAAAATTGTTAGAAAGAAAAGGAAAAAAAAAAAAAAATACACACCCCTTGAAACTCCGTCAGTCAAGCATATAGATCCTGGAGGCAATATCTTGAACCAACCAATCAAAGCCTTGAAGCAACCCCTTTCCGGTGTACGCACTGCACCCCACGATTTTCCAGTGCCTACTCTTATCCATGGCTTCCAATTCTAGCACCTGCATTACCATAATATTTGATTTTGACCCGGTTACGCTTACAATACATAAATGTAAATATAGAAATGACCAAATGGCATTATTATCAGAAGCGGAATTAAAGCTTAAATCATAAATGAATTTGGGAAATTTGTGTTCGGTTCGGTGCAGACATTGAACAAACCAATGTGACTCTCACCTTGGCTATTTCGGAAGGTGAAAGAGCACCCTGTATGTCTTGCTTATTTGCAAATACCAATAATGAAGCTCCTGATAGCCTCTGCAAATGACATGAAGGAACCATTTTATTTTATGAAACCATAAATAGGAACAACTGCAAGTTCACAATATTTCTTTATTTTCACTCTCTGCATAGGAAACTGTAAGGGAAACGTTTACGGGCGTCTGGTGCAGCTGTAACTATGGAGCCAAATTGTGGCTCATGGTTGCGAGACTGTAACAAAAGCATTGTCGTAGAAGTAGAGTGTTACCGACGTTATATAATGCACCCAGGCAGTTGCATTGGATTTATTTCAAGGACTTAGAACCAAACAAGTACAAATTGTTCATGTTCATGCCATACCCAAAGGCCCAAAACTATGCATAACTCAATAGATATGAGAGATGAATGCGTATTAACTCCAACTACTGTCCTAGAGGAACATCTTTGAAGGAGCAGATGTGCATTAAATTTATGAACCTTCAGCGAAGCAGAACTTGCACTCCCTCGATAACTAGATGATTGATCTGATAAGCTTCCAAATGCCTCTAGACTTGAGTTTTAACTAAAAATCATACATTCCAATCCTATGGCGTGGAGCAAGGAATTGCAATTCCATATTCACTCTATTCACCTGAAACCCAAAATCATCCAACTTGATTGACACAAACAAAGGTGACTGAAAATAGAAAGATCCAAGCCATCCTGGCCTAAACTTTCCTAGAAATTCAAGACAGAACTTGAACAACTCAACCCCAAATGATCCATTCATTTTGAACTTGTCAATCTCACTCAAAGTCTAAAGTAACCAATCCAATTGACCGAAAACCTGAGAGGGTCAAACCTGACTTGAATGTGACCCAATCGAGCAGACCAACAACAAACCCAGACCCAAAACCCAAAATGACCCAACTTGATTGACCCAAAATCTAGAATGATCTAAACTAATTAACCCAAAACCTAAGAGGTCTCAAATTTTTATGGAATTATAATTCCAACTTTTGATCCTTTTAATTATCAAAACACTGGAAGTTTAATTCCATCCTAATTCCAACTCCAATTTCAATTCCAGTTCCAGATGCCAAACAATGAGCTTTTCAACCAAGTTCACTGAATTGATTTCTGCAAGTGCACCTAAACTACATAATATTTCCCACGTTATTCATTTGCTGCCATTTTGTGTGCTTAGGTTGCTGCATATTCGATAGTTCCTGTTCCCCTCGGTACCTATGGTCATTGTCTACCCAACTTCCGCCCAACAAATAGAAAAACAGGAATATAGGTAAAAAGAACAAAAGAAACTCACTTCAAAGTAAGATATCAAGACTTGCTAGGTCACCTAAATCATATGGATAGCAAGGAACTTGATCTCGAGAAAGAAAGGAGACCCAGCACTGACTACTGAGTTTGACACTCATGCAAACACAATAACGATCACATTAACTGCAAAGTTTTCCTACATCGATAATTTATGATGTAAGGAAAGAGCTGAGGAAAAGATAAAAAGAAGTCCAAAGTACCTCCTCCTTCAGTAGATTATGCAACTCATTCTTGCAATCGTCCAATCTTCTAAGATCAGAACTATCAACCACCCATACCAAACCATCAGTTTGCTCAAAATAGTTCCTCCAGTAGGATCTTATTGTCTTTTGACCACCCACATCCCATATATTGAGTGTAAACCTGTCAAATCAAATCAAATACAATTTCATTGTCCATCTCTATATAATTCTCCAACTTCTCCCAGCTCATAAAATACATATGAACAATGGAGAATCAATCAGTGATAAAAACAACATGTCACCCTGTGCAGACAAGCAAGAGAAAGGCCATTAAGACTTCGTTTGGAGAAGGTGACCTTAGAGGGAAGGGATAGCAGTTCATCAGTTTACATATTAAATGTTTAAATAGATCTACTTCTCGAAATATCAAAGTGAATCAGTGAGCAATCCAAGGGTCTTTTCTTTTTTATTTCCCCTCTCTCCCCTCCCAATGTACAGATATGACACCTATATTTACTTATACAAATAAAACAGAATATTCTCTGGGACCCTTTTTTGTGGTAAGTAATTGTGGCAGAAGACATTGTTATATCAAGGTATGAAAATGGCTTCAAAGTTTTTAGCAAATCACTATCCTTAAGACTTATTTCATTCCTTGCAAAATAGCCTCGAGGATACAATGAAACCTAATGCATGTATGTTATTTACGGGCCACTGAAAGTATGTAGGGGGGAGGATTTCTGAACATTCATGTCTTGAAAATGGAAGTCATATTTATAGAAACTCAATGTATCTCATTGAACAAACACTTTGATAGTTAAAGTGGCCTTTATGAACAGAAACCTTAGTGGTTAACTTGTCCTTTCAAATCAGACACCATGGTAGTTATCGCGTCCTTGCATAACAGACGCCTTGGTAGTTAAGGTGTCCACACTAAACAAACACCGTTTTCATTTGGGACAAAGTGTCTTTTAGAATTCCTTGTTACTCCCACAAGTCCTCAAATCAACAACCACTTGTGTGGGAAAAATAACATTTAAATATACATTAAATTTTGAAAATACATCAACAAACATGCTATGCCAGGATATCAATCCTGATAGTGCTTTGTCGATGCTTTACTGTTGGACTAAGGCCTTATTGGCCTCTACAACATATCTGACAAACCAATAAGGGAAAATGATATACTAGAGATTTTCAATAACCTACCCTAGTTATGTGAAATTCAGCAATGAACTTAAATCACAAAGCAAGTGTCAATCCTAGTCTGTTATGACATTCAATTAGTATAATTCATGTGAGCTTGGTAGCACCACCTAGCTTTTCTTCACAGTTTACCAAACTTAATACATACACAAAACAAGACAACTAAACATAAACAAAATTTTGATTAAAAAAACAGAACATAAACAAAACGAAATTCGCAAACCTCGATTAAGCACCTGATGAACCACACTAAGCCCTAATTCACAAGTTCACTCGCCAAAATAGGGATCCACAAGATGCACAAGGAGGAAAAACAAACAATATCCACAAAATTGTAAACACGGTCACTGAGCTGGCAAAATTTGACACAACGAGATAACAAGACACAAACACGACACAAAGATACCAGGTTCAGGTCGGGGTTTTTGAAGCCAGGTTGAATTTGGGTTGACCTGTTTTACCTATTTAGGTAACTAAGTTAAATTTGTGTTTGACTTGCGAAACCAGTTTTCAATAAGCTTAACCCGTTTATATAGTCATATTAGCTACTTGAGTGGTACACTATCATTATTAGATATATATTTTTGGTAACCTATCCCACATACAATAATTTGAACAATATTCCGTGATATTAATGCGATAGTTTATTTTAACAATTATAAATATGCCCCTATATTTATTACCAGTATTAACCATAAGGTGTATTATTGACATATTTATAAGTTGACAAACAAACATATAATGAAAACAATCACCAATATAATTAAATAGGTAGACCTGCAAGTTACCTTTTTAATAATTGGGTTAGATAAGAGAGAATTCAAAACCCATTAATAAAACGGTCGTGTTCGGATTAACTCCATTTTTAAGACTCCTCGAAATACAAGAAATCGAACTCACTTGTGGTAAGAGATAGTCTTGATATTGAACCCTAACGTAGGGCTTATAACACTGGTATCTTCGCCATTGATTTTCAACACAATCGTCGTCTTCCCCGAATTGTCAAGGCCTCTACACAAGAAAAATGGATCAGATTTTAAGAATTAAAGGAAGAAGGGAAGAGATTTAGAGAAGACATACACCATAAGAATTCGCATCTCTTTCTCTTTCCTCTTGATTTTGCGGATGATGCTGAGTAGCCCCATTCTTGTTCTACTGGCCTTAAAGATTGAAGCTTGAAGGATTTTAGGTCAGATTGTTGTGAAAATGGATTCAGATGTTGTAGATTTGCTGCTTTGAGGGGGTTTTGATTTGAAAATGGATACAAAGATTTTATGCTTTGTTCGGTAGCTAGGCGGAGAGAGTTAAAGAGAAGGAGGATAAGATAATACCTTATCTTTATTTAAATATATTAAATTTAAAAAAGTAAGGATAAAAAAAAAGTAAATAAATTATTTTTATTTGATAATTATGTAAAGAAGTAATGATAAAAAATGCTATACTTAAAAATGAGGGTAAAAATGTCTAAATTTTATAAAAAAGTGTTAAGGGGGTAATTTTTTCCTTTATCTCCTGAATAAATTTGCCAAATAGGGGTTAGGGGAGGATGGCTACTGTTTTCCATTTTTGAATTTTTTAAAATTATTTTTATATTTTGTTATTTAACTAAAAATTATTATTGATATTTACATATTACGTAAACTCAAATTTAATATGTTATAGATTATAATAACAACAATAAAAAAACTTAGTGCATTGAGGGCTCACGCATACGCAGGTTTGGGGGTAAATGTAGGCAACCTTCTCCCTTCGGGATGCTACCTTAAAGGAAGCCTGTTTCCGAGAACCCCTAACCTGAAGAGTATGTCATCGTGGAAGCATAGAATTCTGAAAAGCATGAGGTGAACATAATTAGAGCAGTAAATAGTACAGGCCAACATTACAAAGCACGCCCTATAAAAAGTAGCTGCAGTGAAATAATCAATCAGCATACAAGTTGCACGAGTGCAAGTTTCACAAGTAGTCACGAACGTATATAGACAAATAGGTGTGCCAAGACGTGCGCCAAAGAAGAAGTCGATACACCTAGAGGCACTAGAGCAACCAATCATAGGCTGCACTACTCTAGACCGTTACATCAGCTACTCCTATGCTCACTTTCCAACGAGCTCTATTTAAGGCCATCTTTTCCTGTAGGTTTAGTTTGGTTAGATCCTATCGGATCATCTCCAGTCATCTCTTTTTTGGCCTGCCTTTTCCTCTCCTCCCTAGCATAGTTAGTATTTTATAGATTAATTAGTATAATTAACATATTACTAATAATATATTTAAGTAATTTTTTAAACACAATGTACTTAAGTAATTCATAAATTTTTGTGTGTATATATATTTGTAAAAATTTCTAATTTCATATGTTAATAATGATATAACTTCGTAAAATACAGAGAGTTATTATACTCTGTATAAAAATTGTTATTGACAGATGTGATTACCCAACAACAAGATTTGTACAATTACCTTAAAAATTACAATATTACCTTAAAGATAACAAATTTGTCTTAGCAATAACATTACTATTTTATTATATTTTATATATAAAGTTATTAGATTTCTAAATAAATTAACGATAGTATTTAAATATTTAAATTAAAATTATGTGTATAGTATAAATTAAAAACTTAGGTGAACTATTACATTTTAATAATATTAAAACATAATATTTTAAAATTTTATTTTTTATATATTAAATATATAAATTAGATAAATTACATACATGGTAAAAATTAGATAAATCACATGGATTAGACCAACAAGTCAAGTTAATCCGAGCATTGAACGTATTGATACTTTTATTGAACCAAATATAAAGAAAGGTTTGCAAGCTCAATAAGGGCTTGATTCAAACTTCGACTCAGTAATAAGTGTTTGTTTGACTTGGCTTATTTAGGCTTTTAAATATACGTGACTCTATTTTGTCGATTCCCCTCTTTACACCATGATGTTTAAACTTCCATTAATACATGAAAGGCAATTGTTGGCGCCTGAATTTGGAGCTTGAAATTGAGTCGAGAAAATAAAATGGAGATCTGTAATGTCGATTTTATTACTGTATTTTAGTTATAACTAGCAACCTTGCATTCCAATTCTTTATAGTTAGGGAAAAACATTACAAATCCATGTTAACTGCACTAACCCGAAACTAAAATGATCCACCTCTATTGAAAAAAAATCAGGATAACTCGAAACCAAAATGATCTAACTCGAAACCAAAATGATCTAACCTGACGTAAATTCAAATCAAGCCTAAGATAAGCCAACTTAATTTATCCAAAACCCAAGATAACTTAATTTGTCTTACACCCAAACCGATATGACTTAAAGCCTAAAATCCCAACCTAATGGACTCGAAACTTTAAATGACGCGAACCCAAAAGTACTCTAGTGAACATGGATTTAACTCACCCAAGCTAACTCAAAACCCATAATATCCCCGTCAGGTTAATTCGGAACCTAAGATGACTCAAAAAATAACCCAACCTAAAATGAGTCAAAATTCTAAAATCCAATACAAACGACCTAGATACAAGAGATGTCTTAGACCTTAACGATTCGACTTGACTAGACTCAAACCCCTAACTGAATCATAAAAATAACCAACTTGAAATGACTCGAATTCAAAACAACCGTACTCGTCTCAAGGCAGATCCCAACCGGGCCAAAAGCTACAAAATATAAAATTATTGAGAGAAAACACAATAGATAGATACATCTAGTCAACCAATATCTATGTATGCTTAGCCATTGTATCCTAAGCATTATGAATGATGGCCATAGTGTGCATGAATTTGAGGCAAAAAATGGAGGGGGCCTTTTCTGATTGTCCTCATTATCAGGAAAAATATAATCTTTTATGCACCTGCATCAGAAAAAAAAATTGAACATTGGCACCCTCACTTGATTGCCACATGAATTAAATTTCTGCAGAAAGTTGTATTTTCTGAAAATTTAATTCCCGTGTCACCTTTTGAGGAAGTAGGTAAAAAATGTTTGATTGCCAGGATGGGAAATAGAACTTCCTTGGGGAAATCAGTTAAAAATGACGGAAATAGAACTTACTTAGGGGGCTAGGTAAGTTACTTCTTGCCTTTTGAAGGAATCGAAAATTACTTAGCAATTTCTACTTCTTGCATACTGCCTATTTCCTACCAACCAAACAAGAGACAAAACCCGTACTTCCCATGAAGTTCCACTTCCTGCGTTACTTATTGCATACCAAACGAGGCCTTTCTTTTTCTTTTACAAATATGAGAAAAGACATTAGGAGCCCTTTCTAAGAAAAGAAAGGCAATACAAGAAAATAGACAAAAGCATTAATGCATAAAATTCTACCATATAATGTTTTTACAAAAAAGACAGCACAAAACTTCCCCCCCTTGGAAAACAAAGAGTGCGTGTGTACCAAACAAAGGAAACAACATTACATATGTAAGTACAACAAATATAAATAAATTAAAAAAAAGGTATAATAAATATCAAATTCCCTTCGCTAACCACCCTTGGGAGCCTTGAGAAGGTGAACACTTCTTACAAATCCTTTCCCAACTTCACCCACACTTTTCAACAAATCAACTATATCTTCGTTTTTCCCTTCCTCCCGGTTTCGTTTCTGAGAACAAATATTTGGTCAAAATGAGTCTAGCTCAGTGCATTAACGCTCATATCAAATGTTTGGTTTGGAGGTAGTCAAATGTATACAGCTTTATCTCTACTTACCTGGAAAGATTGTTTCATTCAAAAAAGGGAGGTTTTAAGAAAGGTTGCAATCTTACCTCACTTTCATCGAGAGACCATTTCCCTCCTTGAAAACGTGGGAGTTTAAAAAGGTTTAACTCTATGCAATCTTACTCTATTGTCATAGAGAAATTGTTTACCTCCTTGAACAAGCAGGAATTCGAGAAGGGTTAAATCTATGTAGCCTAACCCCAACTTTCATGGAGAGGCTGTTTACCGAAGGGGTTAAATCTGCGTTGTAGTCATACCCCGCTTTGGGGGAGAAACTGTTCCCTCCTTTAAAAAGGAGGGGTTTGAGAAGGGTTAATTCTATCCAGTCTGACCCCACTTTTACGAGACACCGATTTCAACCTTGAAGAAGTGAGTCCAGAATACTATACAAGTCTCTCACCAAAGTAAGGTTTGAGCAGGAACGTATGTGGTCTTACGCCACTCTAGATTGTTTCCAACCATGAACAAACAAGCCTTGTCAATAAAATTACATAGTACGGAGGGTAAGATTCATGGCATACCTTCGAAGTTGATTTATCCCACGTAAGGCCGACAGCGTCCCCACCCAAAGAATCATACCAAATCTTGAACATGTTAGGAAACTCTCTCTGCAAAAAACAAGGGAAGAACAAAAACAACTTTTACATCAGAAGAGCAACGGTAGATGTGTAAAATTTAGGAATAAATCATTACTATGAACAAGGGTTCCATGATTAACGAACAAAAATGAACCAGACTATGCACGGAACCTTAGGAAAGACCCAGTGTACCCTAAAGGAACCATTTTTTAGCTGTGCAACCATGGTTAAAGAATCAGCATTTGCTAAGTCAAATTTTATAGAGTACGTTAAAAAATGGTTACTGTTATCGTCAAAGCAATCTTGAGGCTATCATCCTCTACAAATCATATCATCGCCTAGACAATAAAATTTTTTGCCCTCGAAATAACAAGTTGATGGTTTAGCAGTGTCATGCTACATTTTTCTGAAAAAGTTTTGACCCTATCAAGTCGTTCAATCCAAAGAATCAGCCCCTGTTCTGCAACTTTATAAGAGGATGAAGTTGACATTTGGTTTCTTGAGTATCAACTGAATCCAAAGTGTCAAAAACAAAGATACTGTTCATACTACCAAGATAGAATGTTTCTCTAATAGTGTTATTCCCCACCAAAAATGTTATATAAATTCAACACATTTTATCTCCTGAAAGATAGAAATAACAGTCCATACCTCCAAATCAACAAGATAACATCTTAGTGGATCAAAATCTACCATCAACTTATTCTTTAATTCCTCTAAGCTTCCATTCATGTCTTTAGGTCCCAAAAGGGGGAGGAAATCCTTGCTAGCATTTCCTCGAGCTACGTATTTCCCTGCAAATGCACCCATCATTAGCAAGGGCAATCTAGAAAACACGCCTTGTTTGGAACATAGAGATTGAAGGTATGATCGGTAAAATAAAATTTTCCGATTTTCTAGAAAATTTTCAAGGAAAACCATATTTTCGTAGAAAATTTTCACAATGGATCACTTGACCGGTTTTCTAGAATTCTCCCCTTTGTACTTCAAAATTATAAAACACACTTACCTTATATTCTGAGCGTTCTTTTGTAATTTAATCGGTCATTCTGCTATGTTTCTAAATCTACCAAGTGCTTTCCAATCTCATTTTCTAAAGAAAAGACTTGGAAAAATAGGAGAAAAAAAAACTAAAAAAATTTTCTTGAATTGAACAAGTCCCTATTCAAAAAGTAACATCAAAGCCCTGAATAGACCCAAGAACCTTCTTTGACTTCAGATGGGAAAAGAAGTTGCAGGGGATACGCCAATCTGTCTCTATGCAAAAGAACTACAGCATCGTAGTTGTTTAAAGGAGTGCGGAAAATGCGCTGCAATCATGAGAGAGAATGCAGTAAGTTTCACATATTACTGGAAAAACATAGCCAAAAAAATGTGATGTGTCTTGCTCACCTCCCAACTATGGGTGTCATTCTGTTCTTGCAATATGAGTTTCGTCAACAGGCTCGCACTGCTACGAGCATAGGCTACCAACCTTCTAAGTTCCTTCTCCAACAAAAAATAATCACAAGAAAATGTAATGCGCGGGAAATCAAATTGGCAGAAAAGAGGAGCTATACTCTATCCGATATGTAATGAGGTTCAAGTTCAGTCCAGAGTCAAGCCATTTTTGATGCAGATCATACTTTTCAGACCTATTGCTGATACTAAGTAGCAATAAAAAATTTGTATCCATTTTTCATGATATTATGCATGGATCAACTATATCATGGCAAATTGTTTAGATTAATTTGGAAACAACGGCTGGATTATGCAAAATAAACATCAACGGGCCTCTGAAATGCCCCAACCACCACCCGCCCTCCCCAAGAAAAGAGCGGAGTCATAAGGCCATTTTGTTAGGTAATCATCCTCAGGTAAGATATGCAAACCGACGTTACATGACGATACTCTTTTTGTAATAATCTCCATCATGCACAATGGCTAATGTATTATATTACTAAAATATGCTTATAAATTTACAAATGTTAAAAAACTATTAGAAGATGTATCAAATTGATAATTATATGTTTCTATTTAAATTTTGCACATATAAGGCTTAGTATTATGTTTTCCCTACAGATCTCAATGCCATGCCATGAACCTGTGACAGCACAAGTAGAATACAGAAGGCTCTCAAAAGGCCCTTGGTTGCTTTTAAGCACAGAGTTGAATCAAAGATATTATAAATTTGCAGAGGGAATGCACCTGATAGAGGAACTCAACTTAAGAGAACCAAATGCATGACTGTATCTTCAAAAAAGATAGATTCGGCACATGCAAATGCATGGGAGAAAGCAACTTACCATTGAGCTAGGAGATGAAGTCGTCCAAGCTTCAGAGAACTTGTCGTAAGTTGTAGCCAAGAACATTGCAGGGTTTACATGTGAACTTCCTTCATTGGCTTTCCTACTTGATACAAAGTTCTCCTGTAAATAAAAGGATGGTTAATCAATCATGATAAATTAAAAAAAATACTGGCATCAGGAAAGCAATTGAAAGTAACTGCGACATATACATTGATTTCTTTCTCATCATCATGAGTCAAATCAGCATTTATGTCAACAACCAAAGGAGAAAAGCTCCAGTCGTACTCTGACAACAATCGCAAGAACCTGTTCCAAAAATTAGCATCGAAAAATAGCTGTTAGAAATGAAGTTCGAGGAAAAAGGGGGAAATATAACATAACTCTAGAGTTGGAGACCATTGCAAATGTAAGATTGAGACCCACCTATAACATAATAGCATAGCAGAAAACAAGATTGAGAAGACAAATGCACATGCAAGATGTTTTGCCATCTGTTTTAAGAACTGAATTCTAAGTTTTTGAACGTGTTGAAAAGCAATCAATAGTATAACGCAGTAAGGAAAGAAGAAATGTTGGAATCAAACCTCCAACCAAAAGAAAAAGAAACAGAAAGACAAGACATGTCAAGTATCGTAACAAGGGGCACAAAAAAAGAGAAGGTATCATAAGTTGGTCCAAAATTCCAAATTTTGACATCTATGCAGTGAGATTTATCTAGAGCAAATGGATACTCTGGGCAGTGTAAGGAAGGTCTGGTAAGTCCCAAAGGTACCCAAATGATGTAATCCCACAAAAAATTAATTGCGAAATCTCAAGTCAGGTCAAACAGCAGCCTCAAGTAGTTTCAGGCATTGCCAAGGCAACATGTACCCAATTGGAGATCGAATTTTGTATGGATTAAATTTTATGGGTCTATCTCATGGGAATGAGGTATGATGCTGGACAAAGGTTTTTCTTAAGAGAGGTTCTCATTGCTAACTCATTAATCACTTCTCTCCTCTATTCACAATCACATAAATTACTTCTATATGACAATGACATACATTTCTTGATTAATTGAAACCTGTTTTCTTCTCACATCACCAGTTAAAATAAACAATTCTTGAAATTCATGCTTGCAAGTTACCCTATGCAACAAAAAACTCAATGTACTACTGAACAAACAACTTCGGTAAAACAGCAGAATCTACAAGCAAACACCTTAAATTTACTCCAGAATAGAAAGGCCCAAAGATTACAAACAACATCAATTTGCCAACTTGAAGCATGTAATTCATGGCATAGCATCAGTGGATGCGCACACACACACATGTATATAAGAAAAATTTTACCTCAAAAACCCTGGGATCCTTGAACTAGGAGCAGAAAATGGCTGGGGCTTCAAAAATAGATATGCAACCAACAGCTCGACAGCCTCACCCACTAAGCAAGCAGAGAACAGATGTGACGCAGCCCATCGTTTTGCAAGCCTTAACAAAGAAAATAAGATACTTAAGTTTCCGTGAGTTCAAATGATAGACAGAGAACAGAGTTCAGTTGTATACCGAACGACAGGACCATATATAGGGTAACGACCCTGTAAACCATTAATCATGCTAGAATGCTGACTTCGTATGAAAAGCTGCTTGTCTATAGAAGAGACTCGCTTAACCTGACCGCCTCCAACTACAGAATAAAATGCTTTTAGCAAGTCTCCAGATATATCAGTCATAGAAGCAAATTTCAAGTGTTAAGGTGACAAAAGAGAGGGGAAAGGGAAGGATGTACTCACTTTGCCTTTTCAACAGACTGAGGCCTCTCTCATGCAAAATTTTCAGTCTGAAAGCATATCCAGAAAGTAAGACGTCCACATTATCTTCGGTGGCAATGCAATCCATACCCCAAAGGCTCTGGAGACTGCAACAAGAACACGAAGCTTATCATTTCAAAAAAGCTCATTTTGTGTATGCAATTTTCCAACTTAAATGTCCTAAAGAGGCTCATTTCGCATATGCATAGACCATAACTGTTCTCACCTTTCCCCAATCTTTAGAAGGAAAGCAGATTTTGTCTTCTCAGTTGCTATTTCATCCATTGGCCAGTTGCCTGACCCTTCCAGCTAAATGAAAATACAAAAAAAAAAAAAAAAAAAAAAAAAAAAAAAAAGCCTATTAGAAAATTTACATAAACGACCAAAGAAGTAGTTCACAGAAGTTCGGCTATATCCTACTTGAATCATCACATCCACTGGCTGCACGCAGGTTGCAGTCATCTTCTGCCGACTTGGAACACCGCTTTTGCCTTTGGCGAGTGGGTGGGGTTCAGGAGGGTCTACAGAAGTGAACCTGAAAGCTGTAATCATCAATAAGCATAAAAGTACTTCAGAAACAGAAATTTGAGAGACAATTGTAGATTAATGATCTTTATAGTGACAAACAGCTAGAAATAAGCAGGAAAAAAGAAACAAAAGAGACAAACCAAATGAGACAGAAAAATGGCCAACCAGCAAGACGCAACAAAGATTGGCATAATTGAACCGTTACCCGAAAGACATTTAAAGACACCTTCCTACATTTCTGATTTATTTTTTTTTTGGCCAGAGCAATACAAATCAAAGCCGATTTATACTAGCTAAGACGTCTTTGCCACCTTGCCTACACGTCCACCAACATATATCTTTGAGGAAAACGGTTAGTAAGTAAAAAAAAAAAAAAAAAACCCAATAGTATTGCACTAGTTAAAAGGTTAAAGACAAGAAAGACTGAGAACCCCATCACAATTCAGGTACATTCTAAACTATATTCACTTGGTAAAAACATTCCCCGGGCACTGAGTACCATAAGTAAATAGTTACGAACAAAATCCATGGCCATCATTTTAAGTTGAGTAAACAAAGATAAATAATTGTCAGCCACTCAGGTAGAGAAAAATCAATGCAATTGATCCACATCACACTAGTTATTTAGCCATAAGAAATCACAACAGCATACAGTAGTATTAGTGGGCACCAAAATAAGCTGACAGTTGATTGTTCAGCTGCAGAAACAAAACCTGAGTCTAAAGGCTGAACGCTAGACACCCTCAAAGGAATGTCATCCAACTGGCGCAATCGCTTTGCTAAGACCTCATATGCCTCAAGCAAACTTCCAGAGTTTGATATAGGATCTGAAAATAATTGTATCAAGTTTGTTAAAATTGCACACTTCTTTCATTGTGGTAAGGTTATCAGATAAGGGAAAAGAAAAAAAGAAGACACGATTCTCTATATCAATCAATAGCCTGAGATCAAAACTTTACCTCCTTTACCACAGCTTAGACAAAAATCAAGTTGATCAGCATTAACAATAATATTTTCTTTTGAAAGAGAAAGATGCCGCAACAGTATGTATTCAATAATTCTTTTAACAATCAGGTGTCTCTCCCACTGCTTGCACTCCCATACTAACATAGGATTGAAAACAGAAAACAGATTAACCAATTGTCACATGAGCTAACCAATTACAAAAACATAAGCCACATATCATTCTCACCTGTGCTCTCTGCAATGGTACCGTCTTTGAATCTACGAAGTTCAGATTTTTCTCCCCAAAACTTCCTGAACTTAATAGCCTAATGCAACACAAGAATATTCGAAATTTATTCACAAAGCACCTGAAAGTGATTCATAATTAAAATTAAAATGTCATGCTGGATACCTCTTCTTTATCCTCTGCATTAGGGCCAACATCAACCAGTCTAAAAGCGTTCTCTGAAGAGCTGACAGCAACGCCAACAAGCAATGGTTCCCTATCAAGTGATGAGAAACCCTGCCACCACGAAATTTTTTTTAAATTCACTTTCCACCTTAAAGTGACTAATGCTTTCGATTTTGTTCCCTCAATAGGCTATTTTAAACAGTCTTGCATCATTTCTATACACCTATACCTATTACCTTGCATAAGCAGTGCAGTATTTACCAAAACTCACTATTGGCCATTTTAAGTATCAATAACTTTCGACAAACAATGAAGCAGATAGAGACCACGATGTCACTCCAAGGTAGAGAAAGAATACGAGATCAACCAACACCTCATGCCTAGATTACTTACATCTTCAATACCCAAATCAGAAACCCAGTTTCTCCAGATAACACGGATGAGCCGTACTCTATCACTTAAGCCTTGAGATAAAAGTGAATACACTCTTTCCTCATACAATCTCCAGCATTCATCATCCATGCAATATCCTGATATGTGAAAAGCCCTGTTTCCCTTCAAATGCAACCTAAGGAAGCAAATAAATAATAAACCATAAACCTTGACAACAGTGTGCTTCATTCACAGGGCACTAATAATCAATAAAAGAGCAAAACCAATTTGAATAAAATAATTCCATAACAACTACTATTAGTGTATGGTAAATCATAAAATCCCAACTTCGAATGCATGCCTGAATAAACTGATTCCACTTGCAGAATATACTACAATTCAGATGTCGGGAATCAAAAGTAAGTTCAACTGTCCCCACCAAAACACAAGCAAGAAAGACTATAAATTCAACAGAAGACAAAGTTCCAATAGTCCACATAAAGATAAGTGCACTGCACAAGTTGAGATAATCTCAATAATAGAATTAGTTGACCAACAAGCTGACAAATCTTCAAAAGAGCATCATTTGCTTAAACAACTAAACTCACATTTACTTGCTACAACTATACTTAGGCCACTTAATAACTATTCTTCCTTCGTTTATCTATATGAGAGACAGAAAAAACTTGCAAGCAATGTGGACATAAGGGCCCATAAGCAACAATTTGTGCTACAGATCATAGGACAAGGAGAAAAGATTCACTCAGCTTTTTATAGCCCTCACCAAAGCAACTCCCTGAAATTTCCTAAATCACACCCAGACGAATGTTCAAATACCTGAGTGGAACTGTCTTCCCTCAAGTTTAATATTGGAAAGCCAACAAGTTTTGCAATCGCACAAAAACAATGGGGGCAAACGATAACACCAGCAGAAAGCATGTCCAATATTGCAATGGTATAAGTTCACTAAAAAGTAAATTGCATAAGCAATGATTACAAGCTGGTCAAATATCCTAATGTTTTTTCAAACACAGTCGCATATAGCTGTTTGACTTGTTCAGAGCAATCAAATGCAAATGAATAACTTTTGAGAATGAAAAGATGCAAATGTAAAAAGTCTGCAAAGTATATCACAAGGATGTTACAAGGTTCTAAATCTTCGTCTTCTAAAACAACTATAGTGTATTCGCTACTATCAGAATACCAATCATAATGCACAAATAAAAAAAAAAGAATATCAGCTCAAGATATATCATGCAGACACAATTCTCAACCTGCAAACCCATATTTTTCATGATAAACAAGAGAAGAGATTTTACTAGTGTTCCAAACAATGCACAATATTCTAAGTTGCATTACATTCCTAAGACATAACAGGAATCTGAAACTGCAGCTAAGATGAATAAACTTTTCCTCCATGTTGCAGCCAGCAAGTCACACATTAACTATCCTAAACAACCCAGCCACTTCTCACCATACCTAACCCACCACAAAAAGACTAGTTCAAAAAGAGCACACCTACATGATCTCTGACACACGTTTTTTTTTTAATCCAGAATCTCTCTAAGATGTTAATAACTTATTTTCCTTACATAAAATAGAACTCGGCATTTGTTTTGTTGAAATACAATATTTTCACGGTAGACAATTATTATTCAGATAATTGAGCAATTCTAGCACATAAGGGAGCCATCCTTTCCTTTCAATAGAAGACAAACATCTCATAAGCTTCTACAGTTGTACCTTACACAATAGTCATATCTAACAGGGAAGTCATTCTTCGTAAGGAAAATCTCCTCAAATCCATTATCCCGGCATCGTTGAATGCAATTGAGAGACAAAGAAGCCTGATCGTGTAGCTGAAATGTCACAACAGGAATATAAAATCAAGTAAATATACTTAAACCACATTTGATAAATCACATAATAGGAAGGAGCTGTCTGTATATAAGTACCTCAAGAAACCCTCCCTTTGAAATTCGGAATGCCAAATTGAATAATGCAGATCCATCACAGATTACCACAGGAAAAGATTGCAAGCATTTCTTCCTTGACTTCAACTCCTAAGATCATAAATATATCAAAATGAGTAGAGTCGACTGCCTGAATTTCGTCCAATGGTCGTACATGTAGGGGGAAAAAAAAATTGATAGAATA
Organism: Simmondsia chinensis; assembly: GCA_018398585.1. Taxonomy (NCBI): domain Eukaryota; kingdom Viridiplantae; phylum Streptophyta; class Magnoliopsida; order Caryophyllales; family Simmondsiaceae; genus Simmondsia; species Simmondsia chinensis. The sequence goes on along the minus strand of JAGTTD010000002.1, from coordinate 37,267,991 downwards.
GTGTTGGCATAGAAACACATGATTGAGCGAGGACAAGAATTTTTGTGTCGCTCAAAGCATTCCTGTATGCTCAATTTAGGGTACAAGCATGCAAATAAGCCTCCTAGTAATGATTGTGGCAGTTTGAATTTTTATGCCAGCGGTGAAATCTTTAACTGTCCAAACCCACATGTTTGTTTCACCAAACAATCTTTTATGATTAAATAGTTAATTCCAGTTTACATCAATATGATAAATAGGCAACAAATCAACATCCAGACCTCTTTGGATTCAAGAATACAAAAGAAGCTCATTCTCGAGGCAAAAAGTTATACCTCATTTGAGATCTTGTCCTCACGCTGGGCTGGAAACGATAACCCTTTCTCCCACAGGTTTGAATTGGCTGAAACCAGAACAATCGTGTTTAAGTATGCTTGATTTAATAAATCAGTTCAATTAGGTAGCTGGTATCAGAAACAAGCTAAACATCCAAATGATTTTCCTCACTAAAAATTTCAGTGGGAAGACAGCACGAAGCACAAAATTAAAATTAAAAAAAAAAATAATAAAAAACAATGTACCACCTTATAAGGGATCCGAACAGTCCAATGGGGTATTAAGGAATTATAGTTCATAATAGCGCTCAAGTTAAGAAACTGATCTGCTACTTCAAGCATTATTCTTCGGAAAATCAAAGAACAGAGAATAGATATCAATCCATAATCAGGGTTCAGGGATAAAAAGCACATGTCCTAGAGACACAGAAGAAAGTCTGGTGCTGAGGGAGAGCATAAGAAAAATAATTGATATTATAATAACAGGGGAAGAAAATGGAGGAAGGAGAGGAAGGAAAGAGGACAAGGCATTGGATCTGTGGATAGAAAACTAATCCTGGAGGGAAAAAAGAAGGAAAAATCGTCTTGTTGAGCAATAAACCCTGGAACAACGTCAACCACATAGAGCTCATACAAAACTACGAATCTTAATTCAGGAAGGCAATCAACTTAAACAGAACAATTCAAGTATCAAATGTCATGTTGGCTGTTCCAAGTAAGCATGACAGAAATGAAACCAAAGAGCAAGCTGCTAAATATGTAAGCATACATCAAACTACCAAACTTCTAAATATGCAACCCCAATATTTTAAGAGTAATACATGTTGAGCATACCCATGATGTCCAGCATGAGGCGAAAAATCTGCATGGGATTCATTGACTTATTAAAATATCTGCTGCCAGGTGTTGTGGCAAGATAAGACATTATGATAGACATTAAGTATCCATTTAAGCAATCATGGCTGTACATCGAACTCCTCTGCCTGGCCCAGACCTACACCACATGATCAAATTATTTTCCACTGGCCAACAAGAAGTTAACTCAACAGAGACCAAAAGCAATGGTATCTGATTTTGTACCTTCATTAAGATTAAGGCCTTTCCCAGTTCCTTCCACTGTAGAAAAACCCCTTTTATAAGCTCTGAAAATTCTTCCATCAACATATCCTCCAAAATGCTACAATTGTACTTTGGTGTAGCAAGAGAAACACCTTCTTTTTAAAGATTCCAAAGGAAATTAGTTTCAATCTGAATGAGCGATGACAGAATCTACAGAGAATGGAATGTGTTCAGTCAAAGGCTGCTATTTCCAATTACCTTGTTTCAAAGCGCGAACATTACACCTTGTGGCATTCAGTTTTGATGTACTGAACAATGATGTAGCCGTGGGAATAATTTTAATAGAGAACTTTGGAACATCAGCAACTTCTGTGCCGCCTAAAGAAATCAAAATGGAATAACTCAATCAGAATAAATCCACAGACAACCAATAAGGTCTCATGTCTTGCTCCAAAAGTAATGTAAAAGAGTCACAACTGCTTTTACGTTTTGCAACGAAAAGCATATAAACTTCATGTTGCAGCATGAAATACCTGGATAGACAACCAATATAGGTTTTCTGGCCTCATTTTGTAAAGTCGACCATTCCACCTTGTAATGCAGTGAAGAAGATTTTAGGTACTTCTTGATGATGCATAAGTAAAGACACCTTTTTGCATGATAACGGTGATCCAAATAGTCTTTCTCATGGAAACATTCCTGCCACAGGGAACATGATTTATTTGGATGAATCCAATAATTAAGAACTATATAGATCACATGCACCATGGATTTTGTACAATATATCAATAAAAATCATCGTCCAAAGAGTAGATTTACACCTCCCCAACATCGAGTTAACAAGTTGGTAGTTCTACAAATGTCATCAAAATTCATCACGCACACACTACCCAATTGCTTATTTCTGGACCACAGCTCTGAAACTACATTTAGATTTCCCTTCAAAATCGAAGTCATAATCAAATTCATCTCCATTTAAGTTACTCAAAATTCTCAACAACTTCCCGGTTTATGAAATTTAATGCATTAATTAAAACAGCACGTAAGAGGAGTTCTCAAGGAACCGACTTTTGCAAAAGCTTTACGCAAATGCCCATTGGGCTTGAAGAGTGAATAGTACAAAAGCCCTCCCATACCTTATGCTTGAAATATATTAATATTTAGAGTGTGAGTGAAGCTGTTGAACTTCTGACCTCTTGGTCAACAAAGCGCTGATAACGTCTCAAGAAACCAACTTCCCCAAAAGCTTAAGCTCATGGATGAATAGTCTACAGGAGCAAGCAAAATCATTGAAAAAACTAATGTAACTGTATTTCTATCAAAATAATGAAATAAAACATGAAAGAAGAGAAGGAAACACCTTGGGCAAACGCATCAAAAGATCAACATTAACATCTGGGCTCGCAACGCAACGTATCGCATAACTCCCACCAAAGTCAATCGATTGAGGCTTCCTGAACTTGAATTCCACCTTGTCCGCACCAATATCTTGCACAAATCCTGGAGCCTCATCTGCCGTCACCTAATTAAGAACCAACTATATCAAAAACTTAAGCTAATGGGTGAAGGCCAAGTAATGATTTTATATTCTAACTTGTCGCTCGTCCAAATGCATTTGAGCTTGAAGCGTGGATATTGAACAAGCCAACCTCATACCTTGCGCTTAAATCGTGTTATTATTGAAAGGGGGGCGGTTAGGACTCGAACTCGTAATCTCGTGCTCAACAAGGCTCTTATACTATAATAACAAAGAACCAACTATTTCAAAACATTAAGCCGATGGGTGAAGGCCCCATAATGGTTTTATATTCAAACATGGCTCTTCATGCAAATGTCCTTTGGGCATGAAGCGTGAATATTGCACGAGAAACCTCCTATCTTGTGCTTAAATCATATATTTACTGAAAGCGGAGGCTCTTAAAATTCGAACTTATTACCTCTTGGTCAACAAAGCTCTAATACCATAATAACAATTGATACACACCAAAAGAGTCCCATGTGTACATACATAACAATTACATGCTTATCTGATTATTTCATTTCATTATATGCCCACACGCTTACATGCATACATGCCTGGCTTGATTTCCATGCTTTACATGCTCTTTTCACATGCTCTACATGCTCTTCTTCCTTTCAGGCTCTTCATAATTATCGACTACCGGGTTGGGGGTCCTCGAAAACAGTCTCTAGTCAGGGTCTCATCCTGACGGGGTAAGGCTGCGTACATCCTACCCCTCCCAGACCTTGCGGAAGCGGGAGCCCTTGAGGCACTGGTTGATGATGTTGTTGTACACACCAAAAGAGGTTCCAACTCGAAACCAATTGGCAATGGGTAGAGTAGCTCCCTTAATATATATTTTTACATTTCATGCTTTATACCACATTATCGCACCAATGTGGGATGTATCAAATAACAAATAACCAACTATATCAAAACCATAAGCAGACGGGTAAAGAGACAGTACCAGTTTTACATTCTCAACCCTAAACCTAAAATTTGATTCTTTTAGAAATCAAAGTAAAGGATTTAGGGTTTAAGATTCAACAGAGAAAGAGAGAACAACAAAAACCAAAAAAGCACCTTTAAATCATCGGGGATTCCACTGATAACTTCCTTAATCGAAGAGACTACTTCGTCAACTGCTTTATTGAATGCCGGCGAGTAATCAACCTCCACCTCCTTCAAGAGCTCGCTCACCTTGAAGTCCAATGGCTCCGCCATTCTATCACGAAACTCCGGTTTCTCTCTCCACAAATCGCTGGAAAGTCACCGTATTTACGGCGGCGATCGGTGGCGGCGGCTGCGGTGGAGGCGAGGTGGCGGTGCGGGCGGCGGGAAGCGAAGTAAGAGTAGTGAGCGGCGGTTGAAATACAAGAGCGGGTTGGAAAGTAGGGAAGTGGAAATTTTGTTATGTTGTGTTAAAATGGGCCTCATATGGCAAAGGTAAGGATTAGAAAAGCCCACTTAAAGTCAACATTCGTTTGAAACCCCCCCAAAAAAAAAGTCAACGTTCAAAATGCTAACATAGTAAACTTTTCTAAAACAAGATTACAAACTGCTTCTAATCCGCGTGTAATCAGTTCCTAAGCTCTCCTTTTTAGAGAGAGAAAATTTTTTACTCCAAATATCTACTTTGGGTGTGTTTGGGTCAACTTTTCTTAGTTTATTTGTCTCAATAAGAATTGTATATTTAAGATTAGAAACTTTTTACAGTAATATGCTTGACTGTCTAATGCAGAAATATATTTTTTACAGAACAAAGTGTTTGGAAATATATTTCAAAAAGAAATTATTTATTATAACAGCAATAAATGACTTAATAATAAAAATCAACCAGTAATAGTAGACAGTAGCAGTGGTTGTCCATGGTGCTGAGATGGATCATACAGAGTGCCGAACGGTGATAACGAATAATAGCAAAACTTAGTAGTGGGTGGAAGTTGTTGACAAGTTATGTTAATCAAAAGGGGTGACTGTGTTGGTAGAGGTGGACTATAGTGGTGGCAAGTCATGGTGGTGGGCGATGAAGATGGACCATAACAGTGAATTGAAATTATAGAGGTGCCAAGCGATGGTTGCGGTGGGCCAAAGTGGTGGATGGTGGGAGTGCACCGCGGTGGATGTTGGAAAAATGGAAGACATAAGGTCAATTCAAGAAAACTTAGGGTGAATAGAAAACTCAAAGAAGTGCAAAGGGACTCGCACAGTGGAATAACCACTGCCTTAAAGCTGAATTTGCCCCAGCACAGGTACACACTGGCCTTTTGACAATCGACTCCCAAGGTTAACGGTGCAACCGCAACACCTGTGTATTCGAGGACTATGGTATGGGAGATCCTCGTACAACTCCCAGCAAGAGAACTAACAGAAGTGAGTAGAAGGAAGAGAGAGAGAACTGTCGTTTTGTTTTTGTGCATATTGCGAGTAGCCTATTAGATCTTTTATATAGGTAGATGGAGAAGGCATTGAATTTATTAGCCAGAATTCAAAAAGTTTGTAACTGCCTATATCTCTCGGAAGAAAAACATGCCCACACCCACGCCGGCACCAGTCACCAGTCACCCGAGCCTGGCACGGGGCGACGTGCACGCGTGTGGTCCACCTTAGCTCCAACGGGAGCTTAACAACTTACCAAGCATAATGGAAGCTAGGATATTTATACAAGGTTTAATGCTCTCAAAATCAATGTGGGACACAATAAACAAGGGAAAGTGTTGGGTGTGAGGCTCATTTTTCCATGTGGGATATAGTGTCACATAACACTTAAATAGATGAGCAATTTGGGGAAGGCTTTTTCCAGATTCTTTCAATGTGGGATGTGGGATGAAGTGATTGAAAAAATCAACTTAGGAAAGTCCAAACCTTTTCGTTCAATGTGAGACAAGAAATAAGAAGAGCGAAAGCTACCCATGTCAATGTTTTGAAGCATATTTCTAACATTTTCTCACATGATTCAAAATGAAAATAGAATTTTTACTGGAAAAGGAAAATAATGTACAGTATCAATATCTTTTGGATTTGAATCGATACTTAGTGTTTACATCCTTGTACTACATCCTAATAGGTAAACTATGTCTGGAACCTGATAGAGTGATATGGAAATAAATCTGCACACTTCATTCTTTTCATATCAAGGCTCATCACACTGTTTGTAACATTTTGCCCTTGTGACTCCCTTGGTCATTCATGAACGCTCTAGAAAATTAGCCCGAACTCACATGGGGGGCGCGTGCCACCCATATATTCACATAGACAAGACCCATTAGGTGTCCATACCAACCTTTAAGGACTATGGGTCAAGTTAAGAGCCTTAAGCTCAACCTCTACAAATGACACCAAACGTACTAAATAAAATGGGAGCAAAAAGTGCACTATATTAAGTCATAATACAACTTCATTTGACCCGTTGAACTCGAGAAACCCAGGACGGGTATCCATCAGTTACTTTCACTCAGTGGGTTTTAGTCCCATTCCTAATGTTGTTTCCAACACCATCATTCTACAAAGGCCTTTTGTGGGAGGATCGACCAAATTCTTCTCAGATTTTACATACTCTAGTGATATCACTTTATTTTCAATCAATCTATTTACTATGCTATGTCTAAGATGTATATGTCTTCTCTTTCCATTGTATGCCTTGTTCCATGCAGTAGCAATGGTTGCTTGCGAATCATAATGAAGATGCACAAATAAAACCGGTTTCTCTTGCAACAGAAGCGCTGCAAGCAAGTCTCTGAGCCATTCAGCTTCTAGACCTGCCAATTCTAAAGCAACGAATTCAGATTCCATTGTTGATTTCGCAATATAAGTTTGGTTAGATGACTTCCAAGCAATAGCAACACTTCCAAGAGTAAAAAGATAACTACTAGTCGAATGAATTTCATTAGTATCAAAAATCCAATTTGCATCACAATATGCTTCTAAAATGGCAAGATATCTTTTATAAAATGGACCCCCAATACATTGTCCCTCTTAAATATTTAAGTAATCATGTCAAAGCATTCCTCTGTTCTTGGCTAGGTGTAGTGACTGATCCTACTTACAGCATAGGCAATGTATGGACGTGTGGAGTTCATAAAAAACATGACACTACCGTTATTTTTGCATATTACGATTGAGACACTCCAATTTCTTTGTTCTTTTTTCAAATTAACAGAAGGGTCATAAGGTGTTCTCACAGGATGAACATTAAAGTGATTAAATTTTCTTAAAATCTTTTCCACATAGTGAGTTTAATTTAAGAAAATCCCTTCTTCCATGTTTATAATCTTAATTCCTAAGATTATGTTAGCCTCACCCAAATCCTTCATGTTAAATTTCGAATTTAGAAAAGATGGTCTCAAGTACGACATCAACATTAGTGCCAAAAATAAGCATGTCATCCGCATATAAACAAATAACCACACATCCTTTATCAATGGTCTTAGAGTATACACACTTATCACCATCATTAACAATAAAACCATCACCAACAAGTGTGCCATCAAACTTTTGATGCCATTGTTTCGGTGCTTGCTTAAGACCGTACAATGACTTTAATAACTTGCATACTTTATGTTCCCTTCCTGGAAATTTAAACCCTTCGGGTTATTCCATGTAAATTTCTTCATCTAAATCACCATTTAGGAAAGCAGTTTTAACATCCATCTGATGAATGACCAAATTATGAATAGCGGCTAAAGCTATTAAGCCCCTGATAATGGCAATCTTAGTCACATGTGAGTAAGTGTTAAAGAAGTCCACATCCTTCTTTTGGAGTATATCCTTTAGCCACAAGTCTAACTTTAAACTTGTCAGTGGTACCATCGACCTTTAATTTTTTCCTGAACCCTCTTACACCCTATTGGTTCACATTCTTTGGTCAAATCTACAAGTTCCCACATACGATTGCTCATTGTTGAATCTAGTTCGTTGTTTTTGCTTCTTTCCAAAACACGTCTACTGATTTAGTAGCTTCCTCATAGGTTTTAGGGTTTTCTTCCATTATAAAGGCAGAAATAAATTCTTCATGAATTTCATCGTTTTCAATCAAGAAAGTTGTTAAAAAATATGGACCAAAGGTTTTTTCTGTTCTAATTCTTTTGCTTGTTTTAGGTTCAGAAATCTCATGAGATTGAGGTCTAGCTTGTTTGGTCAAGCATTCATCAGAATTCTCAACAACGGGTGATTTCATAGGAAAAATATGTCAAAAAATTCAGCATCTCTAGACTCTAAAATACTACCAAGTACAGAAGAATCATTAGACTTCAAAATGAACCTATATGCAATAGAATTGTATGCATAACCAATGAAGACTGCATGTACGGTTTTGGAACCTATCTTGTCCCTTTTAAAGTCAGGCAGACCTGCTTTAGCAAGACACCACCATATCCTTAGATAACTAAGATTTGGTGCAAAGCTTTTTCATAGTTCATACGGTGTTTTATTTAACCTTTTATGAGGTACACAATTCAACACATAGCATGTAGATAGAATTGCTTCTCCCCGCATGTTCGTAGGTAAACCCGAACTTATCAACACAGCATAAAGTTCGATTTTTTGTTTCTGCTATACCGTGTTGTTCAGGTATGTAAAGGGTTGAGACTTTATGTATGCTTTTATGTTCTTCACAAAATCTTTAAAGAACAAAATCTTTAAAGAGGTCTAGAATCATGTCTCTTCCCCTATTACTCTTAACTCTCTTAGTTTTTTTGTCTAACTGGTTTTTGACCATAGTCTTATGGATTTCATACATGTCTTCAGCCTCATCCTTAGTTCTAAGGAGGTAAAATCTCGTAAACCTAAAATAATCGTCGATAAAGTTGATGTATTAATGTTTACCACCTTGACTTATTGTCGTCTTTAAATCTCCTAGGCCACTATGTATTAATTCTAATAGTTCTATGGTCCATTCTACTTTTTTATTAAAGGCCTTTCTGGGATTTTTAGCCTCCATACATATCTCCCATTTTATGAATTTTTTATTACTAAAGCTAGAGATTAGGTTTAGACTTTTCAATTTTTAATTGATGCAGCATTCAGCATAAACAAACCCTTGGTACAATATCCCTTACCAACATATTCCCTATTTCTGGTTAGTACTAACTTATCATATTCAAAAATTAGTTTTACACCAGCCTTATTAAGTAGTGCACCAGAAACTAGGTTTCTACGAATATCAGGAACATGCAAGACATTCTTCAAATATAGTTTTTTTTTTTTCCAAGAGTAAGTTTGAGAAGAATCTTCCCTTTATCGAGCGCCACCACTGAACTTGAGTTGCTCGTATACACAGTCTCACCCTCACCTAACAGATGTGCCTTGTAGCCCCAGTGTCTACAATCCAATCAATCGTGTTACCGAGAAAATTGACTTCCGAGATCATTGTCATAATGGTCTCTCAAATGGAGTCTTCAGCCAGGTGAGCGCGAGATTTGTTGTCTACAAGATTTCCTTGTCCATGGCGTTTTGAGCATTTGTAGGCAGGATGACCCGGTTCTCCACACACCCAACATTGACCCTTGAACTTCTCCACTCCCTTTGCAGAATTAGGCTTCGTCTTTTTCTTCCCTTCCGAGAACTTTCCCTTTTGTTCATTGTTACATGTTCCTTTTCCTGCATAATTTTCAACAAGATTAGCAGTAAAGAAAGAGTGAGAACAAACCTTCCTTTTACCCAGTATTCGGTTTGCTTCCTCAATCCTAATGTTGGCCACAAGTTGCTTCGGAGTCAAGTCATCTTTTTAGTGCTTGATATGATGTTTGTAATTGTCCCAAGAGGGTGGTAACTTCTCAAGCAAATAGTTAACTTGCATATGTTCACACATAAGCATTCCTTCACTAAGAACAACATCAATCAATTGCTCATATTCATGGATCTAATCCATGATTGGCTTTTCATCAGTCATAGTATAATGTAACCAACAACTAGCGGCATATTTCTTTATTCCTACATCATTAGCCCCATACTTGCTTTTCAAGGTTTCCCAAATTTCTTTTGTAGTTTTGTGTTTGTTATACAATTTGTAAAGAGGTGGGGTCATATAAAACAACAGATTACCCTTAGCAGTTCGGTTGTCCATTTCAAAGTTTCTGGTTGCAGCAGTAAGAGCAGGTTGGTGCACATTATCAGGACACTTGTCATCGAACAAAGTGTAATCTAAGTTGTTCTAAGAAAAACAACATCTTATCAGACTATTCCATATAATTTTTGCTGTCTACCCAAGCGACTTTGGACATGTCAGGAATACTTAAACTTACGGCAATAGACGACTGACAAAAGACAATGGATTGACCAAACATCTTTATAATTTGGCTTTAAATTGTTGGAAAAATGGAAAGACATAAGGACAATTAGGGAAAACTTAGGGTGAACAGAAAAGAAGTGGAAAGGGATTATCGCGCCGTGCAATAACCACTGCCTTAAAGTTGAATTTGCCCCGGGTACCGGTACATACTGGCCTTTTAACAATCGACTCCCAAGGTTAATGCGGTGACCGCAACACCTGTGTACTCGAGGGCTATAGTACGGGAGAGCCTCGAACAATTCCCAGCAAGAGAACTAGCAGAAATGAGTAGAGGGGGGGGGGGGGGGGGGGGGGGAGACTGATGTTTTGTTTTTGTGTATATAGAGGGTGGCCTGCTAGATCCTTTACATAGGCAAATGGAGAAGGCACTGAATTTATTTGCCAGAATTCAAAAAGTTTATAATTGCCTAGACCTCATGATTGCATTATCGTTCCAATTACAAGAGCGTTAATCCTGCCAACGGCTAGGAATATTTCGGCAAGTTTATTCCTCCAATGACTAGTAAATCCCAACGGAAAAAATATCTCTTGGAAGCAAAACATGCCCGCGCCTGCTCCTGTCAACCGTCAGCCATCACCCGAGCTCCGAGCTTTGGCCCAGCATGGCAGGCGGGCGGTGCGCATGCACATGTGGTCCATGTTAGCTCCAACCTCTCTCCCAATCAATATGGGACATAATGAACAAGGGAAAGTGTTTGGGTGTGGGCTCATTTTTCCATGCGGAATATACTATTACATAACACTTAAATAGATGGGCTATTTTGGGTAGACTTTTTTCACATTATTTCAATATCGGATGTGGGATGAAGTGATAGAAAAAATCAACCGAGGAAAGTCCCAAACCTCTTCTTTCAATGTGGGATAAGAAATAAGAAGAGCTAAAGCTACTCATGTCGATCGTTTGAAGCATATTTCTAACAATGGAGGCTCATGGTGGTTGGACGGTGATAAATGGAGTGGTGGCCATGACGAGAAGGTGGTGGACTCATGATGGTTAATAGTCAATCATGGTAATATTTAGTCAAGTTAGCGGATGATGGCAAGTGTAGCAAGTCGTAATGGTAGAAAGGGTAGTCGTGGGTGTGGGTGGTGGTATGAATAAAAATGGATCATTGCTATGAGATTTAAGGCTAATAAAGTATTTTTAAAACATCTTATCTAAATAAGTTATGAAAAGGACTCAGTTTTATATCTTTTTCTATTTAGTTATAAAACTACTTTTCATCTTTTTATTTAAGTTGTGAAAAAAATGTAATAAGATCTTTTCTGTCAACTAAACACAAGCCTTATCTGCAGTGTGGTTGTAATGGATGAGGCACATGAGAGATCACTTGACACTGATGTGTTAAATGTAGCATTTAAGAAAGTGGCTGCTCAGTTTGGAAGGTAATGTGTCTAAAAATGAACACACGATCAGTTAAGTACAAAGGGAAATTAAAATTTCTTTCAAGTGTTCTCTTATGACACTATATTGCTTGGGTTGATAGATGTTAGGATTAATAGAGAGAGCAAGAGACTAGAGAAGTCTCTAGCTTATACCTGCCCAGAAACACGAGCTTAAAAAAATTCTTAGAATCATATGATTTTCTTTAGCTGATAAAATGACCTGTTTAATAATTGTTCTATCACACTGCATATCAAAACCTTTTTCCTTTTCACCTTCATTCCATGAGGGTATGTAATGTCCCCGACTTTAGCCTACGGTTTTATTCTTGGATCTCAAATTTATTTAGCCGACTAGAAACATAATGGATCTCACAATTTGGGGTTATGTTATAATGAAGTATATAGCCATTGGTTGCGTTACTGCACCTAAAGTATCTGATTTTTATTTTTGTTTTTCCCCCTTCTTATCTAGTGCCCCAAGTTTTCACATACTTGAGAGGACATTTCCATTGAACATTTTGAACATTAGAACACCATGCAAGGACTATGTCCAAGCGGCTGTGAAGCAGGCAATGACTATTCATATCACCAGCCCTCCGTGTGACATCCTACTCTTCATGACTGGTCAAGATGAGATAGAGGCAGCCTGTTATGCTATTGCAAAGCGCATGGAATAGGTCATCTCCTTGAGTCAGAAGACTTTTGCGATGCTTCTCATACTTTCCATGTACTCCCAGCTTCCTGCTAACTCACAAGCTAAAATATTCCAGAAAGCTGAAGACGAGGCACGCAAATTTATTGTAGCTACTAACATTTCTGAGACATCTTTGATTGTAGATGGGATTTTTTATGTTATCGACACATGTTATGGCAAAATGAAGGTATACATCCCAAGGATGGGTGTGGATGCTCTCCAGGTGTTCCCTGTGAGTCGTGTTGCTGTTGATCAGAATGCTGGCCGTGCTGGTAGGATAGGCCCTAGAACTCGTTACCAACTTTATACAGAAAATGGGTCTCTGAATGAAATGCTTCCAAGTTCTGTTCCGGAGATTCAAAGAACAAACCTCAGTAACGTTTTCTTGCTTCTCAAATCCCTTAATATTGAGAACTTGCTAGATTTTGATTTCATGGACCCACCTCTACAAGAGAATATCTTAGACTCCCCGAGTTGTGGGTGCTAGGTGCCCTTAGCAATGTCGGGAACCTAACTGAGCTTAGTTGGAAAATGGTGGAGTTCCCGCTAGACCCGCCACTAGCGAAGATGCTATTGATGGGTGAGCAATTCGAGTGCCTAAACGAGGTTCTTACAATAGTGTCCATGCTTTCGATGCCTTCAATTTTCTTCCGTCCTAAAGACAGGGAAGAGGAGAGTTATGCTGCTAGGGAGAAGTTCTTTATTCCCAAATCAGATCATTTAACCTTGCTCAAGATGTACCAGCAATGAAAAGCTAATGATTACCAAGGAGACTGGTGTAATGACCATTCTTACAAGTAAAAGCTTTGAGAAAGGCGAGGGAGGTGCAGTTCCAACTTGTCAATATTCTGAAGCAACTGAAGATTCCAGTTACTTCTTGTGCGTTAGAGTGGGATGTCATGAGAAAGGCTATATGTTCCATGTACTTCCATAACCCTGCCAAACTAAAGGGTATCGGAGAGTATGTTGTTAAAATTAAAATATTTTATTTTGAATTTTGAATTGTATGTAATTAGCTAGCACAATTATCCTTGTATTTACTTCTTGTGTATATAATTTAAAGTAGTAATTGCATAGGAGTTATTAGGTGTACTAAAGAGGAAGACTTTTCATCCTCTCCTTTAGCTCAACAATCTCCCCCCCCCCCCCCCCCAAATGGCCAGAGGGGAGTTTTGCTTTAGATTCCATTGTACTTCATTAGGGTTAGTCTCTTTCTCTTCCTCATTTTGTATTATAAATAGTGTACATCTTTGATTAATTGAATTATGCAAATTTTCAATATTCTAAGTGTCTCTTATAGTTTTGCTTGTCTAGGTTTATCAAATTTGACATATGTCAACATGAGGACAGGGATGCCGTGTCACTTACATGCAAGCAGTGCTTTATATGGGTTAGGCTATACTCCGGAATATGTGGTTTATCATGACTTCTTGTTGATCACTAAAGAATATATGTAGTATGTCACGGCTGTGGAACTGAGACCCATCTTTTCTTGATAAAGGAGTCATATACATCACTGATAGAGCATAAGAAGAAACAGTAGTAGGAGAAGACAGCCATGTAGAGGTTAAGGAAAGAGCAAGAGGAAGCAGTGACAATAAGCAAGCAGAAGAAAGACAGAAGAGGGCCAAGCAACAGCAACAACAACAAATTTCAATGCCCAGTTTTTGCCAAGCATCATCTTCCACTTACTTAAGACCCAAAAACGCTCGGTCTATACATATAACCAGATCTCAATTCGAGAGGACTAGAAGGTCAAGTGCAAGCATTCATTTAATAGTAGAGTTTTTGCGCTATTATTATGGGAAAGCAAAGCTGAAAGCAATTTGATTGACCAGTTTCTTTCAACTTCAGCTGTACTTGTAATCTGATATTGGGTTGATATTCACTAGCAACAGTTGGTAGCAAGTTCATACCAGTTCTTTTTTTGTTCATTTCTATGTTTAGTTACTAAAGAGTATACAGTTTAATTCTCTGCCGACAAAAAGGTAGCTTCTTGTCAATTTGTTTACTGTTCAAACTTTTTTTTTTCCTTTTCAAACCATACATATGTACATTCTCGAGCAATGGAAAAAAAAAGAGAGCGAGTAGGTAATGAATTTTTTTTTAAGCCCATCTTTCTGATATGGCCATATGAAACAACAAAAATAACAAATTCAGTATCTCAAGGGTTCCCGCCAATATAGGGTCTTAAGGGCGGGAAGGGGAAGGTGAAATGTACGCAATCTTATCCCTTCAGAATGTTACCTTAATGGGAGGCTGTATCCGAGAACCCCCAACATGATGATATGGCCATATAAAGCTTATAAAACCCCATAATCAAAGGCCAAAATATATAGCCCAAAAAGAGTTGATGAATAGCATGGACACTCACAACAAAAATATTGTGAAATTGCTATGGACAAAATCTGTAACAAACTAAAAAAAGCAACAGTTTTGCAACGAAAAACCTTCGGGCGAAATTCATTGCAAAATACCCCGTAATAAATTATTTGCAACAGATTTGTAACGGCTTAAATTTGTTGCAAATCCGTTGGAAATTTGCCATGGATTTGCAAGGTTACTATCCGTTGCACATTTACAACGAATAAGGTCGTTGAAAATTCATTCCAACTTTGCAACGTGTTTACAAGGGAAATAACCGTTGCAAAGTTGCAATAGATACAGTCCTCACAAAGCTGTTGCAAATTTAAAACGACATTTGCTACAAAGATGTCATTGCATACTTGCAACACGCATGTTGTTTCAAATCCGTTGCAAATTTACAACAGTTTTGCAACGATGATTTGCATTGCAAATTTAAAATGGTATCAGAGTTTCAAATCCGTTACAAATTTACAACATCCTTGCAACAGTTTTGCGAGTATTGCTTGCGTTGCAAATTTGAAACGGTATTGTTGTTTCAAATCCATTGCAGATTTATAACAGCTTTGCACCGATTTTGCCAAAACTTTGCTCATTATAAAATAGTGAAGTTGATACAATTTTTACAATAAGAAACTATTTAATGGATATGCAACATATTTCACAATTTGAAGTATAAAAAACTAAATATTTCATAAAGTCAGATCAAATATGTAAAAAGAAAACAATATTTAACGAGTTATGTATCGGTCAATACAAAAATACAAACGGACAAGTAATTTGTCCATAGGTATGATAGGAAAATTAAATATGAAATAACAGCTAATACCAAATTGCTAATAACAATTTATAAAAAAGTTTATGAGCTATTCATCACTTTCATCTTCATCGTCTTTGTCAGATTGATCAGAGGAAGGATCATTCAAGGGGCTGTATAGGAAGAGGATAACCAATTCGCTCATCAATGCTTTGTAGGATGCTCACAATCTTCAGGGTCGTTAGTCATACGTTAGCAATTTCTAATTGTAATTGTTGAATTTCCTCTTCATGCTGACATATAAGGGTAGACTCCTCATAAAAATGAGAGGCGTTGATCCCATTGCGAGTTTCTCATTCTTTGAGAAAATCCATATATACAGTCTCTAGAGGAAGGACCAGCAGTTAACATGGTACTTATTTTCATACCTATCCTGTAAAATAATTAATTTCTTTATAAAATGTCAACACGACATAGAATTTATAAATAATTTCATGTATGACGTATTAAACTAAAAGTATAGATACTAATTTACAAATATTTATTGTCACCAAGAATAATAGTAAACCGAAACAAATTAATATCCAACCAAACACATGCTCTATGATTTACACCATGACAAAGGGCCTAATATCTCATCTCCTTAGACATGTAACCATTATCCATACACTTTTTCCTTAAATACACTTTCTTTTCAAATAAAGTATTAGTAAGCAGCATTGTTTGACAAAAAAAAGAAAAAAAGATTAAGCAGCATTAATTACATAAGAAAACTTTATTATATCCTTTAAAATGTTAAATAAGATATGAATATTGAGTTAGAGAATGGAGGTAAGAATGCTAACACCCCAATCCAATGAAAGCCTATATAGTAAGGATACATAACAAAGTTTTGATTTCAATCACTGTTCGCATTGATATTGAAAAAGAACATATCAACGTACTCATTTACACAATCATGACTCTCTACTTCTTTTTCATGCTCAAACCATAAAAATATCAAATAGAGTAAATAAAGATACAAGACACTTGAAGACTTCTTAATCCAATTTTAGTTTCAACATACTTATCCACACACTCATGACTTTATCCTTCCATTTCATGCTCAAACTATGAAATGTCAAATAGATCAAGTAAAAATACAAGAACCTTAGAGACCTCTTATTTTATTTTCACTTTTAACATACTTATTCACACTTACATTTCACAACATATATTTGCCAAAAGTGCTAAAATTCTTCACTCATTTCTACACTAAAACTATACCCTTAGATGATATGGAATTCTATCCAATTCACCCAACCACAAATTTAATAGAAAAAACTATATTCACCCCACAAAGGTTTATCAGCGTCCACAAGTAAAGAATAGAACTTCGCAGCATTAGAATTGGGATTTTCTTTCACCGGTTATGGCTCTTTACTACATTGATCCCAAGTCGAATCATGCCCAACAAATCCATTATGAGGTCTAGTACATCAATGACCATTTCATTGTATGGGTTAACATTTTGCGCCTCATCATTACAATGCTCATTTGTTTGTGATGATTCTCCATACATGTCAAAATCTTCTGTAAATCTTTCACCATGAGCAGTCCATACAAAATAATGACTCTCAAATCCCTTGCTCAGCTGATGGAAGTGTACAGTATCTCGATCTTCAAATTTTTTGTTTTTACATTTTGTACACGGACACTTTATTCTCCCGTCAAATGATACACAAGAATCATTAGAGTAAACAAAATGAAGAAACTCCTCAACCCCTCTATCAAATTCGAGATTACTATATCCATTGAGCAATCGTCGATACATCCAAGATCGGTCCATATATAGTTGTTGGTCGTAGATCTACATTTCATATGTAAATTTTTATTTGAATTAGCATGTTTTTATTTTTGTATTATGGAAACATTGCAGATACGTTTCATTGAGACGAATGAGTATTTTATAATGGATGTCCCATGCATGAGCAATAAAACAATCACATGTCAAGCATTAAAAGAAACAACACTTCAAAATTTACATAGAAATCATTTCTTAACTAGAGAAAAACACAGTGGGACTCGTGTCACGTCCAATATTAAGTTTTGGAATTATAATATTTAATAATTATCTCACAAACTCTCCTCTCAAATGTTGCTTTTGGACGAGATAGCTACAAATGAAACCCAAACCTCCCACAATCAACTTTTGGATAGTAAACATAAACCTAACTCACTGTCACATCAAAACACAAAGCATACGTGTCTAGAAGAGAATTAGGAAATTGCTTTTGAACATTCCAAACTATAGACATGTATTTAACTTTAAATGTAAAAACATTTAGACAATCGTCGCTCTTAGCGGTGGAGTTAGGATTGAGTCAGTATATGTGTGTATACATTCACGCGCATAATCTAGAGCTTCGCTCAGCCTTTAATCATATTAAGTGGATTCAAATCGCTGACTTTCTTAATAATATCTTTTGAATATGCATATTCATTCCCTGAGGAAACTTGAAATATGTCCGAGTAACTATTAAGGGATTAATATGATGCAGGTGACAGCTAGACAAGTAAGGTCACTAATATCGATCGAGTAAGGAATGTCTCGTACTATAACAATTATGATACACAACACAGACTACTCGCCGAAGGCCTCTGAAAAGATATTCTACTCAACCTATATACATCAGGGTGAGAAAGAAGGGACAAGGCAATATAAATAAGAAGAAAACCCCCCACGAAACGATGACAAGCCTAAAATAGGAACTTGAGTTTATTTTGTTCTACCCCAAGAACCCATCGGAAACTATATCTTATAACTAAATCAGAAACCACATCAGTAAATATACCTAGTAGATTAGTTGGGGCAAAAAATAGAATAACAAAAAAGCGTTATTGCTCATGCTGAGTTACTTCGAGGCAAAAGCGAGACATTATTTGATTCATAAGTCAAATTGGTGATCAAAGCAACTTAACTAAACACAACATATAAATTGACTAAGAGCAATTATTGAAGGATGAACTGAAAATCTAGGGTTTCGGAGCGAAAGTGAAATTAGGGTTTCTGATCAATTTTGTTATGATTTGATGAAGATTATATCTGAGTTCTATTGCATTCTGCCTCCCGATTTTCACTCTTTTAGTTCTGGCTCCCTTTTTTCTTTTCTTTTCTTGATATTTGATGTGCTTCTCTCTTTCTCTTTTTATACACAAAAACCATACCAAAATTAGGAAAATCAAACAAAAATCTAGCATAAATGTTACAGAGATTTTAGATCAATAGGTCTAAAATCCCATACATTTGAAAATTATAGAATTTGGGTGAGAAAGAAAATAGAGATTAGGGAGATAGAGAAGAGAAATCAGAGAGGGAGAGAGAGAAGAATAGTAGGGAGAGATAGAGATTAGATTAACTGAATACTAATACAAATCTAATTATGTAATAAGGGTAAAATTATTATATTATCCCTAACATTTATACTATCTACTAAGATATTAGTTAATCACATATTAAACATGTGATTAACTTATTTATACTGTATCAATGAATCATTCCAAAATGAAAACATTAGGGTTGCATAAATTAAAACACAATACTACTCACATGGGTGGTGAAGCTGTGACCACTGGCAGCAGCACGGTCGAGAATAAGGATGGCCAGCGGAGATGATGACGGTGGCCGGCAGTTGGAGGAAGACGACATGCGAGCGAGAGCAGGGGGCGGTGAGGGCTGAGAGAAAGACTTAAGGGGTCTGTAAATTGGAATTCTGATAGAATTAAAATTATATTTGTTTGGCTCATCAAATGAATTAAAGGTCGGAATTATAATTACACAATCATTCGAATTATCAAGGGTTTTCGATCAATTGAGTAGAAATATTTCGAGTTTTAAATCAAATACTGTTGGATTTTGGTCGAAACGATTCAATTTGAGTTCGAATTATTTGATTTTCTAGTGAAATCAAGTAGAGTATCATGTCGAATCATTTGATATTTAAGTTATCTCGAATTTTTAGTTAATCGGGTAAGGTATTTTCGGGATTCAGGCTAGTTATGATTGATTTAGAGTTCATTTACGTTATTTCAAGCTCGAGTCATCTTAGTTTTGAGACACATGAGTTGTATCATTTCAAATTTTGAGTCATCTTAAGCTGAGTTTGAGAAAGATCAGGTCGTTTTGGGTACGGGATGTATTTTAAGATTTGGGTCAATTTGGATAGGTCATTTCCACTTCGGCTCAGCTTGTTTATATCACATTCAAGTCAAGTAGTTTCATTTTCTGGATTTGAGTCATTTCGAGTTTCGGGTCAATTGGGTTGGGTCACTTCATACTTTGAGCTAAGATGATTTCGGTCATTTCAAGTTCAATTCATTCGAGTAGGTAATTTCGAGGTTTGGGTCAAATTTTAAGTTGTATGTAAGCCTTTGGATTTTAAGTCATCTTGAATTTTGGTTAATTAAGTTGGGTCATTTTAGATTTTAGGTCAATAGAGTTAATATAGAATTATAATTCCTTACCCCCACCGCAAGAAATTAGAGAGTATAATTCTCAGTTAAAATCCAATTCCATGGAATTGGCCAGTGAAATTATAATTTCAATTCCAGAAGATGAACCAAACAACAGAATTGGAATTCTAAGCTCTAATTCCAGCCTCAGCCCCAATTCTAGCCTCCAATTCTATGCCCCAAACACAGCCTTAGATTTTTTTTGAGCGAAATTAAAAAAAAGGGTATTTATATTAGAATAATTTTAATCAATTTGTAACGGATTTAAAATAGGTACAGAAGTTGTAAATTTAAAATTACAACGGATTTGAAATACAAAGTCCGTTGAAAATTTGAGTTTGCAATGGATTTGCAACCCATTTGATAGATAAATTTGTTACTATGTTTATTTATTTGACATAGATTTCATTTATTTATGAAGGTTTTATATGTCATATATCATGTAAAATAATTTTATAATATTTTTACTTTGTTTATTTACTATGAAGGCCCTTGTACTTACCTTTTTTGGGGGTCAATTTTGAGTCATTTTACTTCTAAATGTGTGAATTTCGTTATATTGTCTAGTTATATTGTGTTAATTTGATATTTAAAGTATACAATTTAATTATGTTTAGTAGGTGAAATTTTTAATGATGAACATTATTGCAACCTCTCATCAATTAACTCGACTCATCAAAACCATATAACGGATACGATGAATAGGTACTACCATGACTAAAACAATATACAATTTTCATTCGAAGACAAGTATTATATGTGATGTATTATTGTATATATATATAGTGTAAAGATATATAAATGTATATACAAAGCATTCCCCATGGACAAATACTATCGATACTTAACTTTCACTATACCCCATGGACAAATACTATCGATACTTAACTTTCACTATAAACACGAGGGGTACTACTGATCGTCCACGATCGATAATTAACATTATTTCTTATATAGTGTGACTTTGTAATATAATAAAATATATGATGGCTATGTCGTTAACACTATCTTCTCATCCTTTATGTTCATTGTGTTTGGATAAACCTGATTCTACCACAAGAAATCTATTGCGTGTAGAAATTCATCTGCTAATTCAACAATCTTAACTTGCACACACACATCGCTAAGATTTTCATTATTTGCTAATCATATTGAATATTTTTATCTACATCAATATTGTGTTATTTTGAAATGCTATTAAATTTTTAGAATACTGTTGTTTGTTAATTTATAACATATTTATTTTATTAAAATATATGTTACTTCACAACTTTGAAATTTTGACAATAACTTTGATACAGTGTTGAGTCGTTGCTAATACGAAGCAAATGAGTATTTGCAATGGGCTAGCAACAGATCTTGCCGAAGCAAATATGCTACCCTTATCGCTATTACTTTTCCCTATCAATTTGACATGGCTTTGCTGCGGAAAACATTGTCGAAAATTGCTTCAACTTCTTCTGTCGCAAATTCGTATCAATTTCTTTTGATTTTCCGGCGAGCTTTGATCCATTACAATTTGATACGGCTAGACAATTGCAAATACGAAGTTTTTGATTACTCTGAAGTTAATTGATTCGCCCTAAATCGTTGCAAATCAGTAGCAAATGCAGGAATTTGCAACGACTAAGCCACTGGATGAGATCATATGAAATTTCCGTTACACCTCCATTACTATGTCATTACAAAATATTCTTATATGCTAATTACTCAAATGTTTCTTTTGTTAGAGTATCAATTTACTCCTGTACATTTGATATAAGAATATAAAAAACTTTGCTATGGAGACAGTTGTGATAATCCAAAAATAAGCAAATGATATGGATGTACAATGGGTTTAGCTGTAGTAAATTGCAACAAAATGTACCATAGAAAAAATGAAGCAAATGAGCAAATGCTATGATTTTCCAAAATGTTAGCTGAAGCAAATTGCAATGGATTTCACTGTTGCAAATTGAAGCAACTTCTTTCAAATTTGCAACGGATTTCGTCTGTTACAATTTGCTACAAATGTGATGTTGTAAATCCGTAGCATTTGCTAAAGACTAGCAACGATTTTCTCTCAAATTTTGCAGTATGAAACTATTGTTGCAATGTCGTTGCTTCTTAGTTGCAAAATATCCTTGCTTATTAATTTATCACATTTTTAGTTTGTTATAGTATCAATTTATTTTGAGAAATTATTAAAAAAAATGTCAAAAACTTTGCTACGAAGTACAGGCGTTGCTAATCCGTAGCAAGTGAAGATTTGTTATAGATTTGCAACGGCTAGGATAGTAGCAATTTGCTATGGATATTATCGTTGCAGATCCTTAGCAAATGCTATGGATTTGCTCCGGTTTTGTCACAAATTTGTGCCGTATGGAACATCTATTGCAATGTCGTTGCTTTGTCATGGCAAAATATGCTTGTTTCAAATCCGTTGTAAATCTATATGAGATTCGTTTCAAATTTGCTATGGATTTTGGCTGTAGCAAATATTCGTTGCTAATTGCGCATGTTCTAGTAGTAACTATTATTTACGAACACCACTATATTACTTGTCTTGGCTTCAAAACCTCAATCTTAACCCTCTTTCTAGTGATTCATCTTTACCTCATCCAAGGCCGGCTTCCGAATTCGATATTCTTGATCCACAATTCAACACACAGGAGTTCGGTTCTTGTCATAACACCCATATTTTCACCATATTTAGAATATCTTATCTGATAATTTTATCTCTTATGCTACATATGAAAGTATCAGTTTTCATCATTACTTTTATGAAGCAAACATGGTAGCTGATTAGGTGGCGAAATTTGGCCACTCTTTCACTTTTCTTGTATTGAGGTCTTTTTGTCTATTCTCAAGTGCTTTTAGTTATATTAAGATGGATGGATCGGGTTAATCTTTTCCTCGAGAGGGCATCTAATATCTCATCGAACCATTGTTAAAAAGAATTACCTTGTCTAATAAGATATTCACTTTCCAATGTGTTTAATTCATTCTTTTTTTTTTTTTTTTTAATTTCCTCATGTTTAGTTTGCAGCAGCAACAACAACAGCAGCATACAATCCTAGTGCCTCAAGAGCTTTTGCTTGCGCAGGATCTGGGAGGGGTAGGATGTACGCAGCGTTACCCCATCAGGGTGAGACCCTAACGAGAGACTATTTTCGGGGACCCCCAACTTGATAGTTTATGGTTATGATGAGCTTGAATGTAGAGCATATAAGGAACATATAAGGCATATAGATCATGCAAATATGTATATAAGCATGTAAGTATATAGACAAAATAATCAAAATAATTATGTAAGCATGTAAGCATGGGGCCATAGCTTCCAGAGAAAAAGATAAGAGGAAACAAGTATGAAACATTTAGAGATACTAGAGCATCTAAAGAGTATGGGGAGAGAGGGGGGGAGAGAGGGAGAGGGAAAGTAGAGAAAGAGAGCGAGAGAGAGAGATAGAGAGAGAGAGTAGAGAGTATAGAGAGTGTTGGAACTAAACACAAAATATTATATAAGAAATAATACAAAGTAGAAAGATATTACCAATAACTCGTGGAGATGACGAAATGCCTATAAAGTCACAGTTCAGCGAGGCGCGGATCATGCTCTCTTTAAGACAGTTTCGCGCCCCTCTCGGATTTAAGCCGGTGCAGTAGGTATCGGCCGCCGCCTCCAGGATACAACGCCCAACCACTGTTGATACTTACTTGGTCTGCACAACCTCGAAAGCCAAGCCTTACCAACATCTTT
Organism: Simmondsia chinensis; assembly: GCA_018398585.1. Lineage (NCBI taxonomy): Eukaryota > Viridiplantae > Streptophyta > Magnoliopsida > Caryophyllales > Simmondsiaceae > Simmondsia > Simmondsia chinensis. The sequence goes on along the minus strand of JAGTTD010000002.1, from coordinate 37,244,398 downwards.
ACTTAGCCAAATGATTATATATATATATATATATATAACACAGACAATTTTTATCTAGACCACAAAGCTTTTCTTAATTTCATGTGTATATCTATGTGTATACCATGCATATATTACATATATATATAATACTCAAAAAAAAGTGTCGTTGCCTTTAGCCAATTAATGGGTATATTTACTTCAATATTTGTAACTCATGCAATATTATTCTATTAAGTATATATCAAGCATTTAGATGTAATCAATTCCAACTTAAATTAGATTTTTAATATATTTAGAGTTTTTCCCTTTTCTCCAACAAAATTATAAGTATGAGTAAAAGTCAGAACCATGTTTTAGATTTAAAAAAAAAACATAATTATATTTTTTATTAAAATATCCAACAATCCCCCACTTATTTTAATAAAAAATCAAAGGTTAATTTTTCGAAAGGAAATATGAAATTTTGGCTAAGTGAGGACCCCATGCATCATGAGAGTGGCAATACCTTTAAACCCCCACTTAGTGTTTCAGCGACTCTCATACTAGAACCACGGTGGACTTAGCCTTTAAACCTTGGTTGCTTATGGGCATGTAGAGTGCTTCACACACATGGTATCCAAGGTGCCCCATAGGCTTTCTAAAGCGTGCACATTACGGCCCTGTGCATCATCCTGGCTTCATGAGCGCTCTAGAGAGTCAGCCCAAGCTCTCATAGGAAGCGGCCTTACTTCCACACTCACATAGGTGGGTCTATCAGGAGTGTACTCGTAGCCATATACCCCACCCCAACATAGGGGCTATAGACCTCATTAAGAGCATAACTAACTCAACCTCAACACCGCCACAAGTAAGCATGCCGCACCATAGGGATGGACTAAAATAAAGTAAAACGCATGTTAACCTCCCATCACTCCATGATTCGTTTGTCCCTTTTCAGGGTATCCTCATGGGTGAACAATTTCTTCTTTGGGCGTAAGTCCCATCCCCCTCGATGCAACCCAGATCTTTCCTCTGGCTAGAGGTTTTGTTAGCAGATCCGCAATATTATCATCACTTCTCACATGATCAATAGTTATGGCGCCATTCGTGAGGTGTGACCTCACTATACTATGCTTCCTTCTTATAGATCTGGATTTTTCATTATAGTATTTATTATGAACCCTGCCAATAGCTTCAGTGCTATCACAATGTATGAGAACAGGTGGTACTGGTCTATCCCACATAGGAATATCAAACAATGCCTCCTCACTGGTAGTGGCTAGAGCTACAAGCTCAGCCTCCATGGTGGATTTAGCAATAGTTGTTTGTTTTTTGATTTCTAACTCACTGCTCCACCACCAAGCGTGAACAAGTAACCACTCGTAGAAACAGCATCACCAGAATGAGAATTCCAATCTGCATCACTAAAACCTTCAAGAACAGCAGGGTGATTTTTATAAGATAAACTGTAACTTATAGTTCTTTTCAAGTATCTCATAACACGATTCAAAGCAGTCCAATGATCAAATGTAGGCCTACTAGTAAATCGACTAAGTGCACCAACGACATAAGCGATATCAGGTCTAGTACTGTCAGCAGCATATCTTAGACTACCAATTACGCTAGCATACTCGCTTTGATTGATAACATCAGCATCATTATCATTAGGATAGAGATAGATATGTGGGTCTAACTATGTACTAACGGGCAAGCAATCAAACATATTGAATTTCTTCAATATTTTTTCAACATAGTGGGATTGATCAAGAAAAAAGCCATCTTTAATTCTAATAATTTTCATCCCTAATATGACATTTGCATCACCCATGTCTTTCATATCAAAGACACTCTTTAACAAAGTCTTTGTTGAGTTAATAACGCTTAGATTTGTTCCAAAAATTAACAAATCATCAACATACAGACAGATAATGACATGAGCATCATTCAAAGATTTATAGTATATGCATTTGTCAGCTTCATTCAACTTAAACCCATTAGAAATTAAACATTGATCAAATTTTTTATGCCATTGTTTTGGGGCTTGTTTGAGACCATATAATGATTTTGTTAGTTTACAAACTTTAAGCTCATTCCCCGGTTGGACAAACCCTTCCGGATGATCCATATATATTTCTTCTTCTAAGTCTCCATTCAAAAAAGCTGTTTTACATCCATTTGATGGATTATTAAATTGTGTAAAGCAGCAATAGCAACCAAAATTCTTATAGAAGTCACTTTAGTTACTGGAGAATAGGTATCGAAAAAGTCTATATTTTCCTTTTGTTTAAAACCTTTGACGACCAATCTAGCTTTAAATTTATCTATGGTACCATCAGGTTTACGCTTTCTACGAAGTACGCACTTGCAACCTATGGTTTTGCATCCCGGAGGTAAGTCTACTAATTTCCATGTTTTGTTAGTCATTAGAGAGTCTATTTCATCATTTATTGCTTCTCTCCAAAAAACTGAGTCCGGGGATGATAACGCTTTATGAATTGACTTAGGTTCATTATCTATCATATAGACAAAATTTTCAAAAGACATATAAGGATCTTGGACATGGTATAAAAGAAAATCAGAACCAAAGTCCTTTTCTATTCTTTGTCTTTTACTTCTTCTAATTGGTTCCAGATTAGCCTCTTCCCTAGGTTGGGAAGAAATAGCATAATTATCAATTATTCTTTTATCATTTTTATCACCCCCACTATTTTTGGATTTAAAAGGGAATTTATTTTCATGAAAAATTGCATCTAATGATTCTATTACCACATTATTCTCAAGGTCTAAAAATCTATAGGCTTTACTATTCAAAGCATAACCTATAAAGACACTTCTTAATCCTCTTATTCCTAATTTAGGAATTTTTGGATCAGTTTTTCTCACATCGGCTAGACACCCCAATACCCTTAGATAACTCAAATTTGGTTTTCTATTCCTCCATAATTCGTAGGGTGTTTTTAAAATTTTCTTATGAGGCACTCTATTAAATATACAATTAGCGGTGAAAATTGCCTCTCCCCATAGATTATTAGGGGCTCCGGAGCTAACTAGCATGTCATTCATCAAGTTAATTAATGATCTATTTTTCTGTTCCGCTATACCATTAGAGGGAGGAGAATAGGGAGGAGTAACTTCATGTACTATACCAACGGATTGAATATAATCAATTAGGTCATATGTGTTATATTCTCTACCTCTATCGGTCCTAAACCTTTTAATTTTTTTATCAAAACGATTTCTACCTCTTTGATAAAATTTGTTAATTTCTCAAAATCTTCACTTTTATTTTTCATAAGGTACACGTAAGAGTATTTTGAAAAATCGTCAATAAAGGTTATAAAATACCTTTTTCCACCCCTCGTTAATATTCCTTCAAATTCACACATATCCGAGTGGATTAATTCTAGCAACTAGGTATTTCTTTCTACCTTTGTATGTAGTGCTTTAGTAATTTTAGTCATACTACAAACTTCACATTTTTTAAAATTATTTCCGAATTTGGGTAGTAAGCCTAGATAACTCATATTACTCAAATACTTGCTATTCACATGACAAAGCCTAGCATGCCAAAGATTCACACAAGAAATATTATAAACTATTATAGGAGCAATTTTATCAATTTTAACATCGAGTTTAAACATACCATCACAAGTATAGCCTTTACCAATAAGGAAACCATTTTTTGTAGTAATATATTGGTCAGATTCAAAAATCTGCTTAAAGCCTGCCCTATTCAAGAGATAACCTGAACGAGGTTTTTCCTAATTTCAGGAGTATAGAGGACATCTTTTAAAGTTACAGCCTTCCCGGAAATAAACTCGATTTCTATATCACCAATGCCGAAAACATTTGCAGTTTGAGAGTCCCCTAGCAATATTTTGCGGCCGCTCTCAACAATGCTATAATTTTTAAACAAATTTTTATCGTAACACACATGCCTGGAGGCACCGGTGTCTACCCACCAACCGTCATGATTTTCAACATTGTTTAGTTCAGTTATCATGGCTACGAAATACTGCATAGGATTATATTCATTAGTAGAGATCTGACTAAATTTACCATAGAGAGCCATAAACTGCCTTAAAATTGTTGGAACTAAACACAAAATATTATATAAGGAAAAATACAAAGTAGAAAGATATTACTAATAACTCGTGGAGATGACGAAATACATATAAAGTGATAGTTGAGCGAGGCACGGATCACGCTCTCTTTAAGACGGTTTCGCACCCCTCTCGAAGTGTCGCCTCCAGGATACAACGCCCAACCACTGTTGATACTTTCTTGGTCTGCACAACCTCGAAAGCCAAGCCTTACCAACACCTTTACTTAGCCAAATGATTATATATATAACAAAGACAATTTTTATCTAGACCAAAAAGCTTTTCTCAATTTCATGTGTATATCTTTGTGTATACCATGCATATATGTATATATAATACTCAAAAAAAAGTGCCGTTGCCTTTAGCCAATTAATGGGTATATTTACTTCAATATTTGTAACTCATGCAATATTATTCCATTAAGTATATATCAAGCATTTAGATACAATCAATTCCAACTTAAATTAGATTTTTAATGTATTTAGAGTTTTCCCCTTTTCTCCAACAAAATTATAAGTATGAGTAAAAGTCAGAACCATATTTTAGATTTTAAAAAAAAGGTAATTATATTTTTTATTAAAATATCCAACAGAGAGTATCAACATCGATTAGCTTTACATCTGAAGGTAATAAATCCTAAAACCTCATGTTTAGTTTGCATGCTATAAAATTTATGCAAAAATATTTGACCCAATTTGGCTCATTATCTACCCATTTGTAGGGTAAGAGCTATATAAATTCGCAGGGCTGCCCTTTATCATTGTCTCATAATAGTAAAATCTCTACAGCCCCACATGTGTGTGTACTGGCAAACGGTCTAAATTTCAACAGATCTTATTATTATCATGATTCTCTGCAGCATACTAATATTAATTAATTTTTATGTTAAGTTATTTTTGTGATTATATATAGTAAGTAAACTTCTTTTTTAAACTTGTATCTAAACTTTTTATTATATAAAAAAGATCTTATTGCAGTGCATAACCAAACATTCAATAGTAAAAAGATACATAACTTAAATGAACAGATATTATTAAAACAAATAAGCTAAAAAAAAAGATAAACTAAAATAAGTTGAACTAAATACACCCTTAAAAAATCCGTGATTTTATTGATATCTAAACACCTAGATATAAAAGTTACATCTAAAAATCATACTTTCTTTAAACTAAACCAAAAAAAAAAAAATCTCTGAATTGAGTTTTTCCGTGGTAATTTCTTCCAAATAAAATAAAAATTTATATATTGTTTTGTTCCTTAAAAATTTCAACAGAAAATAATTTAATTCACATATACAATTCTTAGGGCCTGCTCAACCAAGATATAGAAAAATTGGCGCTTTTATAACAAGTTCCATCAATATGGTATGTTTGTCTAAAAAATTTTAGTTTCAACTGTTCTTTCTTTTTAAAAAAAAAAATACTATTCTTCTATTTTTACTTTTTATAAAAAAAAATTTGATCAAATAGACTCTTAATAAGATAAACCAACACCATGCAATGAATGAGGAGCCAATGTGAGTCCGTTATTTAACCAAGTGTATGGATTCTCTTTTTTGGTGCTCAAAGTGATTCCATATTTCTAAGTGTCATTTTCTTCATGCAATCATCAAAGTTGACATTCTTTGCACAAGTTGAGTCCCATATGTGCTATTGTTTTTATATTCCTCACATATGGAAAGCAACAGTTTGGAAATTTTATATATTCTACTCATTTATATAGTCAAATGGTGCAGGAAAAACATGGAGTGCGATCTAGAGACAATATTGGAGTGGGTAAAATGCGTTACCTGCGAAAACTCACTCTATTTAGGGTGAATGCATGAAATATAACAGAATGTGAGTACCCATTATGGGTTCTGTGTAGATGTGGGTGTAAAATTTTACATGTCCCATTGGCAATCCTGCCCTATATTCATTGTTAAGCAAGTACGGGAAGGACTGCATAGATATGTTGGGTGTTGATGTTAGACTAGACTGGGGTAGGTGATGATGCTCGTTGGGTAGCCATGGGTAGTAGTGTAAGTATGAGTATGAGATTGTTCTCGTCAAGGCAGGTATGAATGTCCATTTAATATGGGTAGTAAGGTAATAGGGTGGATGATGGATATAGAGTTATGTGGTAGGACCGAAGCCGTTACTGCTCCTGGTAACACCACTGAAGTCTAATATGATTTGATAACATAGTTTAAGCACAATTCAAAATTATTCAAGGAAACTAATGCAAACGTATATGATTTTTGAACAACTTTGGGTATCACTCATGCAATTCACACTGGGATCCACATATATTCCCAAGTGAACTTTTAAGTTAATCAACTAGTCTTATATGCTGATAACTTCTTAATCATATCTGTGATCGATGTATGGTTTCAATAGTACACTCATATATGAAATCCTAAAAAGAGTATACAATTGACTAAATAATAGAGGTAGAATTCACATTCCATAACATAAGAAGAGGTACCACATGGTACTTTGTTTTATTAAGGGTTGTTTACACCAAAAGTCCCTATACTTTATCCACTATGTCAATTTAGTCCTTATACTTTTTATTGCGTCAGTTTAGTCTCCATACAACTCAAAATGTGTCAATTTAGTTCTTTGGTCAAATATAAGTTAAGGTAATAACGTAATTTTGAACGGTAAAATTATGTTATATGTAAGTAACTTATTATAAATTCATTACTTTACTCAATTTAACCCAACTCGTGGCCAAACCATAAAAAATTTTATTAAAAATTTAACATAAAATTAAGGACCAAGTTGACACATTTTGAATTTTACAGGAGCTAATTGACGCAATTAAAAGTACAAGGACTAAATTGACATAATAGATAAAGACCTTTAATATAAATAACTGTTAAATAATCAACTTCATTTTGTCTATTCTACAAGTCGACTGTTTTAACCTTGGGAAAGCTTTTGAGGGAGTTATTCCCATTCCACCTCAGCTAACATATGGTGACCCGCTCTTGTTCAAGAAGTGAATTGGATTCCCCGCTTCATTTTCGTCCCTTTCGATGTATATTTCAAGGTGGAACAAGAAAAGCCTTGTTCTTTTCATCAAGTAATGTTACACGTCACGAGAATTGGGCACACGAAAATGACACGACTAACGACAAGCTGCTTCCTAGTATCCTTCTTTTCGTGCCACTTTCATGGCTTCTTTTCTCATGACTCGTAGCATTTTTGCTTTCCATACATTGTCCCTCAACCGCGTTAGGGTACTTCTCATCAGTCCTATCTTGCGGTCTTTGAAAGGTGCTCGATATCAAGGCCGGGGAACAAAAATTTAGCGCTACACTTTAGGCTGAGTGTTGTACGGGAGCAAACCAACGAAGGAGCAAGCTCGTCAGAGTAACCGAGCTAGTAGCTAGGTACTCGATCCTTTCGAACTTGAAAAATATATAATGCTACGAGAGCAACTCAGTCAATCCCACGCACAACAACACACGTTTGTGACTAAAACACCCTTTCATAACTCTCAAAGCCACTCTTTATGTTAAATTTCACCGACCCTTTTAGGCCCGACCCACGGAGTTGGAACATACAAGATCCACATATAAGCACAAGTGGGGTTCCATCCTAAAACCTATTGGCATTAGGTGGAGTGACCCGGTACAATTATAAGGTAATATCTTCTTTTTCTCAATTCCAATGTAGGATTCCACAAGACTCACATGTGGAGTCTTCAACATTTGCAAAAGTTACAGATCTAAATTGTTGTCTTTGCCCGGTTACATTGTTCCTTCAATTAGAGCTTGTTTTGTATTATGACCTAATGCAATTTCGAGTACGGCTAGGTGTGGTATACATACGATCCTTTTACTATCTCTCACAGGTATTAAATCCTCTATTAGGTTTATGTCTCAAAATATACTTGGCGCATAAAGAAGAAAGGCCGTAAAGACCCCAATCAATCAGGTGGAGCTCGATCTATCAGGAATATTACGTAAACAAAGGACGTCTGCAGAGAAGCGGCCGATCGATCGGCAGGAACCGATCAATCGGGACTCCGATAGATCAGCACCCCCCGATCGATCGGGAAACAGGTTTTTTGCCAGTCTATAAATACGGACGAGGGTTTGTCGTATTTGGTATCCAAAGTCAAAGTGAGGTTATTCCCAGCGCGACGCCGCCCCAATAAAACGAGAGTGTGTTGAAAGAGAATCTTTGTAATTCGTCTTCTTCTTTTGTTCAATAATAAAAGTTCCGAACTTCGCCCGTGGTTTTCTCCCCTTTCGATTGTAAAGGGGTTTCCACGTAAATCCTTGTGTCAATTGTTTCGTTTCTCTTTTAGTCCGATTGTTTCTCGTTATTGTCATGGTATTTGATTTGATTCAGATCCGAATATATTGTTTATTTCCACACAAATTGGTATCAGAGCTCGGTTCTTCGAATTGATACAATGACGTCAGGTATTAAAACCGAGGTTGAGAAATTCAATGGTCAGGGAAGCTTTAGCTTATGGCAAGTCCGTGTGAAAGGACTCCTGACTCAGAATGGCTTGAAGAAAGCACTGGAGGGGAAAGAGAAGAAACCAGAAACGTTGACCGAGGTACAGTGGGAAGAGTTGGATGAGAAGGCTTTCACGGCTATACAGATGTGTTTGGCTGACGATGTTTTGTCAGAGGTATTGGAGATTAAAACCGCACAGGAGTTATGGGAGAAAATTGTTAGATATGTTTTGCACAAGTCAGTCTCCAACAAACTCGTAGTGAAAAGGCGGTTGTACACTTTTCGTATGGCAGAAGGTACATCTCTCAAAAACCATCTTAGCGAATTTACCTCAATTATTCATGAATTAAAGGCTTTGGATGATGTCCCTAAGGACGAGGATCAGGCTATGATTTTCTTGTGTTCGCTCTCAAATGCGTATAAGGGCTTCGTAGAAAGCATGATATACGGGGGTAGGCCAACTATTACTGTTGATGAAGTAAAAAGAAACCTAGTGAGTAAAGAACTGGTAGATAAGGAATTATCTGACTCTGTGAATGACTCGGGTAGTAGCTTACATGTGAGAGGTCGATCAGAACATAGGGGATCCAATGGTGGGAATAAGTCTAGGTCCAAATCTAGACATAAGAACCTGTCGTGTCACTATTGTCACAAAAAGGGCACATAAAGAAAGACTGTTACAGATATAAGAATAAATCAAAAGAGGGTAACAGGGGTGACCAGGGTAAAGACAAGTCCGCTGAGGCTAGTGTTGTAGAGGAGGATAGTGAAGGAGAATTTCTATTAATTGCTGATTCTCAGTCCAGGTCCATAGATAAGTGGGTCATGGATTCGGGTTGTTCATTTCATGTTACTCCAAACAGAGACTAGTATTCCACGTATAAGTCTATACAAGGTGGGATTGTCTTGATGGGTAATGATGCTGCTTGTAAGGTAGTGGGTGTTGGAACAGTCCGTGTGAGAATGTTTGATGGAACTATTAGAACCTTAAGTGATGTTCGTCACGTCCCGGATTTGAAAAAGAACTTGATTTCTCTAGGTACCCTAGAATCTAATGGGTACAAGTACACTGCTGAAGGTGGAGTCATGCAGGTTAGTAAGGGTGCGTTAATTGTGATGAAAGGAAATAGGGTTGGTACTTTGTATGAGCTTGCAGGTACAACCGTGACAGGTGCAGTTGCTGTTTCCACATCTGCTATGACAGATGCAGAGATCACAAGATTATGGCACATGAGAATGGGTCATATTGGTGACAAGGCATTGTCTGAGCTGAGTAAGAGGGGACTTCTTTGTGGTCAGTCAACAGGACTGACGGGATTCTGTGAGCACTATATTTATGGGAAGCAGAAGAGAGTCAGCTTCCAGGCAGCAGTGCATCAGACCAAGGGGACGTTAGACTACATACATTCTGATCTGTGGGGACCTTCCAGAGTGGCTTCTAAAGGTGGGTCCAGGTATATTCTAACGTTCACTGATGACTACTCACGAAAAGTTTGGGTCTATTTTCTTAAGCAGAAAAATGAAGTGTATGATATCTTCAAGAAGTGGAAAGTTCTGCTTGAAAAACAAACAGGGAAGCCGATCAGGAGGTTGAGGACTGATAATGGTCTTGAGTTTGTCGAAGGGCACTTCACTAAATTTTGTGAAGATCAGGGCATAGTCAGACACAGGACATGTACAGGTCGACCTCAGCAGAATGGAGTGGCTGAAAGGTTAAATAGGACGTTACTTGAGAAGGCTCATTGTATGCTTTCAAATGCAGGTTTAAAGAGAGAATGGTGGGCAGAAGCAATTAGCATGACTTGCTACCTTGTGAACAAGACACCGTATTCTTCATTACAGATGAAGACTCCTGAAGAGGTATGGTCTGGTTCAACTTCTGATTATTCTCAGATCAAAGTTTTTGGTTGTCCTCATATGCATATATTAATGATGGAAAGCTGGAGCCTAGGGCAAGAAGTGCATCTTTCTTGGTTATACGTCAGGTGTGAAGGGATATAGATTGTGGGATCCATGTGTTCAGAAGTTTCTGACGAGTAGAGATGTTACTTTCGATGAGTCTGCTCTACTTAATCCGCCACACACACCTCCATTGACAGAGATAATGTTCAGGTTGAGACACCTGATGATACAGAGATACAGTCAGATCAGCAGATTGTTCAGCTTGAGAGTATTCTAGCACCTCAGGTACGGGTTTTTGATATTGTTACTGATAATGCAGAAACAGGTCAGCAGGTGGAGAATATTACTATAGCTGGTGGTAGACCGAGGCGACAGATCAGGCCTTCTGAGAGATATGGGTATGAGGAGATGATTGCCTATGCCCTCTCTACTGCTGAAACATTAGATGACAGTGAGTCGACTTCGTATACAGAGGCTGTATCGAGATCAGATGCTGAGAAGTGGCTCGTTGATATGAATGAAGAGATGCTGTCTCTTCATAAGAATCAGACTTGGGAACTGGTGAAGCCTCCTATAGGGAAAAGACTGGTTGGATGCAAATGGGTCTTCAAGAGAAAAGAGGGCATTCCTGGAGTTGAAGATGCGAGGTACAAGGCACGTTTGGCAGCTAAAGACTACAGTCAGGTACAAGGTGTTGATTTTCATGATATTTTCTCACCTGTAGTTAGACACACTTCTATTCGTGCATTATTGTCTTTGGTTGCCATACATGGTTTTGAACTTGAACAATTGGATGTCAAAACTGCATTCTTGCATGGTGAACTAGAAGAGAGTATCTTTATGCATCAGCCCGAGGGTTTTGTTGTTGAAGGAAAAGAAGATCATGTGTTTTTGTTTAGACGGACTTTAAGTGGTTTAAAGCAATCTCCTAGACAGTGGTATAGGAGATTTGATCAGTTCATGACAAGTCATGATGACATCAGGAGTAAGTACGACAGTTGTGTGTACTTCAGAAAAACAGATTCAGACTTTATTTATTTGCTTTTGTACGCTGATGACATGTTGATTGCAGCTCGAGATATGAAAGATATCAATGATTTGAAATCAATGCTGAAGAGTGAATTTGAGATGAAGGATCTTGGAGCAGCTAAGAAGATATTAGGCATGGAAATTCATAGAGACCGAGAAGCTGAAAAATTATACTTGTCTCAAGAGAAGTATATTGAGAAGGTGTTAGATAGGTTTCATATGAAGGATGCTAACCCGATTAGCACGCCCTTAGCAGCTCATTTCAGACTCTCAGCGTTAGATTCGCCTCAAACTGAGGAGGACATCAGGTACATGTCTCAGATTCCTTATTCTAGTGCAGTGGGCAGTATAATGTATGCGATGGTTTGCACGCTTCCAGATATTGCTTTTGCTGTGAGCAGAGTTAGTAGGTACATGGTGAATCCGGGCAGAGAACATTGGCATGCAATAAAGTACATTCTCAGGTATCTTTGTGGAACCTCTGATTTATGTTTGGAATATGGGAAACTTAAGTGCTGTTTGGTTGGGTATGTAGATTCTGACTATGGTGGAGACCTTGATAAGAGGAGATCCATTTCAGGGTATGTGTTTTGTTTAGGTGACACAGCTATCAGCTGGAAAGCGTGTTTGCAGCCTGTTACAGCACAATCTACTACCGAGGCCGAGTACATGATAGTAACAGAAGCGTTCAAAGAAGTCGTCTGGTTGAAAAGATTGATCAGTGAAATCAGTGTCGAGCAGGGGACAGTTAGAGTATACTGTGATATTCAGTCCGCTATTCACCTAGCGAAAGATCAGATGACTCATTATGACCGAATAAAACATATTGATGTGACGCATCACTTTATTAGAGATCTGATTGACGAGTGGAAGGTGGAGTTGAGGAAGATTGGGACTGAAGATAACCCAGCAGACATGTTCACAAAAGTTCTACCAGGTAGCAAGCTCGAGCATTGCTCGAATTTAGTGGGTCTTTCAGTATGATGTATGTTAGCCCCGGTTGAGGGGGTGTTTGTGGAGAAGGTGGAGTTTGTTTTATTGTTGATGTTGATTTTGAGCCAAGGTGGAGATTTGTTAGGTTTATGTCTCAAAATATACTTGGCGCATATAGAAGAAAGGCCGTGAAGACCCCGATCGATCGGGTGGAGCTCGATCGATCGGGAATGTTATGTAAACAAAGGACGTCTGCAGAGAAGCGGCCGATCGATCGGCAGGAACCGATCAATCGGGACTCCGATAGATCGGGACCCCCCGATCGATCGGGAAACAGGTTTTTTGCGAGTCTATAAATACGGACGAGAGTTCGTCGTATTTGGTACCCAAAGTCTAAGTGAGCTTATTCCCAGCGCGGCGCCGCACCAATAAAACGAGAGTGTGTTGAGAGAGAATCTTTGTAATTCGTCTTCTTCTTTTGTTCAATAATAAAATCAATAATAAAAGTTCCGATCTTCACCCGTGGTTTTCTTCCCTTTCGATTGTAAAGGGGTTTCCACGTAAATCTTTGTGTCTATTATTTCGTTTCTCTTTTAGTCCGATTGTTTCTCGTTATTGTCGTGGTGTTTGATTCGATTCAGATCCGAATATATTGTTTATTTCCGCACATCCTCAAATGTGTATTTAAATTGGCATATATATAAAATATTTTTCATTTAAGAATATGATTCTTTTTTCTATTTTTAAAGAGGCTCTATATAAAGAGTTGTATTGGAACCTAAAATTGAAAGAGAAAGTGGAGAGTGGTGATCAGTGCATGTAGAGTTGAGTCTTTGTTTGCTAGCCATGGATGACTTGCCTACCGGATTTACAATCTCTATGCGTGAATTTAGTAAGAAATTTCACATCGAAGTTATAAAAAGAAAAGACCACATATAAGCCTAAGGTACATTCACTTAGCGACAATTAGTTTTTGAATAAAATCTTACTTAGGTTTATATGTGAATCTCATATCTTTCAACTTCATGGCTCTGGTCTAAGACACACCGAATGTCACGTGCTCCTTCACAAGAGAAACATTGTAGTATGCCATGTCAGGGACCCACAGACAAGTAGGCAGTCATCCTTGGCTACGCTGATATTCTCTCCTTTTTGGTTCGTTCTTGGCCTACTTTTCCTCCTTGCTAGGAATTCTAGCTTTCTTTTTTAAAGAAATAAGAAAAGACGATGGGGTCCTTTTTAATATGACCTTTGTAAATACATCACGCATTAAAATAGCTTGCAACTCCAAGGAACGCAAGCAGACATAGAGATGAGAGCGCAGCCTGCCCAATTTGTTGCTCTACTGGCTTCCCGGCAAATGTGAGAAGTAATTCATATCTCTTAGGAGCTTAGAAATTTGCATCCCTAATTATATATTAATGTTATGTAATTTCTATGGAATATAAGTGAAGGTCCAAGAATAGTTTTATCTCCAATATACCTTCTCACGCAAATGTCCGTTGAGCTTGAAGTGTGAATAGTGTAAGGGCCCACCTCATATCTTATGCTTAAATTGTTTTAATATTGAAAGTGGAGCTGTTGAGATTCAAACTTGTGACCTCTTAGTCAACAAAGCTCTGATACAATGTCAAGGAATCATCTCACCCAAAAGTTTAAGGTTATAGGTACAAACTCAAAAATAATTTTATACTCTCATAAAGAGTTGGAACAATGTTTATTAAATGAGGTACTATTTAACAGTAAAACACTTATAATGCTGTAATATAAGAAGTTGTAGGTTTAAATTTTCTCTCTCAAAGAATGCTATACAGAAATTCTATGTTGAACTTAAAAGGAAGAAGAGACCAGCATATAAATTTAGCATGGCTACTCTATCTAATACTGATTAGCTTGAGGAGGAAACCATATTTGAACTTATGTATAAACCTCACATGTCAGCTTTATGGGTCGGCATAGGCCGGTGAAACTTTGCATTCCGGTTTTATGTACTTATGGCATGTTTATCATTTTCTATTTGTTGTTTTTTCTCTCGAGAAACTAAAACCTGATACTAAAAGGATTTTTGGTTTTTAGTTTTCATTTAAACTAAGAAAAAAATCAAAACAAAAAATCAAAAATTAAAGAAGTATCATTTTCAGAATGCAATTTTTAGTTTCTCGAAAATCAAAAAATGTAAACGACACTAAGTAAGCATTAAGGGCATGTTTAAGTATCATTTTTTGTTTATAATTTTTAACTTTTTAGAAAACTTATTTTGGTTTTAATAATTTTCTTCTAACTTTTAATTTCTTATTTTTAATTTTCACTTAAATTAAAACAACTAAAAACAAAAAAAAAACAAAAGCTAAAAATATTTTTCTCAAATATAATTTTAAATTTCTGCAAAACTTACTAAATATAAATAAAAAATATATAAAACACACGTGGCAGTTAAGTTTGAGAGACAAACCTTGAGCCCCGCAGAGAAAGACCCTTAAGAAACGGTCTCACATTCCCTTTTTTTCTCAATTCCACTCAGCCCTCCCCCAAACTCTCTTTGTTTCACAATTCAAATTGCAATCCAAACACAATCAAATTTCATTCACATTTCAACTTCAAATTCTAGAGAGAGAAAGAGAGAGATGGCGACGAGAAGGATGTCGGTATGGTGGATGATGGTGGCAATGGCGGTGGTGATAGCGATGAACAACGGGTGGCGAGTGATGGCCCAGGATAATTTAATGGCTGGGGATGCTGAAGATGGGACCGGGTCGTGGGGCAATTGGGCCTACTCCAAGATTAGCGAGTAATTTTCTCTCTAACTGTTTCGTCTTTTTTTCTTTGAAGTGTCTGTTTTTTTGGTAATTGAGTACGACTTCATAAAGAGAGGTATGCCAGGTTGAAAATACATGACATAAGTGCACCAATATGATGATATTTACATTTACATATGAAATTTTGAGTTTAGGTTCGACACAGAACGGATATATAAGGCTCATGTCAACGGTAAAGTAGGGTTCGTTTCCAAACTAATTGATATAAGGTGGATTAGTCCGCGAGGCTTAAATGTTAATTTTTTTTTTTTTAATATGATCACTTTCTTAAGAAATTAAATTCTTCATATAAAATCTGTACGAATTCAATTATATTAAACAATTAATAAGGCATTAAGTACATATGGCATTTTGCATAACCCAAATTTTTTTATAATTTTCTCTTCAGAATTTTAATCTATCGTACCTTTTAAAAAAAAATGTGCATAATGTATAGTTAAATGACATTTTTTTTTTATCAAAGATATTTTTTTAATTAAATATAAAAAAAAGTTATAATAATGAGAATACTTGTATTTTGCATCGATGGAGAATGGGTTCACAAATATGCCCACTTTTTCAGGGAAAATAATTAAGCCAAAAAAAAAAAATGTGGTAAAAATTATTGAATTAGAAAAACGATAAGCTATGTTTTACTTAAGGTCTACTAAATTGTCCCCGTGCGATGCACGAATAGTAATTAAATTTTAAATAACTATAATATTTTTTTTTAAATACCATTGTATTTATGTAAAATAGATAGAATACATAAATTACTTTTATAAGAAAATGATATAATCCCTTCACTTATAGATTTTTTTAGTTCTTTTTTGAGCAATTTTTTTCTTAAATTTTTTTTTTTTTAGTATTCATTGTTTGAACCTTTTTAATTCATATGAGAGTTAAAAAATAAATTTTTAAGCATTTTAATTTTTTTTTCGTTCATTGTATTTTTTTTCAATTTTGTTCTCTCCTTTCATATAGGTATATTGGGTATATCGTAGTTGAAGGAATATATGTTATATTGACTTTTTCTTTATAATAAAATAAAAATTCTAATAATTAATATCAAAGGCCTAAAGTTTGACTAATGCAGGAGAATAATTTTAGAACAATTTCTGAATAAATATATGGATAGTTAATTTATGCATATAACAATATTAAAAAATAAATTATAATATAAATGCCATAGCAGACAAACCTTGCTATGTTTTAAATAGACTAACTTTGCTATGTGTGCTTTTTTTTTTCCTGAAAAAAAATGTCATAACACATTAGATACAAGAATATTTGAAAGCATTTTTTTTTTTTTTACTAAAAATCACATAATATTTTAGGCCCGGATTCAAAAACCACTTAGATTTTTTTAATTTTTAAAAGTCACACACAAAGAATTCAAAATTTTTCAATATCACACCTTAATGCAACACCGTTAACCTCTGTTAGTTTACTAATGTGAC
Source organism: Simmondsia chinensis (assembly GCA_018398585.1). Lineage (NCBI taxonomy): Eukaryota > Viridiplantae > Streptophyta > Magnoliopsida > Caryophyllales > Simmondsiaceae > Simmondsia > Simmondsia chinensis. The sequence continues at coordinate 37,227,755 of JAGTTD010000002.1, read as the reverse complement.
ATTTAAAAAAATATTTTTTATATCTAAAAATATCTTTAAAATATTTAAAAAAATTTTAGATATTTAATTTTTTTAATATTTTAATATGATTTTAGATGTAAATTTGAATTTTTTAATGTTATCTTCTTTATTTTTTTCAAAAGCCAATTGGATGTTAACGCTGTTAACATTAAGATGAGAGTTTTAAAGATTTTAAAAAGTTTAGGTGTAATTTTAAAAATCTAGATAGTTTCTTAAAGTTACACCTAAAAATTTAGGTGATTTACAGTTTAAAAAAAACCCTATTTTAATTACACTTACCTTGCTATGCTATTTTTTTTAAATTTTGGTGCTTTTACTAAATTTTATACTATAAGCAATAACTCTAATTACACAACACTTAAAAAGCTAATGAAAAGAAAACGTGTATCACTGAATAAACAAAATAAATTACGCAATTTTGGAGTGGACCAATTATTAACCTCTAATAAGTAATCCCAAGCATCATTAGAATTAAGATATTGTTTCAACATGGAATGATAAAAATAAAGTGATGATACTTATAAAGAAAGATTAAGTTTAAGAGGAAACTGCACTGAAACATGGACCTGTGTGTGGGGAGTTAACCCTCTACCCATGATATGAACATGGATAGTTATATTATTTTCTATTACTCGTACTTAATATATAAAATATATAGATTATGTACTACATATAATTGATACATTCTCTAAAATTATTACAATTTTAATAATGTGTTACACACTCTGACCCGAGCTTCGACCAATAGGTTATTTGTAAGATAAAGGAAAATGGAGGGGAAAGAATGCAAAGCATCACAAAAAAAAAATGAAAACAACCGTAGCTTGGTTGCAAATTACACTAAAAATATTTTCTAATTTTTGAAAATATTTCTCTTTTATCCATGGGTATTAATGGGTAGTTATTACTTATTAAAGGTGGAATTGAGGGGTAGTGGGATGGCTTATGGAATTGAAAAGTTATTTATTTATTTATTTTTTTGCTTCTTCCTCAAGCTAAATGACAGGTGGATTATTAAAATCTAAAATTTTCTGAATTTTAGAATAGGGGAGGACTTTTAATAAAAAAATTTTTATTTTTTTATTTTTTTAATAATTTAAAACAAAAGGCTTAGAAAATATATAAATATATTTTTTTTTGATATTTTTTTGGGGTAAAAAAAAAGTATATTGATTGATTTATTTTTTCTCTAATTTTTTCAACTTCCACGGTGGTGGATGTGGAAGTTACATGAGAATTTTAATTTTTTTTAAATTTAAAAAGTGAAGTCTCCAAAATTAAGGGATGTGAGTTTGTTTAAATTTGAAGAGGTTAGCAACTTCAAATTAATATATAGGATAGAATGGATATATAATTAAATACATTTTTTGAATACCTATTATGTTGCGCCAAAATTGATACAACTTATTTTTGTATTTTTGTATCTGTATTTGTTGTAAATGACTTACCACTAATTTTTTTCCTTGTTTAATATACGGATAACTTTAATATTTTAAACTACATAAATAAACTTATGTCTCGAGAGTTACATGAAAGAGAATAAATTAATTATTGCGATTAAATTTATATATTATGATAATTGAATTATTTTTGTTGTTCACTTATATATCCAATATATACTAACATGTATCTCTATCGTTTACTAATAGACTAACATATCATCAATAAAAAATGGTAGTACACGATTCACTTCTTTAGATGGTGAAAGAGGAATGATTTCTAACTGTAAACGAATCAAACGATCGAACTGATAACAACGTTTTGGGTAATTAAGCAAGGTTGAGGGAGAGGTGATTTAAACACAGTACTCTTATCTCGGAGCCTCAATTTTACAGTGTTTTACCTTTTGATCAAACCCTTGCTAGACGAAAATTGGAAATAAATTTTCGTGGGTGTAAGCATGGAAATGGTGATACTAATTGTTTGTGACTCGATATGGTACCCTTAGGAAATTAAGGGGAAGAGAGGATCTCGAAGACAACGCCGATGCCGCGAAAAAGAAGATGATTTACTTTACATCAGGTAAATTGATATGGTCAATTATGATTATTTTGACTCTTGAAAGTAGATTATAAGATGGTGTGGATTACGAGCTATTTTTGCTTCAGTATTCTTTCTTTTAAACTTTTGTATTCGGAATTCGAATAAGCAATATTTTTTATTTTCCGTGCAATACTAAACCACCTTCCCTAACATTTTTTATTTAATCACCACAAATATTACATTTTTCAGAAAATAATATGTTGTAATAAAAAATTTTCCAACAAACCACATTTTGCCAACGTATTTAATTAGCATTCTATCAAATAAAATTCATGTGTCGTGTTATGCAAAGTACAGCGTACAATAAGAATTGTAAAAGTAATTTAAACCAAGATTATATTTATCTCCATCTCGAGATTAAATCTACCATAATATCCTAATTTACCAAACTTCTTTTTTAGTATTTTTCTATCCAAATTAGGTTTTTGTTTTATTTTGAGTTTTTAGAGTTCCTAATTATTGTCCACACCTAGAACTAACAGGTATAGCTAGTAAGATTTGTACATGTCCACGTGATGCTTCTTACAAAAATTATTTGTTAATAGTTAAAGTAACTTACTAAACTTATATATTGATATATTTTTTTATGTATGACTTCTTGAATAGATGTATCCAAGCATGAGAAGGCAAGCCAGGCAAAGGAGGGCTATGACAAAGCTAAGCACAAGGTTGGGGAAGCTTATATCTCAGCCAAGGAAAAGGCTTCTGAGATAGCTAGTGATGCGGGAGCGAAGATGAAGATGAAGGCTTCTGAGACAGCAAAGAAGAATTTTGATACGGTGAAGAAGGGTCTTGCTGACGCCAATGATGTTGGGGAAAAGATGAAAAAGAAGGCTTCAAATGCCGCAAAGGAGGCTTCTGAGGTGACTGGTGATGTCGGAGCTAAGATGAAAAAGAAGACTTTTGAGACAACCGGTGATGCTGGAGCCAAGATGAAAAAGAAGGCTTCAGAGGTTGTAAAGGATGCATCTGAGGCAGCCAATGATGCCGGAGCTAAGATGAAAAGCAGGGCTTTTGAGGCAGCACAAAAGGGTTCAAAGATGGCTGGTGATGTTGGAGCTAAGACGGAAATGAAGGCTTCTGAGGCGGCAAAGACGACCTCCGATGCAGCAAAACAGACTTCTGAGGCAGCAAGCAATGTTGGCGCTAAGATGAAAACGAAGGCAACAGAAGTAGCCGGTGATGCTGAAGCCAAGATGAAAAAGAAGGCTTCAGAGGCAGAAAAGGAGGCTTCTAATATAGGAGATAAGATGAAAAAGAAGGCATCCGAGGCAACGAAGAAGGGTTTTGATGCAGCCCATGATGCTGAAACTAAGATGAAAAAGAAGACTTCTGAGGCTGCACGGAAGACTTCTGACGCTGCTAGTGAAACCGGCGCAAAAATGAAAGTCAAGGCTTCAGAGGCAACTGAGAAGGCTTCTGAGGTGGTCGGTGATGCCGTATCTAAGATGAAAAAGAAGGCTTCAGAGCTTTAAAGCCGGGGCACCCATATCTTCATGACACCTCTACACGATAATGGGATGCTTGGGTTTTCTTTTCTTTAGTCATTGATAACCTGAAAAAAAAAAAAAAGCAGGACGATGCTTGGTTTTTAGATAATGTCTTTGTCTAGTTTGCAAAATCTATGATATAATAAACTATGGATTTGGGATATTTAAGCCCTAGCTTGTACTCCTTTGGACAGTTGAGAAATATTTATCAATCAGGTCCTATGTATCTTAGAATGTTACAATTCAACGATTCCACAAATCGTCGATTGATCTGAATTCTAAGTAGAATCTTAATTTTGTAGAATCTTACGATATGTTCGTATTAGATGAAACTAACGGATATGATTATACTGTGATTTTACGATTCTACCGATTTTGCTTCGATCTTACGAACACATACATAAAATGTTAAAAGCAAAAAAATTGAAGCATATTTATGAACGAACTTGCTTTCTTACCCTGAATTTAAAGAAACTTAAATTAGGTTTTAATACACTATTACAAAACTTAAATTGAGCTTAATTTTAAGTATTAACCTTATTATAAAGTTTGATAAGCAGCATATATCTTGAAAACTATCATGAGGTCTTAAACAAAACTTTCAAAACTTAAATAACTAATTTTAAAACCGAAAATCATTACACTATACATTTTTTTTATACCCAGTTCCTCAAGGGCTCCCGCCTACGCAGGGTCTGGGGAGGGCGGATGTACGCGGCCTTCCCCCTTAAGGGTGTTAACCTGAATAGAGGCTATTTCCCAGTGCCCCTAATCTGAGGATGAGGACTTCCCATGAGGTCACCCATTCTGGTACTACTCTCGCCCAAGCACGCTTAATTTTGGAGTTCTAATAGGATCCGGTGACGGCTTGTTGGTGCCCCCTTTGGTCATTACACTATACATGTAGTAGAAATTGTCCCAAAAAAATAATAAAGTAGAATCTTACAATTTCCAATTCGATCCTACAATTCCGATTCTATAAGCGCTAACGATCCTAAATAAAATCCCGATTGTGGATAGGATCCACATAAATTTATACATATTCAAGTTTACTTTTTAATTTCCCATGGGGCTCTAGGGTTTTTTCAAGGCTATTATAAATGAATTAGTTATGTATATGTGTGTGTATATATATAACTAAAATATTCTCTTTTTTTTTTTTTTTTTTTTTTGAACATGATAACACTAAAATATTCGTTGTACTATTAATGACTGTTTACTATTCTTTTATGAAATTCAATTATATTCCTAATATAAAGTAATTATTCTCACATTTAAAAATCTAGACTTTTGGGATTTAAATCAAACATATTCAGATAATTATAAGTCAAGTTATTTAAGCTTAATGGTGCATCGGATTGGGTGAATTTGAGTATCACGTTAGATTAACATTGGCACAGATCATTTTCAAGTGGATCAGATCACATTAACGGTCAATTATTTTACTCAAATTTAAGATTCTGGTTTGGATAAAGAAAGAATTTTTTGGATCAAACGCATAACCATATGCCACATATTGTACGTGATTTTGTTAAGGTGTTACTTATTACTTTCTTCGATAAATTGTAGAAATCCCCCTCTCTTTTGTCCCAAAAATGGAATAGACCCCTCATATTAAAAACCAAACGATTTATCACTACCCTTTTTAAAAATCCAATACTTTACTGCAATTTGTAAAGTCGAAAGTTAACTTTTATGACCTTTTTTTTTTCCAGAAAAGTGGGTGATAAAATATTTCAAATTTTCTTTTAGAAAATATTTTTGTTGTATTTCAGCAAAATACATGGGCTTTTTATTAGATAAAAGATAGGGTGTTTTCTATAATTTACCTAAATAACTTTTTTAATTGATTATAAATTTATAATAATTATGTAATAAGTGTAAAACTTATTTTCAAACTTTTATTGGTGTAGATGCAAAATAAAGTCAATTTAGAGGAAAAAAAAACCCCAACAGTAACCTGTAAACCAACCACGCGCCACCTTCCCTCGGCGCGTGTAGGCGTGTGGCCGCCCTTTCAGAGGCCGGAGCTCTGGTGCCGGAGTCGTCAAGGCCCGTCGGTGCTGATCGTGTACCTTCCGAGCCTAATCGCTGAACTCCAGAGGAATCAACCCTTCACCTACCTCCACCGCCACCCCTCTGTCAATGCTGGTTCCACCCCCCTCCACCGAGTTCCCTCCATTTTCGACCATCCTCCTTTAACCACGCTTCACCGGTAACCTCCCTTCACCGATTTCCCTAACCACCACCGGCCCTCCACCTTCTCCACCACCAGACTCTGTCCTCAAACACCAATCTTCACCGGTGAAGTCACCCCCCATCACCTCCAATCATCAAACTCCCACACCCATCACTAATTCCAATATCTCCTACCATCCCCCACCTCCAAGCTTAACCACCATCTCCGACTCCCACCGTCCTCCACCAACACCTTCACACCTCAACCACTAGCCATCATCAACTCCACCAATATCCACCGTTATCAATACATCCTCCTCCCTTCGGCCATCAACTTGCCCCTCGTTCGCTAACCCCATCAGCATTGCTACTTGAAATGCTGAGTGCCAATGTAGGGGTGTCCATCTTCATTGATGGTTTACCAGAAAAAACGACAAACTCATGGCTTAGGGCTGTTTTTCGTGACTTCAAGTCAATCTACGACACCTTTGTTCCTGTGAGGAAAAGGCTAAGGTCTAGATGGTCTTATGGCTGCGTTCGGTTTCATGACTCGAATGAAGCTACACGAGCAGTTACATCCATGAATGGAAGATGGGTGGTGGGTGTCAAGCTAAGAGTGCAATGGGCAAACCCAGACAAAAGAACAGTACCTCCATTTGCAAGAAGCAAACTGCAGGAAAGGGTTGTCCAACAGGCCAGAAATGTAAGTGGTATTCAGGAACAGGAGAACACACCACCTAATTGGGGTGGAGAAGATATCAGCACAACTGTTCCGAGGATTATGGTGTCAAATACTAACAGGAATGTCCAAGCCTGGCTTGAGCGGTCAATCATTGCTCATTCGTCTGATGAGGTCAGCCTTGATGATATTCTTACATTTATCATGGAGAACGACCTCTACGGGCTAACTCCTAAAGGCTTAAACAACACTACCTTTATCCTGGTATGTGACTCTGTGGACACCATGGACTCCTACCTTGGCCCCCGTTAGAAGACTCTTCTACGGAAGTTCAGAGAGGTGCACAGGTACTCTGGGGAGACCCTTGGATCCCTCAATAGAAGAGTGTGGCTTAAGATTCATGGTCTGCCTGTCCAATGTTAGTCAAATGACTGTTTTGTGGACATCGCCAAAATTTGGGGGAAGTTCATAAAGGTGGATTCGAGAACGTTCGCCATGAGGTGCGCTGACGTTGCCTGGATTTTGATTGACACCTGCTACATAATGTGCATCCATCAGACAATCCAGGTTCAGTTTAATGGGGGATCCCGGTTGGCCCTCGTTAAAGAAGGCAGTTCTGTATTGATCTCAGACTACTCGCCCAAAGCTGTTGCCCGTGCGGTCTTAGTCAAATTGGCTAGGGAATAGGCATCCTTTTCGACACAATCCGCTTAAGAAAGTTATGGTACTACTGTTGCACGGCATACACCACGAGTTCGACCTTCTTTAGAGCAGATAAGGGACTTCTCGACTGTTTGTGAGGAGTTGAGAACTCCTATTCCATGGGCTGCAAATGAAGGGCTGGGTATTACTTGGCAATCGTTTGGTCAGGTCTCCTTCCATTTCAATGGTCAGAACATTGGGAGATGGGACTTGGAATGCTCGTACCCGTGCGCCGCACTGCATCCTTGCATTTATCAGCCTGTGGCCCATGCTCCTCTTCTACTCCCATGGGTTGAAGATGATGAACTTATAGAAGCTCAACATTGTGCCAGATAGTATCCCCTGATAACGATGCTCTGGAAAACATTAGAGATAATGATTCCGCAACATCTGGTCCTGAATTCTCTCCAAGCTTCGAGCCCACTGCATTGATCAGAAGCTCCCATGCAAAAGAAAGTATGCCCGCGGACCACCATGTAACAGTGCCATCCTTGGAAGGACCTAGCACAAATCGATGCAAACAAGAGAAAGTTCGTACAAAAAAAAGGGGTAGAAGAGCGCTCAAGCGTAAGATGAAGGAAAGAGAGAATCGGGAGCTACTTGAATTCTTGAAGGACATGTCACCTGGGAATAGCACAAGGACAATGACAAAGACCGCTGGAAAGAAGAAGAAAAAGAGAAATAGGGATAGTCAGGAAGATACAGTTTCTGATGCTAAGAAGATCTTAGAAGCGGAGAGAACACTTGATATGGGGAAGAGGCTGGGCCTTGACTTTGATGGGTTCGATCCACCTATGATAAAAACCATGCTCGATAGAAGTTGAAGACGGGGAGAGAGTCCACTTCTGCTGAGGTCCCGGTTTATTTGTTTTTGGGCGGTGCTTGTCCTGGTTGAATTCTCGGTTCCTCTATGTCTGGTTGAGTTTTTGGTGTCTTTTTGCTGTTGTTTCTTGTTTGTTGTTGTGTTATCATGTCTCTTTACTTTTGTGATGGTTGTTTTGGTCCCCGCTTTTCAGCCGCTGGACTAAGAACTCGCTTGGCTAGTAGCCTGCTTGTACTGCAATTTGTCACTACTTATCAAAAAGAAAAAAAAAATTTTATTAAAAAATATATGGCATATGGTTACTTGTAAGCTTGGTAAAGGAAAACATTTTTTTTTTGAAATTGGTAATATCTTCGTCGAGGTGGACGATGTCCCTTGAACCCCTTTGGGTAAGCATATTGGTAGAGGAAAACATGAAATGAGGGGATCAATAGCAATACTAGGTCAAGTTCACCTTCAATTGTTTTGTCAATCGCAAAACAGGTCACCCGCCATTTCTCATAGGGTACGAATTTCTTCTCATTGCCACTAGATTTTACATTGGTGTCATAGCTTACTATAAACGGTTGCAGTCTTGCAGATAAGCAACGAACATCAGTCAAGTTCAATTTGATCAAGTTTGGGCAATTTTATCTTGACAAACTATATATCTAGCTAAGGCATACAACAAACTTTCCACCTGAACATCAGACTGTTGATAGTAGTCGAGAAGATTTACCTTAACGCTTATCATCTTCAGCAGCCGAATAACATGTGCACCTCTGATGTCTTCAATGTCAAGTACATAATCCCACATTTTGGAAAGAACCAAGAAGATGCTAAAGACGCAAATTCAAGGGCAAATCCTTCTCGACTCAGAGAAGATGATGCAGGTCCAAATAGGTGCGCTAAAGAAACTCGGGATAGGATACTCACCAAATGACAGGGCCAGAAAGTAGTATCCGCCAACTCCGTATCTAGGACAGAATAGAGTTTGCATTTTCAAAAAGAGCCATCTTCTGGAAGAGAGAATCAAAGTTTATGACATATTAGAACATTACTGTTTTCTAGAAGAGAGAATCAAAATTCAAGATGGATTCGCCTGTTTTTGCTTTCTAGAACGAGGATTGTGAGTTCATGCTTGTGTCTATTTTCGTTTAAACTTTAAGTTTTCAATATTAATTTTGATTTTTTGATTTTTAATTATGATACAACTAGGATTTTACTTTGGTAAGAATAAGTTCTATAAATAACTGTTAAATTTCCAAAGAACATTCTAGTTTTTTCCCTTGAAATTGAAATTGAGAAATGTTTTTCCTTGTGTTGTTTCATTCTTCTTCTACATAGGAGGATTAACCCAATCATCCTTCTTTCAATTATTGTTTTTTGCAATTTTGATCGAGGAATGCCATTGGATATGTTTGCTTCACTTACTTACTTATGTTCGTCACCGTACATCATCTTATATTTAGAGAATCTCGAATTCATAGTATCCCAAATATCTTAGGAGATGAACAGGGTCTCGAATTGAAAACTTCAATATTCATGATTTTCCCTACCAAATACAGGTTTAGTGTTTTGGGTATAAGTTGGTAGAGCGTTTGATGTTAAAGCCATTTGGCTAACTTTTGTGTTTACGACATGGTTTTTTTAATGATTTAAGGGAGAAAACAAATATCTCGGCTCTAATGCCAAAAATATGTTAGCTGCTAAACAATTTCTTTATTGAACTAAGAGCTAACTAAAGAAAATGATAATCTACTATGAAAAAAGAGTGAAACAAATGTATTTTTTATATTGAACTTTGTACAATTTACAAGAACATGACACCTTTTATAAAGAGACACAAAAGTTAGATCTTGAGAACTACATACAACTAGCATAAGCACATACATTAAATTCTTCCAAATGGAACAAGTTGCTAATTTACCTAAGAGGGTACCAATACGCAAGCGTCGGATTCCATTAGAACTCTGAAGTTAAGCGTGCTTGGACGAAAGTAGTACCAAGAAGGGCGACCTCTTGGGAAGTCCTCGTGCTGCACCCCTCAGGTTGGGGGTTTTTGGAAACAGTCTCTCTTCAGGGTAGCACCTTAAAGGGGGGAAAGCTACGTACTTGCACTCCCTTGGACCCTGCTTAGGCTGGAGCCCTTGGGGCACTAAAAATGTTGCTTTTTGGAGCAAGTTGCTAATTTAGTTTAATGAGATGAGATAAGGTTTAAGTTGATTCATAGGTATAAGGATATAATTTGAGTTAGAAAGATAAACTATGTGTTGGATGGATAATGACCGAATATGGGTCCTCAAAGTTCTGGTATTTTTGTGTGGATTGTGCCCCGTACAGAGCCTTCCTCTCCCTTATTCAAGCTAATGTCTTAGGGTTCCCTCTCAAACATGGGCAATTCAGAAGAGCCTTGTCTTTACCTCCTTTTTTGTTTTTAAAAAAAATAGTTTTTGACTTGGAAGATCAAGATTAAGGTAGATAAGCTAGGGATATATAGTAAAATTAATGGTTGAAAATCAAACTATTTATTCATCTTATTAAAGACTTTACACGTGAGTTTAGTAAAAATATCCCACTTGGAGTTGTGAGAAAGTAAAAGATATCAACGTATAAATTTAATGGACTACTACATGTAATGTCAATTGGTTTTAGAATGGGACCTCACTTGAACTTATATGTGAATTTCGTTTGTGCCAACTTTGTAGGTTAAGCCTAAAGGTTTGGAAAAATTTTACATGGTATCAGAGTAGATAGATGATCCTAGGCTCTTGTTTGATGCATCAAAGTCCTCAGGTAGAGGGTTGTATTTGAATTTGATACGCTTAAAGTCTCTTCAATGAATTGATAGATCCAACTGGATGTAATTCCTAATTGAATAGGAGAAGGTGAGGGATTGCAAATAAAGAAGACTCAAACATGCCTTCACGTGAGTCTAGCAGGAAATTCCGCACTAAAGTTATAAGATGAAAGAGAATGACATGTAAGTTTATTGTGCTACTCCACCTAATGCCGTTGTTTTTGAGGATGAAACTTCATTTCGGCTTATAAATGGATCTCATATGGTGCGGGATCTCCTTCACTTGTACAAATAATCTTAAAGACCTATTTCAGCAGTGGCGTCTCCCCTTCCTAAAAGGCTTAACAAAAAAATTATCACACATGACCTATTTTACTATTGTACATTCTATATGAGATACCGGGAATGCTCTCATCTTTAATAACACAAGCCTTGACTGGATTCGCATTCCCGACACAATCAACTGAGAGTGATTTCTTGTTTTCAACTACTACCAAGCTTCATAGGCATCTCCATTCACCATTTCGTGGAGAATCCACGCAGATTACTTTCAACAGCCTCTCCCAATTACAGAAGGCATCCATATATTCACATCTATAAAAAGAAAATCAGTCAAAAAACTCCCTCTCTCTAAAACAAGTCCCCAGAATGCCTCGGGGGTAGGGGGGACCCTTCGTCTTCCCCCTCCCCACCAACTCCGCCGCATTGTTCCGGCTACCAACGTTGCCGCCTGCATCTGATCATCCCTCGCCACCTCCGCCTCCGTGTCGCTCCGGCTCTCTCTAACCATGGAAGCTTTACAGAAATCCTCGGGGGGGAAGGGGTGACCTTTCTTCTCCCTCTCCCACCGCCTCCCACCGTTTCACCTTTCTTCTCCGGCGTCGTCACCTCTCCACCGGGTCGCTCCAGCGCTCCTCCTCACCATGTCCACCGACGCCTCATCTTCACGCTACAGATCTCAGCTACGCCTTTACGCCGCCGGCCGCCTGTCCCCAGACTCCACACTCGCCTGACTTACAATCTCTCTCCACCCCGGGCTCCGCCGTCTATAGCCCATCCAGCACCAGTAACACCACCGGTCCCAATTTCTCTCTCTTTTCTTTCTTCTTTCTCTTTTCTTCGTTTTCTCTCTCTTGCCCGAGTCCCTCTCCAGAAGAGCAACCCCCTATTGACCCGATTCTAGATGACCCATCCCAAGGTCAATTCCATTCCAGTGCCAGTGCCAGTGCCAGTGCCAGTGCCAGCTTTCCCCCCACAACCGAACTAGTTGGGTCCGAATGTGTTGTTTCGTTGATGTGAACCACTTGACCTACCTCCGGTTGACACACCCCCAGACGATGTAATACCTCAAGCGACCTCCTGACGATCCGTCGTCTTTCACCCACCATATCGGATTTTCCTTCCACTCACCTGTGATGTTGCCTCAGTACCCCTCCTGTCCGGTCCCATCTCTTGCCGGGTACCTTGCTTGCATCGCAGGGAGGGGGGTTCTTCCCCTCCTGTCCTCCACCCTCTTCCAGGTCTTCGTCCGTATTCTGTAAGGTGGTGCTGTGTGTGTCTCTGCTTCGGCTCCATCTGCTGCCCTTCTTGTTTTGGTCTCTGCCTATTTTCCCCGTTTCATGCTTTTTGTTTCCCGTGCTCTCCCTGGTTCGTGTGTTTTTTTGTTGTTTTTCCTGTTTGATCTGGATCCATTTTTGTACCCACTACCGTTTACGAGGTGGCCCAGGGCTCGCTTTGTCGAGCTTCATGTCTATACTTCAGCTATGCCAATAATTATCGAAAAAAAAGTCATGGACGATGTTCAAAGCTTCACACCTTTTTCAAGAAGGTCTAGTCATGGTGCGAACTCCGGTCCAAGCAAATTCTTTATGCTTCTTTGGATTTTTGCTCTTAAGATGAACTCTTGTATAGTTTGGAGTTTTTTTTTCCCCCCTCCTATTAATTAGCCAAAAAAAAAAAAAAGTAGATCTCACATGTGCTAAGTTTGTAGGTTAAAAGTAAAGCCCGAAGAAATTTTACACATTTTATAAAAATAATTAATATCTTCTTCATCCAAATCACAAACTAGTTTTGAATCTACAAGGAATCCTTCTTGCCCAAAAGTGAAGGAAACCCACAAATAAAATTCAACACTATTTCATTTCTTTTATCTTTTTTAAACGGTGAGGACAAAGCAGCTCTAGAACCATCCATTACGGACGAAAAAACTCAAGGCATCAGGTCTAATGAGGGATGATAGGGGTCTGTTCGGCAAGCATTGCCAGCGTTCGTCAGACCCTCTAGAACCCAATTTCACTAACCAATCTGTTAATCTATTTGCCTCCCAAAAATAGTGATTGAAAATGACCTAAATATATTGTTCACTGATAAGATGAATATTATCTATGATAGGAAATTATTACTTAAGTATACTGAGTTTTGAACATTTATCACTTTGGTACTCTGACATTTCAATATATACAATGAGGTACCCTGAGTTTTAGACATCACTTAGGTACCCTGAAGTTTTAAAACTTTATCAATCAAGTACTCTTTTGTCAAAAGTCCGATAAATTTTCGTTATAAAATGCTATAATTGGACATAATTTCAACAATATACAAATATATTAATAGAATTTAATGTTTTTTTGGCAAAAACGCGAGAATGAGACATAATTATAGTAATTTTTAGGTGATTTACGTCAACATTTAGTGAATATTTCATCTCAATTCATCGAATTTTTATGAAAACATTGGCACTATCTTATATATAGTGTCATATTCATGTATTATATAAATATAGAATTAATTAAATTCTTAAAAAAAATCAACAAATTGCATAAGGTAACCAAGTGATAAAACATTCAAAAATCAGGATACCCTGTTATATATATTGAAATGTCAAGGTATTTAAGTAATAAATGCTCAAACCTTAGAATACCTAAGTAATAATTTTAACTATTATATATATATATATATATATATATATATATATATATATATAATAGTTAAAATTTTCGCTGTAGTTGCATACGAACCCATAGTAATTTTAGCTTTAGGAAAGAAAAGAAAAACAAAAAATAAGAAAAAGTCATGGGTAAAATATGCTTTTAATTTGTGAAAAATACACTTTAAATCCCATTAGCTCATCTTCCAACAAAATTATAAATTCTTCTCTCGACTTTTTAAAGAATCATTGTTTTCCGATAGATAAGGAGTAAAATCGCACAATGTACGACAGAGCGTACCTAGATAAAGTAGGGCCTCGGTAACAAAAGATGCAAACCAAAAGAGCAAACTTTTTTAAAGATCATTTTTGAAAACGAAAAAATTATAACACTGTGTCAAAACAGTATAGTAGTTATTGTTCCGCAAAATCCTAGCAACTCGATCTTCTCTACATACAATATGATCAACTTTTACCACTACTGTAAATGATATTGCACCAAACTTCACCTCAAAAATTCGAACTATCAGATAAGAGATGCTCTTGCCATACATAAGTTAGACCAATTGTCAACATGGTTCGTTGTAGCGAAACTTCAATAATTAAGCAAATTATGCATTGAATATATGGATCCAATTTCATGATTGTTTTCTCTTGGATGCCTGTTTATTATTGTGAATCCAAACTTTGAATACTTGCCTTTTCACTCCAATTTCATCACAAAATTGTTGTACTTCTCTCTCATCTTGATTTTGAATCCTCCATCCCAATTTCACTGCGTACTGCATCATTCTGTTCTTCTGTTCTTCTGTGAATTTTGTCCTCGATCTCTTCCTATTACTTGCCTGGTCATGTTATGAAAAAATTATTTTTTTAGAATTATTTTTTCATAATTAGAGTAATCCTACATTTATCCAATTTTGCATTCAAACTTATATTTCGCATAATTTATTGTCAAATAAGAAATAATTATGTAATATTATACTAAAAGATAATTATTTTTATATTATTTTTCTTACCCAATATTTAGACAAATGATTATCTTTCTACTTTCAAAACAGCTTCTGCTATTTCTGAAGCAATTTTATATTTAACTAGGCCAGCCTTGACATTTTTGTTTCAAACTAGTTCTTTATATTTTATATAATAAAATTTCTTTTAATAATATAAATTATACAATAAAGTATAATAATTTTAATTATAAAATTTATTAATATTAGCAATTAAATTTCAAAAACACATGTTAAGGGCCCGTAAAATTTAAGGAACAAACGGTTGCTTGGAGATGTATCCGACCTGATTTTAGCTAAACACATGACAACGTTAAAATTTTATTTTTATTAAAAAATAGTTTTTTTACTTTAGAAAACCTTATGCAAAGTCACTTACACTAACCCCATGTACCTCAAATTGATGCTCCCCGTGATAAGATCTGATCAAATTCAAGTCCTCACTCGAAGACTCCGCTGCCGCGCCGCCGAACGCCACCATGGTGCGCGCCGGAACCCTCTGCTCCGGCGTATGTGAAGGAATCCAACTGGGGTTACTTCCTTGTTGAACAAAACAGCGGTTCGCAGTGACGGGTGGCGGTGGGGGCTCGCCGGAGACCTCTTTCCTGTGAAAATTCCGGTGGCAATTGCAGGCAGCGCACTGTAACGCCCCCGGCAAGTCGCCGTCGCCGGCGGGCATGAACTCACCGCAGCCGTCCACCACGTGCGTCCCCAAGTGGGCGGCGTGGTTGCGTTGGCACTCTCGGTATCGGACCGGTGGTGGGTCGGGGATTGGGTTCGGACCCGGGTTTGGGTTTGGAATTGGGTGATTTGGGTCGGGCTCAGAGTTGTGCATGGGTGGGTGTTTAGGGTCGTGGGTGGGGAGAAAATGGTAATTTCATGGCGCTCTCTCTCTCTCTCTCTCTCCCCCAAAGTTATGATATCTTATAACTACAAGCTATTATTGTTGTTATCGGTCGTACAAACACTAAATCAAAAATAAAATATGATTAGTTGTTTTGATGAGAACATAGGCTATGATTTTGATGCAGAGAAAACCCTTCTTCATTGGAGAAAAGACAATATGGGGTAATTATGAGGTTAGTCCAAAAGGAGGAAAAAAAAAAAAAAAAAAACACAAGCGAAAAACTTTATATGTATATATATATAGATAAAAGATAGTATTTTTACGAGAGCGTGAGAGGGGTGAATACTGACTCTCTATTATAATAAACGGTTAAAATTTATTAGATATTAAAAAAATAATAATTGAATCCTGACGTTTTGGTCACAAGGCTCTGATACCATGTAGAGGAACTATCTTTTCCAAAAGATTAAGCTGGTGGGCGAAGGCACAGGATTGATTTTATACTCTAACAATATATTCTTGTATGTTGTTAGATTATTGAGTTAATTTAATTTTAAAATTTGTCAAATTAGACTAATTTAAGAATTTCATACCCGCCCTATGATTCACCGGAAATTCTTCGATAAAATATTTGAATTTTCAACCACCCAAGTCGCTTGTCGCCAGTGCCAACCCAAAATGCCGCCACTGTTTAATTTTATCCGTCTTTTAGACCCGACCTACAGAATTAGACCGTATAAGATTCACATAGTAGTCTAAACAGGGGATTCATGTTACGATTTATAATTGGATCCATTCTGGTGTTCTACCCAATCTCCTTCGAGTGATTGTTATTTCGATTTATGGTTCATATTTTCTGTGAGTGAATCACAAGTGATATCAAGAGCCCAACAATGTCCTTTTTCTAAATGTTAAATTTCATCGGGCCTTTTAGGCCTGACTCACGGAGTTGGCACACATGAAATCACATATAAACCTAAGTGAAGTTCCATCCTAAAATTAATTGGCAATAGGTGGAGTAACTCACTATGCTTATAAGGTGATCTCTTCTTTTGCTCAACTCCAATATGGGATTCTACAAGACTCACATGTGGAGTCCTTAACATTAAACATGTTGTCATTCTTAGTGTTATAGTCTGAAGCCATTTCCGTCTTTATATTATTTTCTAAACATGTCGTTCTTTATACTATAATAAAAAACATGTTGCTCTTATCACGTATACGTAATGAACATCATACTTTGATATGTCTTTTTTCCAATATTATGTTTCTTCAAACAATTAACTTTTCCACATTGAAATGTCAGCTTGGTTTAAACTGTGAATAAATATAATTGAAATGAATGGAGGAGTACATGGAGTTTACAATATATAGGCAAACACCAAGAGTCAAAAGACTAAGAATACCCCTAGGGTTACATAAGTCAAAGGGCAAAAGGGTAAACTGTAAAACCCTAGGAACATTCTAGAATATAGTCTAATAGGCCCCCTCAATCTGAGCGGGGTGATAGCACGCGAAGATTGGCCTTGTGTTGGAAGAAACGATCCGCCGCAAGACCTTTGGTGAGGATATCAGCTACCTGCTTTGTGGTTGGAGTGTAGTGAACTTGAAGATCACCCTTGAGGACTTTCTCCCGAACATAGTGGAAGTCGACATCCACGTGCTTGCTACGATCATTGGATACCTAGTTAGCAGCAAGGTAGGAGGCGGAGACATTGTCACAGTAGACGATGATGGGTCCTGGGTGGCGGATAGCCAGGTCGCGCATGATGTACCGAAGCCAGTCACTTTCAGCAGCAGCCTGAGCCACAGCCCGATACTCAGATTCAGTCGTACTTTTGGAAACGGTTATCTGCTTTTTGGCTCGCCAGGAAATGAGGTTTGGTCCAAGGTAGACGGCATAACCAGTGGTAGAGCGACGAGTGTCAGGGCAACCACCCCAGTCAGCATCAGCGAAAGCTGTGATAGTGAGAGTGCGAGCAGGTTGTAGGAGAACCCCATGATCAGGAGTGGATTTGAGATACCGGAGAATACGCTTCACAGCCTGCCAGTGGGGATCACGGGGAGCATGCATGAACTGGGAGACCAGGTTGACAGCATAGCATATGTCAGGACGGGTCATAGTGAGGTACTGCAGGGCACCCACTGCGCTCCTATACTCAGTAGGGTCCTCAAGTAGGGCCTCGTCACTCAAAGAGAGATGTGCTCGGGTGGGTAGGGGGGTTTTGACTGGTTTGGCGTCGCAGAGACCAAGTTTGGTGAGAAGGTCCACAGTGTATTTGTGTTGGGAGAGAAAGAGACCACTAGAATTGCGAGTGGCCTGAATACCAAGAAAGAAGTGGAGCGGGCCAAGATCTTTCATCGAAAACTGGGTCGAGAGGGACTGGATGAGAGACGTGAGGTGCGAGGGGTCAGACCCAGTGAGGATAATGTCATCAACATAGAGGAGGAGACAGGTCAGATGAGAACATGTTTTATGGATGAATAGTGAAGGATCAGCCCGACAACAGGTGAAGCCAAGGTGAAGGAGGAACGTACTGAACCGTTGGAACCATGCCCGAGGAGCCTGCTTCAACCCATACAACGCTTTCCGAAGGCGACACACGTGATTAGGAAACTTTGGATGTATGAAGCCTTGTGGTTGTTTCATATAAACTTCTTCCTTAAGGTGACCATGTAGGAATGCATTTTTAACGTCCAACTGCTGTATAGACCAGTTGTATGTTACAGCAAGTGTAAGTATAAAGCGTATGGTGGTTGGTTTAACAACAGGGCTAAAAGTCTCCTTATAATCAAGGCCTTCACGTTGATGAAAACCTTGAGCAACAAGGCGGGCTTTGAACCGTTCAACCGAGCCATCTGCTTTATATTTCACTTTATATTTCCAAGTTCTACCTACAAGGTTTTTCGAGTGGTCATGTGGGACAAGATCCCAAGTGTTGTTAAGAAGTAAGGCATTAAATTCATCCGCCATGGCTTGCTGCCATTGGGGATTTTTAGCGGCCTGCGAGTAACATGTGGGCTCTTGAATTACCGTAATAGATGATAGTGAAAGTGGGTACCGATTTTTACGGATCCCATCCTTAAGCCTAGTACGCATGGGATGCACATTATGAGTAGGGGAAGGCGGCGGGTTAGGCACGGGACTAGGGTCGGACTCGAAGTTTGGAATAGATGACGAAGGTGTATCATCACTGGTCACAAGGACCGAAGACCCGAGAGGGGAGGGGGGGTTGGCGTCCGATGGTGCGGGCGGGGACTGCGCAGGCAGTCGGGCCAGTGGACCGACACTAGCGGGGACGGGAGGCACCGCAGGCACCAGCGGGGTTAGCCCACGGTCAGGAGGTGCTGTGGCGGGTTTGGCCGGAGCCGGAGTCGCGGATGCAACACCCGGGAAAGGGGAAGTGCAAATTACCAACGGTACATTATGGTAAGCATCAGTTTTGGGCACATCAGGGCTAACTAGTTCAGTATAAGGGAATCTGGATTCATCAAAGACTACATGCCTACTAACATATATTCGTTTGTTTAAGACATCAAAACATCGGTAACCTTTATATCGAGCCGCATACCCGAGAAAAATGCATGGAGTGGAACGAGGGGCTAATTTATGAGGGTCACGAGATGTGATGTTGGGGTAACAAACACACCCAAAGACTCTAAAACGATTATAATCCGGGTTGGTATGAAAGAGTTTTTGAAAGGGAGAGAAGTTAGAAAGATTTGGTGTAGGGAGACGATTTATGGTAAAACATGCCGTGCAAAAAGCGTCGTCCCAAAATTCATAGGGAAGTTTTGAGTGAATTAAGAGAGTCCGTGCCATTTCAGATAGATGTCGATGCTTGCGTTCCGCCACCCCATTTTGTTCGGGGGTATCAGGACATGATAGTCGAAAGTGAATTCCAGCATCCCGGCATAGCGCATTCATGCGCCGATGATCGAATTCACCCCCACCATCACTTTGGAAAACTTTAATTTTCAAATTAAATTGGTTTTCAACTAAATTTTTGAAACCGGTGAATATGTCATAAACTTCAAATTTGCGTCGCATCGGATAGAGCCATGTAAAGCGGGAGAAATCATCAACAAATAGAACATAGTATTTAAATGCAGAATTAGAGGAGACGGGCGATTGCCAAACATCAGAATGTATAAGCTGCAAAGGCATGGTAGTGTTATGTAGCACACGTTCAAAAGGCAGTTTTCTAGATTTACCCAGACAACATGAAGAACATTTATCTAGAAACGTAACAGAAGGACAAAAATGTTGTTTACACAAAGTATTGAGAACAGAGTTGCCTAGATGCCCTAGTCGCTGATGCCATAATGCGCCATGAGTGATCCGTGCAAGGAGCCCAATGTCATGTGGTGAGAAGTTATAAAGTGGTCCATTACTGGGTACTTGTAGAAGCGGTGTCCCCGTAGCTCGGTCCTTAACACAAAAAGAGTTTGAGTCAAATTCAACTCGACATTTATTTTCACGACATAATTGTTTAATCGACAGAAGGTTGTGAGTTAGATTAGGGACAAGCATA
The DNA here is from genome assembly GCA_018398585.1 of Simmondsia chinensis. Taxonomy (NCBI): domain Eukaryota; kingdom Viridiplantae; phylum Streptophyta; class Magnoliopsida; order Caryophyllales; family Simmondsiaceae; genus Simmondsia; species Simmondsia chinensis. The sequence goes on along the minus strand of JAGTTD010000002.1, from coordinate 37,207,722 downwards.
ACATTGTTTAAATGAAGGGGTGTTTTAGGTATTGTAGTAGAGCCCACATGTGTTACAGGCAATAAGGCCCCATTCCCAACAAGAACACCTTTATGACCAGAATAAGGAAGTAGGTTATAGAGGATACCTGGGTTCGGCGTCATATGGTTGGAAGCACCCGAGTCAGGATACCAGTTGTAGTCATGTGGTTCCCCCATTGTCATGGCAGCGAAGGATTGGCTAGGGTCCGGGAATGAGGAGTTGTCGAAGCGATGAGAACAGGTAATAGCAGTATGACCAGTTTGTGAACAGATCTGACAAAATTGGGGAGCGGGGCCGAGCACACCAGCATTAGAGTGGAAGGGGGGACCGACCGGAGGTCGAACAGAGTAGGGAACACTAGAGGATGGCACCCCAAGGTGGGACCCGTACGGTGGGCCGGTATGGGGTGGCTTGCCACCGCGGCCCCCACGACCCCCTTTCCCCTTCCGACCACGACCACGGCCGCGGCCACCGTTCGTGTGGTGCGGTTGGGGGGGTTGCCCGGAAGCAACCATGGCATGGGCAGGGTCCGGGTTGGTACGGCCATTGTTACGGTTGAGGGCACCTTCCTCATTAAGTAAAGCGGATTTTAACGCATCATAAGAATACAATTTTGAAGTTTGTCGGGTAAAAGTTGCAAAAGCTGCGTATTCAGGGGGTAACCCATGAATAGCAAAGTGTTGAAATTCTCTAGCAGACACAGGCGAGTCAATGGCAGCTAAATCATCTGCAATTGATTTAAGTTCAGAAAGGTAGGCATCCATGGTTTTGCCATCTTTACGTAGAGTTATGAGTTGAGTCCGGAGGTCATACTCCTTAGCCATGGAGTGATCCCTAAAACGCTTAGCCAAGGCATCCCACATGTCTTTGGAAGTTGGATAGCGGACAATATCATCAATAAGGGAGCGGGAGAGAGTGGCAGCTATACAAGATCGGAGACTCTGATCTGTGCGTAGCCATGTAATGTAATCCGGATTAGAATAAGTCGATCCGGTGGGGAGAGTTATTTGAGCAGGGGGACAGGGGTAAGATCCATCAATGAACCCTAATAATTGGTGTGCAAGTAGTAACATGTTAAATTGTTCTTTCCATGGGGGATAATCAGAAGTTGTTTCGAGTTTAATTGTTACAATGCTAGTGATATTGGATAAAGGAAGAACAATTGGGGAAGCAGGATGGTTATAGATATTAGGGTTGAAGTAATTTGTATTTAGGTAATTGGGGTTTGGGGAAGAGAGAGGGGCGGCTGATGGCGCCACACCGGCATCCCCACCGACATGGGGGAGGGTCGGGAAGATTGCCGGAGCAGGTGCGCCACCGTCGGTTGGCCGGAATCCACCGGACAGTGTGGGTCCGGCGAAGCCAGCACCGAGCGAGGGTGCAGGGAAAGCAGAAAATTGGTTCGACAATGACGGGATGCCCAGATTAAGGGTCGGGTTCGATAATGACTTCCCAAGTGGTGGTAGAGTACCGGAGATGGCGACACTGGCATCCACCGACCGAGAGAAGGAAACACCGGTGGTGGTGGTTCCGACAATAGAGGTGTCGGTCACCACCCCTGGTGGGCTAAGCGCTACGGTGGTGGGCAGAGCACCGGCATGGGGAGGGCCGGGCACTGCCACCGAGCGGGCGCCGCTGGGTGGGGAGGAGGGGAGGGAGTTTAGGGCATTTGCGTAGGATCGATTTGGATTAGAAGCCATTGCTCAAATAAATTATGAAAAAGTACGAAAGAAAGAAAAGAAAACAGTAAAAGATATAACGTACTAGAGAATTCAACACTTCAATTGCATAGAGAAAGAGAAAAAAAAAAAAACCCGACAAACAATGAAATGAAAAGAACAGCGGAAGGAAAAAAAAAATAAATCAGAGTAATTGCTCTGATACCATGTGAATAAATATAATTGAAATGAATGGAGGAGTACATGGAGTTTACAATATATAGGCAAACACCAAGAGTCAAAAGACTAAGAATACCCCTAGGGTTACATAAGTCAAAGGGCAAAAGGGTAAACTGTAAAACCCTAGGAACATTCTAGAATATAGTCTAATACACCGACATTTTAATCATTTTAATAAATTAAAAAAAATGTGGTTAACATATATAAAGGCTGGCAAGTTATAAAGCATCTTTAAAGTTCATGGAATCTTTTTTTTTTTTTTTTGGCTTTAAATCAAGAAGAAAGAAGCATAATTTCTAAGGGTGTTTATAGTTCGATTAATTATACTGAAAATTATTTTAGTTTAGTTAATCGTAACTAAAATACTTAAAAATTTCTAACCGTTACCGTAATTAAAAAGATCGGTTAACTGAATTTTGTTAAATAGATAATTCAGTTGGGTTATGTCAGTTAACCAGTAACCGAGAAAGTAATACAATGCCTCTGTTATGTTATACAATATATCTCCTTAATTATTTGTAAATGTCAAAAAAATGTATTAAAAGTGAAAATATTCAATAGATTAAACGTATAATATCTTATGAGCTTATAATCCAACAAAATACATTAATTGTTTGTGACTCAATATTCAACAAAATACATTAATTGTTTGCAACTGAATATTCAAACAAAATACATTATGAGCTTATAATCTAGTTCTAAAAATTAAACATATAATATCTATTTTAACCAATATATATGTGAGCAAGTAAGTAACACTAAATTATAGTAACGTAGTGCTTAATTAGTATTTGGGATATAATAATACGGAATAAATACCCCATGATAGTAGATAAACTGAAAAAAAAAAAAAAGTTAATCATGAATTATAAAAGAGTCATTTATATGATAGAAAAATACAATTAGTAAACAATATAATATTATAAACATGTAAAAATATATACACGATATATATTATTTCAGTAAATTGATTAACCGAAATGAACAAAATCACTCGTCCTGAAATATCTCAAATTTTTTCAATTCGTTTAATCAAACTAAAAATTCGATAAAATTAACTTATTTTCGGATCAATATTCAAAATTTTGATTACGGATTTTTTTAAACAACCCATAATAATTCCTACAAAACAGTACCAGATTCAGTTTACCCAAAATGAACACCACTAATTTGTCAAATTAGGAAACATATGGTCAAATTATATTTCATTTTTTTTATTATTTTAATTACTATTTTTATAACCTATCTTCTAAATTTTATAATTAAACAAATCTCGGTGCATGTGGATCCAAAAAAAGGACCATTAGATTATAATATCTTTTGATTTTTCTAATTAATTAATTGATTTCATGTGCTAACCCTAATGGTTATGATTGCTAACTATAAAAGTAAAAAAGTGTTAAATTTATTCAATTTAAATTTAATAATATGATTAAATTATTAAATTGTAATGTATATTATTAAATTAATTATTTTTATAGACTAATTTTTTCTATAAATAGTGAAAAATCGCAGTACAAAAATCCGACATTTCGTAAAAGCAAAACCCAAACCACATAAGTGGGTACACACGACTCGAAGGAAAAAGAAAAACAGGGTAATCACTTCTTATATATACTTAAGGGAATTTATCACTTAAGTACCTTAAGGTTTTAGGATTTATCACTTAAGTATACTTGACTTTTAAATATACATAACAAAATACCGTAAGATCTAAAACTTTTATCACTAAAGTACCCTAATAAGCGTGCTGGAGCGAGAGTAGTCCCAAGAAGGGTGACCTCCTGGGAAGTCCTCGTGTTGCAACCCCTCAAGCTGGGGGTTCTCGAAAACAGTCTTAATTAGGGTAGCACCCTGAAGGGAGAAGGCTGTTTACATCCACCTGTCCAGACCTTGCTTAGGCGTGAGCCTATAGGGCACTGGGAATGTTGCTTTGCTTTGTCATTTAGGTACCCTAAAGTTTAAAAATATTATCAATTAGGTACTATTTTTTAAAATTAGATCAATTTAAAAAAAAAATTGCTAACATAGGACATAAATATAGCAATATATATGTATCATCTATCATAATGTTATATTTTTTTATCATAAAGTGCTCACGTAACACATTATTTCACTAATATATAGATATCTTCTGTCATAATTCAATTTTTTTTTTCCCAATAAGTTGGATTTGTGTTGAAAAAATTGACGTGGCTTGTATATATTACTGTAATCATGCACAGCATCAATGTTTTATAGTAAAAATGTTCAAATTTTCACTAAAACTTACCAAATTTTTGCATAAGATGCCTAAATGATTCAATTTTAAAATATCATAATACTTTATTATATATATTAAAATAATTAAATCTTAGAGTACTTAAATTATAATTTTCTTACATTTAATTATAAATGTAGTATCACTCAAAAAATAAAGTGTTGCACTGTTGTCGGGTTGGGCAATACGTGGCGAAATCGCTTCCATATATGCAATGTTTTTCGGTTAATTAAATTTATCTTTTTATATTGGTAATCTCGCTCATATGTAAATTTTTTGGTTAATTACCTTTTTCTTTTTTTTTTTTGTTTTTTTTACATCGGTAATATCTAAGGGAGAGGATGTGGATGTTGAGAATTGGGCATTGCAGATTATGATTTGGGGAAATGTATAAGACTTAAGACGTGTTTGAACACTATCTTTAAGATATTATTTGTCCTCTACGCAAAAATTATTATCAAATAAAGTAAGTATATCCTCATGATACAATAAGCCTTTTGAATTTTGATGAGAACAACAACCCGAAAATCTCAAGGGCTGTGTTTGGAGGCTATAATTGGGGCTGAGGTTGGAGCCCAGAATTCCAATTTTGTTATTTGGTTCGGCTGCTGAAATTGGAATTACAATTTCACTGCTCAATTTCATGGAATTGGATTTTAACTGAAAATTAAACTTTCCAATTCCTTAGGGTGGAGGTAAGGAATTGCAATTTCATATTAACTCCTTTAACTTAAAATCCAAAATGATCCAACTTGATTAACCCAATTCAAAATAACTCAAAATCGAAAGACTTAAACACAAACTAAAATTTAGTCCAAACCTCAAAATCACCAATTCAAATGACTTGATCTTGAAATTACCGAAATCACTTTAACTCAAATTTTGAAATGACCCAACCCAATTGATTCAGAACTCAAGATGACTTAAATCTAGAAAATGAAACTACTTGACTTAAAAATAATGTAAACAAGTTGAGCCAAAGTAAAAACCTGACCAAATTGACCAAAATTTTAATATGATCCATACCTAAAATCACCCAACCCATCTCATACTCTGCCTAAGATGACTCAAAATTTGAAATGATATGACTTATTTATCCCAAAACTAAGATGACTCGAGCTTAAACTTGATATTAACTATCCTGAATCCCAAAACACCTAACCCAATGTGATATGACCCAATGTGGATCTTGGATCATGCCTTAGAGAAGTAGAAAGTATTAGAGTTTGGGATGAGGAAGAATTGATGAAGAGATGAGAATTAGAGAGAATAGAGGGAGAAGTAGAGAGGATTGAGGATTGAGGAAGAAAAGTAGAGTTTGTACTATCATTGAAATGAGGATTACAAGTACCAAGTATTTAGGCTACCAAAGGGTAATTAACATGTATGTCATAAGTTAACGGTGCTCTCCGTACAAAGGCGATTCAAAATTCCTAACACACCGCTTCGCTTCAGCCTCGCATGACGGCGCGTCCGACGGCCACGACGGGAGTTGTTCACCATTTTCGAACCTCTGGCCCTCGACCTACTCAATGGTGCTACCAATTGTATATTATAGCGACTAAAAGCAAGGTTCGTGCTTCCTTCACCTCTGCTTTTTCACCTCCGCTTTGTCATCCGAACCTCAGGCCCACAACGGGGGCTTTGCGTATTTTTCGCACCTCCCTGGTGGCTCCGTTCCAGAAAACGCGTATAGAGGTAAGGATAAACAATTTATTTGTTGATTTCCTTCCATGGTGCATGGATAATATTTGTTTACATCAGCTATTTAGATGTTTTGGGGAAATTACAAACACCTACGTATCTTGAAGAAGAAGATAGGATTGTAATTTCCTCTTTGGCTTTGTAAGATTTAGGGATAGACAGGCGGCGGAGAGAGCTATTGAGGAAATGAATGGGATGATGATAAGAAATAATAGATTACTTGTCAAGTTTGCTAGGTTTGACCGGAAGGGGAGTGGAGATAAACGTAGCGTATGTACTAAGGATCAGAGGAAGGAAATCAACACGAACTGGGGTGGTAGTGAAGAAAGGGGCAGGTTACACGAAAAATTGACCTGCAAAAATCAGTGTATAGATCTGAAAACCATTCATGGAGAAACCGATGAAGAGAGAAAGGAGAAATTACTGAGAAGCATTGTAGGGGAAGCAGATATTGACATTGAAGTGAGTTTGCTGAGAAAGAGTATTGAGGATGATAGTGGCCTTGAGTGTGCTGTACAACATATGGGTGGGACCTCATTTCTAATCACATTCGAGTCTGTTGAGGTTAGGGATTGGGTGTTGATGAACAACCAAGAATGGATTAATAGATGGTCCATGAAAGTGAAGAAATGGTCTGAGTTTGACCAAAGTCTTAAGAGAAAGGCTTGGTTATCGTGCTACGGAGTGCCGTTACATGCGTGGAATTCTGATAATTTTATTGAAATTAGGAAGAGTTGGGGTAGGGTGCTTGCGGTGGATACGAGATGTAATGGGAACGATTCATTAGAAGTGGGTAAGATCTTAGTAGAGACTGCGGTACCCCATCGTATTGCTGAGAAGGCTAACTTTGTTGTGGGCCAAGGCAAACATGTAATCCACATCATCGAAGGAGGTCAGGTTTTAACGGAAGACTACATTAAGTGCAGTACCGAAACCCAAGCTAAATCGAAAAATGTCCCTTCTAATACTGCGCAAGGGTTTGAAAGACAAGAGGATGAAGGGGCTGTCGAGGAAGGAAATGCTAGTGAAAACATGGACCGTAGCGAGAAGGAAGATTTTGTGGTTGCCCAGCCTAAGGGTTTGAAGGACAAGGAGGGTACTAGCAAGGATAGATTACCTTTACCATCCTTGGATTTAGAGAACGTAGATCATTGGCCAGCCTTGAACGATATTTATAAGACGGGTCACAACCGAAGCTCGGAGGGGAACAAATAAATGGAGGATGGTGGCTCCCATGCAGGCTCAGAGGAAGAATTCCCACCAGGTTTCGTGAACCTATTTGATGTGCAAGTCAATGTGGAACCTGGCTTGAGGAAGGCTGTATCAAGGCCAAAAGGAAGAAACAAAGGGGAAAAGAAGATATCTGAAATTGTGATGGAACCTGCTTGTTCAATATCATCAAGCGAGTTCACTGAATCCGAATCAGATCAGAATTATACAAGATCGGTAGACAAGGAGGCTGCGAAGATTTGTAAGACGGCGAACATTCTAGGGCTACAATGGGAGGACATGCATGACACTGTGGTAGAAAAGCTATTGAAAAATGCTAAGGGGATTAAAAGGGTGGTTAGAAGAAGCAAGGAGGTAAAAGACAAAGGAAAAACTAAGATATAGTGAGTTCCGAGGTAGCTTGGGTGTGGTAGCGTTTAGAGCTTTGGGTCGTTTTGGGTGTTTTTTGGTGCCTTTTATCCCTGTGGTTGTACTTGGGTGATTGGTTTGGTGCTTGTTTCTTGTGGTGGAGGGTTGGGAGCTCTGTTGTCTGCCTGTCTTTGTGTGTCCTTTGCTCACGTTTGGCCGGGTGTTGAGGTGGTGTAGCTTGTTGGAGTCCGTTGGCCTATTTTCCTTTGGCGTCCTGTAATCTGTTTTGCTGGGCTGGCGTTGCTCTCCTCTCGTCTTTTCAGTTGTGGTGCTTTGGCGTGTGTTTGTTGCTTGTCGTTTTGGTTGTGGTGCGTTCTCATTGGATGTTCGTGTGGGGTGTTTGCCTTTGCTGTCTCCTCCGTGCCTCCTTGTGCCAGTGCTGTGTTTGTTTAGTTCTTTTGTTGGCCGCGTGCTCTGCTAGGTGGCCGGTTTGGTGCCTTTGTTGGGCTCTTTTGTTGGCTGTTTTTGTTGTTTTCGTGGTGTCTTCTTTCTGTGGTTGTTGTTGGGGTTTGAGGCTTTCGTGGGTGGTCTTCCTGTTGATTTGCCAGTGGTTGTAGGGTTTTTTGTGGTTTGGTTTGCTTTTTGTTCCTTGAATTTGTCCTTTGTTAGGACTTATGTAATTTCTTTTGATCAATGAAACTCCAATTATCAAAAAAAAAAAAAAAAAAAAAAAAAAGTATTTAGGCTACCTTATACAATCTAGTACAATTATGGACTAGTACAATCTAATGCATTCCAACCATCTTAGCTAATACTAATGAGTTGAGTACTTATCTACCATATTACAATCATGACACCCGATTAATTAAAAATCTAGGGAACTTGAACACCAAATGATCTAACGCGATACTTGACCCGATTTGACTTGAATATCGAATAACTCGAACTCAAATTGAATTGCTCCGGCCGTAATAACTTGAATACAATGTGAATCGCTCCGACCGAAATCGAAGCGTAGTTGATCCAAACTCGAAATACTCCAACTCAATTGACCAGAAACCCTTGATAATTGGAATCATTACATAGTTATAATTCCGATCTCCAATTCCTTTGATGAACCAAACAATAAAATTTCGATTCCATCATAATTCCAATTCCACTAGAATTGGAATAAGAATTGCAATTCTGCAGTTCAATTCTAAGTGCCAAACAAAGCCCTAACTCTTTTTAGAAAGAAGAGAATGAAGGAAGAAGATGATTCTAAAAAACTGACATCTCCTTGATGGGCACAAGAGGCATTATATAGAGGCACTATGTTTAATCATTCTTCATATCCAGAATTAGTTAATTTCTGTAAATTAATAACAATAAACAAATCAAAGGTTATTATACAACGCGGTATAATCTATGCTAAGTCCCCTGCACATGCACTACGCACCAAGTGCTGCCTAATAAGGCGTGCATGTGTGCGTATGCGATTTTAGAATTTCCCTAGCCAAGAAAGAGCAACAAGAATTCTTAAGCCTATAACAAGCCCAATAATCTAACAGCCAATATGAAACACGCACTTATAAAGTGGTGTCTCTTCCTCTTGTTTTCTGATGTGGGATACATTCTCATACTTTTACACAAAACTCTACAATACAAACTACCAATAGTAAGATTTAAATCTATGTCCTAGGATTGGCTAATTGCCACCCCAACTATTGGGACAAATCATAGACCAGCTTTTGGTTAATTACATATAATTTTGTAATGCACCACCTGTGCAGCAAAGAGGCAAAAAGAGGTAAACCAAAGTAAAGGTAATGAGGTAAAGAAGGGTAGGAAATGTTTTAACACTTTTGGACAATTTTATCATTATATAAATTTTAACTCTCTTTATACTTATCTCTTTACTCAATTGTCAAATAAGAATAGCTTATTAATCGCCTTTGGCCCTACCTTCTTAATTAAATATATCTAAATAAAGGTAAGATACCTTACACTCCCTTTTTTTACCTTGGCACTCTTTACGCTTCTTTACCTCCTTTTCCCAGTATTTAAATAAAGCATTAGTAGATTAGTATAGGTTTAGAAATATAAAGAAATTTTTATGTTTTTATTTTATTTTATTTGACCTCTATTATTTTATTTTATTTTCATTCAATTTTGAAAGCACTTTTAGGAAAATGCTTGTTTTTAATTTTGAAAAATTAAAAACTAGAAAATATGTTCAAGTCGGGGTGTTTGATGCTTTATGCCTTTTTTTCTCATTTTTGATAAAATTATAGTGATAACTAATGCATACAAATTTGAAAGTTTTATAATCCGATCCAATTATGATCCAAACAATTACAACAGCCAGTCTGAAAATGACAAGTTCAAATATATATGATTCGTAAAACCTTAAATATCGGTTAAAGGTATAAATACTACTATGGAAACTACTATAAGTACATAGAAGGCCGGTCCTACCATTTTTAGGGACTCAAGCAAAAATTTTAAATAGAGCCCTTCATATATAGCAAATTATAAAATTTAATCATAAAACTTATTAATATTAACAATTGATATTTAAACTCACAAACCCAAAAATTTAAGGCCCCTAAGATCCAGGGGCCCCAAACGGTTACTTGGACGGCTTGGAGTTATATCCGGCCCTGAACACGTAGACTGGCCCTTGATATAAGGAAGGATGACGACAAACAAGTTCAGCAACATCTCCCAGCGGACTACAAATAAGCTAGCAACCTGAAAGTCCAAAACCATGTCTAAGGTAGGTCGCACATCTCTAATAAAGTCCACACTTGCTCATACCATGCAATATTTTCAAATTTCCCATAAGACCTGTGAAGAATCAAGATAAGAAAATTAGGGTATTTTTCTAGGAGCACGGGAACGACTCTAGAAAATTTAAACTAACAGCATGGGACAAAATCTGTTGGCCTAAGTTGGCAGCCAGATCAGGTATCAGAAAGACGAGGGCTATTAATGAGGCTTTTATGTGTAACTTAGGCTGGAAGACATAGACAGAGGGTTAAAAACATCTTGAACCTAATTATACGAGTGAAGTGTCCAAGACGGAAGGACCTTTTCAGTGCTAACTCAAAGGCTGATGGCTAATTGTCGTGGAAGAAAATTTTGGGCAACAAATGGCTTTTAAAAAGGGACGTAACGTGGAGGGTAGGGGATGGGAAAGACATCTTTCTGGCATATATGATTGTTGGTGCCGCGAGAAGCCATGAGTAGATAGAATAGCAATAGTCAAGATCATATTAGAACTGAAAATTGTAGGGTCAAGAATTTGTCGAGGAAGGTGGATGGGACTTGGAAAGGACGAATGCAGTACTTCCATCTGATAATAGTTAATAAGATTATCATTATCTCAATCCCAAAAACCAAGACCACGTATCAGTTCTAACGAGATTACAAAGTCACGAGGAACTTTTTCATCAAGATGACCATCTGTCTAGATCATAGCCTAGGCTGCAAAGAGAGAAAATCGTCGAAATACGAATGGATCTAAAAACATTTTATTCTACCACAAGTTCTAGTATTTTTCTGGTAGCTCTTCAACATGGAATCCTGGCATACGAGATTCTTCACATAAAGGGAAAGGTGTCAAGGCTACTAATTGTTTACAACTCATGTGCATCTTTAATTCGTAATCAAATAACCGATACAATTGAACTGAATTATCAATTTATCAAAAGTAGTTCATTACTATTCGATAATAGTTATAATTCAAATTTATTAAATATTTTGATCACAGTTAATCAAACCACGAATCATTTTCATTCTGGTATGATGTATGAGAAAGAAAGGCAAAATAGGGCCAACCCCAACAAATTCAGGGACCCAAGCGAAAGTATCTAACGAGATCCTTCACATATTATAACATTTATCTTAATAGTATAATAGTAATACCACAACTTAAAAGAATTTTAATAAAAAAAACTCATTAATATTAATAGTTGTGACTTCATAAACAACTCCCCAAACCATAATTCGGGGACCTTGTTTGGCAACTAGTTAAAGAGGGTAAAAAGGGGTAAAGAGAGAAAGGATAAAGCAATACCTTATCCTTGTTTGGATATGTCAAATTAAGAGGGATAAGAATAAAGAGAGGTAAATGAGTTATCTTTGTTTAGCGATTGGATCAATGGATAAGAGTAAAGATAAATAGTTAAAATAAGGACAAAATTATCTTTTTTTTAAAAACTTACCCTCCCCTCTTTACCTCACAATTTGGAGGTTAAAGAAAATGAAGACAAAAAAGGGGCAAAAACTTACCTCCTCATTAACCCCGTTACCCCTCTTGTCAATTGGGAATAAGAGTTTACCCCTCATTACCTTAACACGCTTTACCCCACATTGCTGTTACGATTCATAATCAATCAACAATCGAACCACTCAATCAATCAAACAATAAAACTCAAGGATAGTACCATTTTATATATAACTTGTATAATCCATACAAAGTATAGAGACATATAAGTATATAATAGATTTGTATAGTACAAAAAGAGAGGGAGACCTAGAGGGAGAAAAACTCAACACAATTTTCATCCATATTTCCCTTCTAACACTTAAGCCCCTAAATATAAAGTTAAAAAAAAGGTATAATTATAATAAATAACTTAATATTTATTTATACTTAAATTAACCCTCACATAAGCTCTATATTTCGAAATGTATCAATTATACTTTATACCAAATAGGGGATCACTTGATTTGTCACACCACAGGAGCACGCGCATGAATTTCTCCAAAATTGAAATGGGTGGTGGGTGGTGTCACTTTCCCTCATTTTTCAATGACTTCATTGTCTAGTCCCCCTTTCTTATCCTTAAAAATAAAAAAATAAAGTATTTTAAGTCCCCTATTCTGTGTCTTCCATTTTATGCTTTCTTTTCTTATAATTAGCAACAAAAATTACAATATAAAAATATGTACACTCGTAAAAGTAAGGCCCAAGCCAACCACACAAAGAGAAAAAGAACACAAAATAAAACATCACAACCCGAGATACACGGACACAATAAAATTACATGCAATACTAAAATGCACTAGATGACTACTATTTTTGGCTTCGTTGACAAATCTAACTCCTATTTGGCCAAACTTTAAGTAATTTTTACTAAGTCGCTTTTGTCGACGGTGCTATAAATAGGGTATTTTAATCTTAAAAACTTTTAGTCTTTTCCTATTATTTCTACTTAAAAAGAGAAGCGTTGGTTCTCTCTGCTTAAGCCTTAAAAGCAAGAAAAAGCTTCCACATCCAATGTAACACTTTCTTATTTAAGCCAAATATGCTTAAATCTTAAAATTGTATATTTAAAAAAAAAAAAAATTTCCCCCCAAAAATGGATTTGGCCAAACAAGTTTCAACAAGAATATGCTTTAAAGCGCCAAGTCATACCTGGTTTGTTTTAACAATTAGGGTGGCAGTTGACAAATCCCGGAACACAAACTCAAATCCTAGATCCTCCTCTCCTAGGCATTACGGAATACCGATGTAAAAAAATATATATATATATATATGCTTCAAGCACAAACAATGCGGCGGTGGGCAGCGTCCATCACAATGGCAGAAGATTCGGTATTTGGTTAGGAATACCTAACACACTGTAGTATAACTAACCGAACTAGTGTGTGCCACTATACCAATACCGCACACCTAATGCTGAAAGTAAGCCGAGCCTGCTTGCAAGCATCACAAAGCTCGAAAAGCTTCTAGTTTAGCTTATCCAGCCTAGCGAAACTTGAGCTCATATACCCCAAGCATAAACAAGGCTAATCTTAATATAATTTATTAGCCTTAATATGTCAAATTGAGCCAAGTCTAAGCCTAAATGAGCCAAATGCTAACCGAAACAAACCACCACCACCACCACCACCAACAGACCCAGTGCCTCAAGGACTCTCGCATAAGCGGGGTCAGCGAGGGGTGAATGTACGCAGCCTTACCCCTTCAGGGTGTAACCCTGCCGAGTGGCTGTTTCCAAGGACCCCCAACCTCATAGGATTGGCAACACGAGGACTTCCGAGGAGGTCACCCATCCTGGTACCACTCTCGCCCAAGCATGCTTAACTTCAAAGTTCTAATGAGATCCGGTTGCATTAGTACCTAGTAAATGAATCCAACTGAAACAAACCAAGATTCAGCTAAATAAGTGTAAATTGAGTGTTTAGTTTGGATCTCACCGACCCATGTTCGAGCCCAACAGAACCAAGCTCGAGCTTGAAGTTTCCGAAATCAAAGAGCTTTGAGCCGAGTTAAATGTAAACAAGCCGAGTCTTAAGCCGCACGAGCTTAGACTCAGCTCGGCTCAAATACACTCCTAGGCACAACAAAGACCAGAAGTTTATTAACCGAAAAATAGCATACTCCAACAAAGAACAAGAAGGGTTAGGTAATTACCACTATGTCAAACTGACTCGCAACCTCGTCAAACAGCAGTTCAAGTCATTTCTCATTAGCAGTATGCAAACATGTGGAAATAAATATAAGATTAATTATCCTTTCATACCACGAGATTTTGTAAATCAATTTTTTAATAACAAATTTTGTATTTGAAGTGTTTAGTACGCTAATAAGGATGAAATAACTTTTTAGTCCAAAATCCAAAGGAATGTCATCGCCTCTCCAGCGTATGACATCACTCCTCCATCCTATAATATCACTGTTTTGTAAAATCCGATTAAGGAATTACCAACAATTAAACTAAAATTATTTCATTGTAACCAAGGAACTAAAAAATCCAAATATACTCTGTGTACTAAATATTATTTCGACAAATCTTAGGGTATTAAGTGAAATTAACCCTAAATATAACTATATGCAATTGAGGACAAAGATGGGAATCCCAACCAAGATTATAAATTTGAAGTAAATTCAATTCACTGACAACAAGAAAAGAGTAAATTACACATTAGTACGGTAAGATTTAGTGTATTAATTTTTTTCATCTACAAACTTTGTAAACTAATATTTTAGTCCAAAAGTTACATGTATTTAATTAAATAATCCAAACGGTGTGTAATGGTCTAAAATAAGTCTCTCATCCAACTCTTCTTCATTAGTAGTGTCACAACAATGTAGTTCGTGCACAGAATGAGGGAAATTGCGAGTAAATGGCAGGTTTACCAATAAACAACAGCAAGTTCTACACCCTTTACACAGTCATTTGGCCTATTTTTATTATATACATGCAATTTTTGGACTAAAAAATTATTTCATGAAGTTTGTAAATTAAAAAATTATCTCACCAAACCTCAAGGTACTAATATGTAATTTGCCCTAAAAAAAAGGCTGAGGCACATAAAAACTCTGGTGGTACTAAAATCTATCTTCTATGGAAACACAAAACTTCTTGACCTCCCTTTCTGTTGCACTTCCCTAAACCCTATATTACGTGTCCAATTATTCAATGCTCTCATAAGAAATCAATTTACACCAACAGGCAAAACTACACTTCCCATAACAACCAATTCCGTAATAACTTGGACCGTGTTTGGTGATATCTTTTTCTGTTCGTAGTTTTTGGTAACAATTTTAACTGGTTTTCCATTTCATACTTTCCAATTTCACCAAAACTTTGGAAAAAAAAACTGAAAACAAAAAACCAAAACAACAAAAAATCGTTTCCAAAATATGTTTTTATTTCTAAAAGCCGAAAACTACGAACAAGAAACGATACCAAACACGTAATGGCCAGTATTTCTAACTCGGTAACAAAAATCTTGACATTCAAAGATCTCAGTGGCGAATGTACCTGAAGGTCAAGGCTGTCCACCTTCAGAAGCCAATTTAATTCGCTGGTGATGCTCAGAAACCTTATAATCCACAATCTCCATGAACAATTGGGAGTCCAACACACAGTCGGGTTGCCCATACACGGCAGCTTGTACACTCGCCATGAGTTTCGCTATCTCACGGCCAGAGAACCCTTCTGTTTTCCTTGCAGCCTCTCGAAGCACGTCTTCCGAGAGATCCTTAACAGTTATCTTCTGGGGTTTCGTTCTGGACACGGGACCCCACTTAGACTCGGTGTAGGTACCATTTTGATCATAGAGGTACTTGTTGAGATAGAGTTTTAGCAACTTGTAGCGTTCGTCTTCCCCGGGAAGTGGGAATTGGATTACTTCATCGATTCTGTCGGTAATGGCACTGTCAAGATCTCCGGGTCTGTTAGTGGCGAGAACGAGGACTATATCTCTTGATTGATCTCCTGTTCGGAAAAGCAGTGCGTTTAGAGCACTTCGCTGTGATTCACTCATATGCGTGCTGTTTCGCCTGTATTGAACAAGGATGAGTTGAATGAAAGTTTAACATTATCATATGATCTCCATTGTCCCTATAAGAACTAAGGCGCTCAGTTCATGTGGGGAAAAAAAATAGTTCTCTCTTAACTTTTTCGAAATGTTTTAAAAATTTTGAATAAATAGGAGAGAAATGGAAAACTGTACTCCCAACATTTGGAGAAGCAAGTCCTCTGAAACACAATTTCTCAGAAAAATGAAGCATCGTAGAAAATTTAAAAAAAAGAACATGAATCTTATCCGAATAATGTGCCCTTAGAGTCTCCTCGAGATTATAAAAGGTCTTGAAGATGGTCAAAAATTACACCATTTTTATGATAGATGACCAGAGTTGATGCATCCTGCTGAACAAACGTGTGGATGTTTTGGAGCAACGGCAATCTATATTTAAATTACAAAACTCTGAATTATTAACTGAACAAACGGGTGGATGTTTTTGGAGCAACGGCAATCTATATTTAAATTACAAAACTCTGAATTATTAACAGAAGTTCACTAGCCGATTAGCTCATGATCTTTTCCCACAAATTACATCCTCGGTAAATTGAACTACTTACTCGCACAAGAAGGCGTCTGCTTCATCTATGAAAAGTAGAAGACCTTTCTTCGATTTCTTTGCCCAATCAAATATCTCATGAATTTTGGTAACAGCTTGTGGACCCAATGGCGCAACGTCACCACCAGTCATCATGGCATAATCTAAGCCCTATCAAACAAGTTGTCAGGGTCAATTCTATAGGAATCACAAAAATCTCCTAATACATTAGGCCCACATGGACGGGAGAGAGTGCTTTGTGTACAAACAGTGGCATCAGGATGCGGGTAGCTTGGTGCAACTCAGTTGCTTCTGTTTAGGATCCAAGTGCTAAGATCGTGGGCTTGTTTGGAATTATTTTCTATTTACAGTGTTCAGTATCATTTTCACTCAAACCATGAGAAAACAGAAAATAAGGCACTGCAAACCAAAAAGATCGTTTCCAAAATATGGTTTTTGGTTTCTAAACAAATTACAAATAAAAAATGATACCAAACGGGACCTTTAAGTAAAGCATGCCCATGGACTCCTCGTTTAGGCAGATAAACAAGCATCATACACGTATCTGTTTCAATGGATATTTGATTTTCACAAGAAATTAACTAAAACAAATAAATAGACATCCTGTATGTCATGTATAGTAGTTTCACTAGAGGTCCCCCTCTCAAGGTAGAAGTGTCCAGAGCAATGTCTAAGGGTGATGGCTGTTCAGCCAGTTCAACATCATAGGGTAAGCAAAGGAAGAAAATTATAAACCTCTTATGATCTCATAAAAACGAGAAACAGAATATAGCACGGACTCACAGATTTTCTAGCTATCTCCCTTGCAACCAAGGTTTTTCCAGTGCCAGGAGGCCCATAGAAAAGCATGTTGCGAAAGGGTGCCTGGTGAGACTTGGTGTTTGCAGTAGCTCGTGCAAGTTGCTCAATTCTACGCTGCAATGATGGATGAAGAACGACATTTTCGAATCCAGACTTAATATCTGTGGCGCTAGTCTTCCCAGCAGCTGTACTGATCATCTTAGCAGCCCCAGGGATAATTCTAGATAAAGGGTACTTCGACATTGATGATTCTCGAATTAATGACGGTTGGCCCAGTATCCGGTTGATATAACCCCATGTAACTCTGGCACCTTCTCTGTGATCAACATGGTCATGTTTTCAGATAACATGTCACTTTTACAGACATCGAAATCAACTTCAAATGGCACAGACTATGATATAACGTTTTTGCAACTACTGAACTAGCAATAAACATTATTAGCAAAATACGGACAAAATGAAGCCAAGAGCTTCACGTTTTTATAATATTCACTTCAGCCGTTGCTTTTATTGTTAATATTACATGACAACGTTAAAAACAGAGAATCAAAATAGGAATACTAAGGAAATTACCTACGAGAATCCTAGGATAGCCCAATGGTTATTGGATCGGAGTGCCACCCCCATGACCCTGGTTCAATTCTCACCTACCCCCACCCCTTTCCCCCTCCCCACGCTTTAGGACAAATATTTGATAAAAAAAAAAAAGGAAATTACCTACGAACAAATCTATGGCTTGTACAATATCGCACTTTGCAAAATATTGTGCTTTCTCCTTCTACCCATTGTCACTGTAACATTCCCATCAGGGTTCTACACAAGGAAAAGCGAAAGGTTCGCACAAAAGGAAGGCGTCAATTTGGACTATAATGCTTAACAAAATTAAAACCAAATTTCTGTTGCTAAAGGGAAGGCCATCAACGACACTTGACCAGATATTTGTTGAATTGGCCTTTGCTGATAGCTTTGGCATGGCATGTCTGTAACTTGGATGGGATAGCAGGAGAGCATTAGGTTTGCCTTATTCTGAAGGCATATCTTTTACAGCAATTTCTAGTTTGGAAAGATCAATCGAAGGCAATTTTTTCTTTCTACTTCTCTTTTATGGCAATATAGCAGTAGATAATGTTGTATCTCGATTGAGTGTGTTGTATCACTAGTTCATGCGAATAAAATTGTACTTGCAGCAAAGCCGTACGGTGAAGCAAGTGATTTGTTTAGGACTATGTATCTCGTAGATATTTTAAGGGGCTTTTATTTTTTTGGGGATTTCTTGTGCCTGCTTCCATATTTCTATAGATGATGCCTTCTCCTCTCCATATTAGTATTACCACATTCTCACTACATGAGAACGACTACTTTTCTATCTTGAAAGGAACAGGGGGAGAGAGAGAGTGAAAGAATCAAATATATTGCCCATTTGTTTTCTCATAATAGCATAGAAATTCATTAATAATTTTGTGGGTTACACTTCCGGATAATAACATGATTTGTCTTTTCTCCCATAATAAGGACATCACGGTTGACAAATTAGTTCATTGACAATCTGAAAATCCTGAGAATTCTGCAGCGAGTATCTTTATCTTTATGGTACAAAAGGCATCCCATGATAGCATCATTTTTTGGGCTTGCTAATGCACAGAAGCCTATTCTAAGGAATCTGTTGATGAAACCCATAAAAAATATAACTATGATCTGCTTCTTATAACCGCTTTCAAATAAGCTGACACCAAATGGCAAATAAAATAACAATTCTTTAAAGGTCAGAAGCAAGGAGCTGTATAACCAAGTGAATCAGCATGACTAGTGGTTTGGGACGGAGGCAAAGGAAAAAGAACAGTGATACCTCGTAGTATAAACTCCTGCAGCTAGTGCAGTCACACCACCAACGGTCATAAGCAGTTTATTCCTATCAGTCAATAATTCTCTGACACCACCTGCAGCAGAAATGCGAAAATTGAGTTCGGGAAAGATACAATTAAGAACAACAGTAGCATACTATTAGATGATTTGTTAACAACTAAGTTATATCATCACAAAAGGTTCACAAAAGGCAAATGCAAGAAGACATGAATGGTAAGGACAAATGAGACTTAGGGTTTGTTTGATCAAAAATCTTTTCTAGAAAAGGGTGTTTTTCCTTTTTTTTTTTTTTTAAAAAAAAAAAACACTTTTTCCAATAGTAAGGACGTTTGGCCTAAAAAGAAAAGTGATTCTAGATAGAAGTAGAAGCATTTTTCTAGTTTTAAGCTGAAATAAAAAAAATAGAGATTCTCTTTTAAAGTGAAAGCAAAAACTAAATTTTCAGACAAAACTACCCCAATTGAAAGCACATTTTACAAAAGTGTTTCTGCAAAAAAAGTATTTATGAAAAAAGTAATCTTTTTACAGCTTGACCAAACAAGCTCTTACAAAAGACTCATAAATTATTGGATTCGAGAATACTCCACAAGTACACGTCATTTCGTCAAGTTACTCAACGTTAATAGAGCCTTAAATCATGAACAAACTGCAATAACAGATAATTCTCCTGCTAACCCCAACCAACAATATTTGGCCAATAACATTCTTACGCAAGTTCAGGAAGCCTTACAACAATGAGATGATCAGTTAATTCTTTCAGGGTTATCTGAATTTTAGGGTAGAAACGAACACATTCAAGCAAGAGTAGCAACTCAAATTTATGATAAAAAGTACCAATACAAGTAAAGAGCAGGTAAAGTCCAAAAATCAAGTACCAATAAAATACCAAAAATAAGAAAGAATCCAAGTGCAAAAATGAATGAAAGGAAGATGGAACTACTGAGAGAATGCAGTGTCTATTCACTCCCGAAACCAGCTTCTCACCCTCCTCTACTAAGACCATCCATTGGAACTTTTTGCTCTCACATGGTATAAAGAAGCTTATTGGGATTACAGGGGAAAAAACCATTTTCCATGAAAGAATCTGAAAAATATGCCATGTAGCAAGTGATTTTACTTATATCAAACGGATATAAAGCAGCGTCCAACCTTCTATGTGGCTAAAAGTTGTATTGATGGCTGCAAGCCACTTTTCCCTTTCACCATTCATTCGCTCAATAAGCATTCTTCTATTATGGTCCTCAGTCAGTTTTGCCTCATGGGCCCGAGCTTCAGCTTCTGCCATAGCCTTCACTCTTATAGTCTCCTGCTCAATTTTAGCTCTCTCCTTCTCAGTCTGGCGCTGTTGAGCCTGTATCTGCTCCTCTGTAGCTCGTCGCGCCTGTTCTTGACGCAAAGAGGACTCCTCCTGCATTCTGACCAGTTCAGCATTATGTCGCCTTTGAGTCTCCTGATCTTGCTGCAAGTAAGCAACCGTAACTGGGCTTAATTAAATATAACAGATTTTTTTTTTTAATTATAGATTCACCCTTAGGCGTGGGGAAGGGGGGTAGATGAGAATTGAACTAGGGGTCGTGGAAATCCAGTCCACTAAACAGTGGACTCCCCTAGGACTCTCAAATATAACAGAATTTAAAAAATACTTAAATATCCTGCCCGCAAGCTATTATTCCCAATATGGATCCAAGAATGGACATCTAACAAGGACAGTTAGCAATAAAGGAGGAAGGATATACATCATTATTCAACTCAGATTGCTAAAGGACTTGTTGCCCTGTAAAAATCAGTCAGAATAGATATGGCTAAGACAGAATCGCTCCACAAACCTGCATTCTTTTTCTGGCCAGCTCATCTTCATACCGCATCACTTGAGCCTTTGTCTGGGCCTGCTGATGATAGAGTTCCCTCTGCTCCTCAGCCATTTTTTGCTGTCTCTCCTGCCACAGCAAAAACGTGCAATATGTCATCCACTATAGTGAAACAAAACCAATGTTCTGCCAATATATATAACCATTCACCCCACATAAACATACGAGTAAACAAAGTACAGATAAATACAGCAAGGTAGAATTAACATTGTTCAAAATACAAGTCAACGTCAAAAAGCTTCAAGAGTGATTTAAAATGTCAAAAACCAACTAGTCTCTACACTAACTTAAAACAATGCTAAATGCTTATACCAAGAAAGTAAACAATCTGACTCTCCAATGAAAATTTGCCTACAGCACGTATTACAACAGAGATGTCAAGAAGGCTGATCAACAGATAAAAAATAAGGGGTTCAACAATCAAAGATACATGTCATGTAGATGTTACAAGTTGAATAAGGATGCTAAGAAAAGAGGAAAATATACCATAGAGGACATCAATGGAAAGTGGCTATGGGGAAATACTATAGAGTAGGATTAATTAAAGAAAGAAGATATACCAATAGTCTTAATAACCAGTAGTATTTATAAAGACAGTGATAAATCTTTACTGATCTTTTGTGAGTATCACAACAATCATTTGGCAAGTTAGTTTTTTCCAACATATTCCATTACCTCGGTACTTCTCACTTGGGGTCGCTGAGAACTACTACATTAATTTCTTAAACCACCACATCTGCAACACAATTGCATAGTTTAATATTTCTGATAAGAAATTGCATTGAAATAGCGAACCAGCATCCAAGTATTCAACCTTGAAGTTAAAGCTTAATAAGAAATTGCATTGAACTAATAGATCACCAAGCTAAATCTATTATAATCGAAGCTTTTGGATTAAACTACCAAGATAACTTGCTCAAGTTACATAAACAGACTCAACTAATGTGAAGGACAAGAGCATCAGCTGATTAGCTGACCATGCTCAAATAACAAAAAAATATAAGAAGCAGTTGCACCAATGAATAGTTATACCCATGATATAATTTCACAGCAAGATGCCCCGCACAACACACACCAAAGGAAAGAACAAAGGCATCAGCAGAGTGTCTTGTAGCTATATATTCAATCCATCAAAAATGCTAAGTTACAAACTCTAAATTCAATGTCTGTACTTAACTACTGCCAACGTATTCCAGAACATTCAATTCAATGCACAAGCATCTTTAGAAGTTGAATTTTAGCACAAATGTAGAGTAAACAGAAGCATAAATTCGAACCCATTTCTTTCTGTACTTACAATATCAAGCTGAATTTGGATGGCTGCCATCTTAGCTTTCTCGGCATCCAACTCTGCCAAACGAGTCTGCTCCTGCTTCCTCATCACATCAAAGACCTAACCATTGAATCAAGACCAACATGAACAACCAACCAAAACCCTGATTCGACAGTGACTCCCGATCACTAAAAAATCCATCCCAACTTTACATTTTTTTTTTTTTACCCTCAGTTTGGTTTCAAAATAAGTGAGTAAAATTGAGCAAAACTACGAAAAAGCAAAACTAGGGGAAACAAGGAAAAAGCAAAACTAAGAAAAACTACTAGTTTTCATTAATTTGGTTTCAAAATTAGTTTTCCCCGTTTTTCACATGTTTGGTTTATCATTCAAATAGCCTCTAGAATAGTGAAAGTGGAGGAAAAACCGTAGAAGTGGAGAGAAATTTTGGCGGACAAACATTTGCATAACTTGGGTACTATAATTGGATTCATTTATCTTTACATTTTTTTCCATAAAGTTTGCTAAGTTTTGCTCATGCTTTGAAAAACTGGGTAAAGTAAACCAATAAGGTTTTACTTAGTTTTTCCTAGTTTTACTTTTTCCTAGTCCTGTACTTCGTTAACCAAACACACCTAATTTTTATGTTTACACAATTCTGCTCATTTGTTCCTAGTTTTAGGCCTTGTTTAGTTGCCACAAGTATTGAATTCCTATGGGAAGTTGCATTTCCCAAAAATTCAATTCGTATATCAATTTCTTGGAAGTGTGTATAAAGTGTTTGGTTGCCAGAATGCGAAATAAAACTTCCTTGGGGACTTGTTAAAAACAAAGGAATTAGAACTTACCTAGAGATGCTAAGTAAGTTGCCTCCTACATTTTAAAGAAATTGGAAAATGATAAGAAATTTTCACTTCCCATATTCTGTGGATTCCCTAGAAACCAAACATGAGGGCATGATATAATCTATAATTAAAAATAGACAGAAACTAAAATAAACAGTAAAAATGTAGTAAGAGAAGATATAAGAGAGAAAAGATGAAGGATGTCATCGATTTCATTGTTTGCCTTCTTTACAATTCACCACCTTCATACATAGAGTCTGCCCCCCTTCTTGGGCCGGGCACACTCTACTTGTTATTTGGCTACCCTATTACTCTAGGTCAAACAACAACAACAACAACAACAATCCCAGTGCCTCATGGGCTCCCGCAGAAGCAGGGTTTGGGGAGGGTGGATGTACGCAGCCTTACCCCTTCCGAGTGGAAGAGAGGCTGTTTCCGAGGACCCCCGGCCTGAAGGATATTGTCGTCCTGCGAGCATGGTATCCTGGCATCCTGAAAATGGGTAGTCACTTTAATAGGCAAATAAAACATATGACCAAAAAAGCCGAGTAATCGGAAAGCAACTAAACATCAGATACGTACACTACCTCGGGTTATGACTGCTTATAGATCTTAAACTACCTGTCACTCGCCGCACTAAACTACGCTGCTACATCCGCTATCCTTATGCTAGCCCTCCATCGTGCCCTATCTAGGGCCATCTCCTCTCTTAGGTTTAGGTTAGTTAGGTCGTGTCGGATCGTCTCCAACCAACTCTTCTTTGGCCTACCCCTCCCTCTTCTGCCTAGTGTTGTGTGTAACCGTTCACACCTCCTGACTGGCGCTGTGGTCGGTCTCCTGCTAACATGTCCAAACCATCTCAGGCGGTGCTCCCTCAATTTATCCTCGATCTAGGCTACACCCAATTTACCTCTTATTACGTCGTTTATGATCCTATCCTTCCTTGTGTGACCACACATCCATCGCAGCATCCTCATCTCTGCTACCTTCATCCTCTGTGTCTGATTTTGTTTCATTGGGCGACACTCGGCCCCATACAACATAACCGGTCTTACTATCATCATATAATATTTTCCTTTTCAGCTTTAGCGGGACCTTTTATCACAGAGCACCCCGGAGGCCACTCTCCACTTCTGCCAGCCTACTTTAATCCTGTTGTTGACATCCTCATCCACCTCACCATTCTGGTGTATCATGGATCCCAGGTATCTGAAACTCTCCTTACTCTGTACGGTCTCCGATTCTATCCTGACCTCCTCTGTATTAGTCATGGTGGAATGACCGAATTTGAATTCCAAGTACTCGGTCTTAGATCTACTAATCCGCAAACCCTTCGACTCCAACACACCTCTCCACGATTCCAGCTTCTCATTTATGTCCGCACGGAATTCCCCCACCAAAACTATGTCATCTGCAAAAAGCATACACCAAGGTACCTCACCTTGGATGTGTCTAGTGAGCTCATCCATCACTAGAATGAACAGGATGGGACTCAAGGCAGAGCCCTGGTGCACCCCAACTGTAATAGGAAAAGTGTCAGTCTTCCCTTCCCCTGTGCGCACATTAGTATGCGCCTCCTCATACATGTCCCTAATGACCCGAATATAAGGCATGGGGATGCCTCTCTTACTCCGCACCCTCCATAGTACCTGTCTTGGCATAGAGAGGTACTCTGTCATATGCCTTCTCCAAGTCAATGAAGACCATGTGGAG
The DNA here is from genome assembly GCA_018398585.1 of Simmondsia chinensis. Classification (NCBI taxonomy): domain Eukaryota; kingdom Viridiplantae; phylum Streptophyta; class Magnoliopsida; order Caryophyllales; family Simmondsiaceae; genus Simmondsia; species Simmondsia chinensis. The sequence goes on along the minus strand of JAGTTD010000002.1, from coordinate 37,183,035 downwards.
ATCCTTTTGTCTCTCCCTGTACTGCTCTAGGTCGATATACCTAATTTGGGCACATATAAAGGCAAATACCCACTTCCTATGTATTTCCATTTCCAGTTTTACTAAAAATAAACCAAACTGAGGATTAGAGAAAAGCAAAAAAGTATACCTGCTTAGCATAAGGAGAGCTATTAATTTCTCTCAAAGCTTTTGCACCTCTATCTAACGACTCAGGATCGAACCCGGACAAACGCCCGCCGGAATCCTCGCCGGAATCCTTCTCCGGCGATCTCCGGCCACCGGTATGGTCCGCCGGAGACTTGTTTTCCTGCGATGAATCAGTCTGCTGCGGAGAAGAGAAGGGAGAGAACCAAGAGGAGGCGTCGGCGTAAACGCGGTTGGAGGCTGACAAGGCTGCCGCCGCCGCCGCCATTGCCGCGCATGAGGTCAATTTGGCGGCGGACATTGAAGGAATGGAGTGGAATTTAGGTTCAATTGAGTGGAGATTTGCGGAAATTGCGATGGGATAGAAACCCTAATTTTATGTAATATTTAGGGTTTAGGGTTTAGGACACAGGGGAGTAAATGGTGTGTGGGAGCTGCACTTGGAGAGGAAGTAAGGCGTGGGGCCCCAATATTTCAGTTGTGAAAAATAATGTCTCATATTTTTAGGAGTTATTTATGTTAAAAGTCTTTATATTTTATTTATTATATTAATTTAATTTTTATATTTTTTATTATATCAATTTAATTCATATATAATTTATAGTATGTCAATTTGGTCCTTAGATAAAGTTTATGTTAAGTTTTTAATAATAGTTTTACTAGTTCGGTCACAAATTGGGTTAAATTGAGTAAACAAATAAATTTATAATAAGTTGTTTACATCTAACATAATTTTTTTCCTTCAAAATTACTACATTAGCTTAACTTAAATTTGATCAAATGACTAAATTGACACAATTAAAAGTACAACAATAGTAACAAGTTCAGTGCCACAAGTGCATCCGCGTGAGCAGGGTCTGGGAGGGGTATGATGTACACAGTCTTACCCCATCAAGGGGATACCCTAATGAGAGGTTGTTTCTGATGACCCCCAACCTGAAATGCGAGAAGGATATGAAAAACACGGAGAGCACGGAGGGCAAGACAAGTGTGGCAGTGTCTACGCAAAAGCATCTAAAGAAAAGAGCCTACCTACAAGAACCAAATTGACATAATGGATAAAGTATAAGGACATTTGACGTAAATAACCCTATTTTTAATATGTACAATGAGTTAATGAGTTATCTCGAGGTTTAAATATTTTATCATTTAAGTAATTAATATTTAAGAAATTATTAATTAGATGGTGGATCGAACCCGTGACATATGGTGGATCAAACTCGGGACCTATGGTGGATCAAACCCAGGATGTATTAGACAGCAAAAGATAAATGCGAGTGTGAAGTATGCTTTCCAGTTATCACTGGAGCACCAGCGAAACTATAATATTTAAGCACGCATTATTAAATATAATTAAAATATATATAGGGTCCATGCACCCCAATAGTACCAACATAGATCCACCGTTGACCAAGGGCAAGTGTCCTCAGTGCTCAAAGGTTGGGTCTGCCCCTGATGGTGATGCGTCATTTCAAGTAGGTGTATGTTGCAAACTATAGTAGTATCATGATGGAAATATTCCATCACAATTCTGACAAGTTGCAACAGCTGCACTCCTGTTACTTTTTTTTCCGTAATTGATACAAGCCCCGTAAGGCATATAATGCAGGGGACAAAAGAAAGAAGAAGAAACACACAACAAAGTAAAAATAGAGAAACAATAATAGAAAATCAGGACAAAAACTACAGCTTATGAATGAAAGGATCATCCAACTCAGAAGATTTAGTGCCCAGTTGCCAATGTCACCTAGTCGGACTGTTATGATTCCAACCCCTTAACTACAGCTCCCGTCACATTTTGTGACCATGTTACAACAACCTCTATGCCATCACAATTTGTAATGGGATGTGCCATCACAATATATGCAATCATAATTCACAACGGCATTGCGATTGCATCAACTTGCAACCAAGCTGCATCAGTTTATTTTGTAACAGCTTGTGACAACGAGTGGCTATTCCAACTTCGTCATACTCTATCACAAATATGTTGTTTCGAAACTATTTCTAATATATTACATTATCTGTTTATGGTTAAATTTTACTCATCATGTACATTATGATTTAAAAGCAAAATGCATTAAAATTTTAGCAATGCGATGTCGATAATCTACATGACCGTAAAATATAAACAAATCTAATTCTAAAAATAAATAAGTTTACCAAGCCAATATGAATAGACAAAAATGTTTAACATATCACCAGAATACACCATATCCGAAATATGACATTAAAAATTTTAGGTTAAAATTATTAGAGCAACCTTCTAGATTATTCCTTAGCCTAGGGTTAGCTTAGGATTTACCCTTTTACCCCTTGACTTATGTAACCCTAGGGGCATTGTTAGTCTTTTGTCATTTGTACTTTTCCTGTATAAAGAGGCCATGGCAGATGAATTCAATGCTCTAATCCTCAATAACACCTAGGATCTTGTTCCTTTTGACCCATCTAAGAACATTGTAGGAAGCACTTGGAAATACAAAGTTAAGTATAAAGCGGATGGTTCGGTTGAGAGGTTCAAGGCTTGTCTTGTTGCCCAAGGTTTTCATCAACTTGAAGGCCTTGACTACAAGGAGACCTTTAGCCCCGTCATCAAACCCGCTACCATCCGTTTCATACTTACCCTTGCTATTACACATAACCGGCCAATTCAGCAGTTGGATGTTAAAAACGCTTTCCTACATGGTCAACTTAAGGAAGAACTTTATATTAGACAACCTAAGGGCTTTATACATCCCAAGTATCCTAATCACATATGTAGGTTGAGGAAGGCGCTTTATGGTCTGAAACAAGCACCTCGAGCTTGGTTCCAATGGTTTAGTGCTTTCTTATTCAGTCTTGGTTTCATCTGTTGTCGTGCTGACCCTTCTCTTTTCATTCATAAAACCCCAACCCATCTCACGTGCCTTCTACTATATGTGGAAGACATAATCCTCACTGGCACCAACGCCTCTCAGCTTCACACCCTCATCCAATCTCTCTCATCCCAATTTGCCATGAAAGACCATGGCCCGTTACACTTCTTCCTTGGTATTCAGGCGCACCGTACTCCCCGCGGCTTATTCCTCTCCCAATACAAGTACACTGTTGACCTTCTCACTAAACACAATATGGCTGACGCTAAACCCATCAAAACTCCCATACCCACCCGAGCATACCTCACCTTAAGTGAAGGCGACCCTCTGGAGGATCCTACCGAGTACAGGAGTGCTGTGGGCGCTCTCCAATATATGGCCATGACCCGCCCCGACATATGCTACGCTGTTAACCTCGTCTCCCAGTTCATGCATGCTCTACGCACCTCCCATTGGCAAGCAGTCAAACGCATCCTCAGGTACCTCAAGGCTACCCCTGACCATGGTCTTCTCCTCCACCCTGCCCCTCGCCTCCTCATTACTGCCTTTGCTGATGTTGATTGGGGAGACTGTCTCGACACACGCCGCTCCACCACAGGTTATGCTGTCTACCTCGGCCCAAATCTCATCTCATGGCATGCCAAGAAGCAAGCTCCCGTCTCCAAATCCACCACGAAATCTGAATACAGGGCTGTCGCTCAAGCCGTTGCTGAGAGTGACTGGATCAGGTATATCATGAGAGACCTTGGCATTCGACATCCAGGACCGATACTCATATACTGTGACAATGTGTCTGCTTCCTACCTTGCTGCCAACCAAGTATCTAATGATCGAAGCAAGCACGTTGATGTTGATTTTCACTATGTTCGTGAAAAGGTATTTAAGGGCGATGATCAAGTACTCTACACTCCTACCACCAAACAGGTTGCTGATATTCTAACCAAAGGTCTACATACTGACAGTTTTCTACAACACAAGACCAATCTTCGCGTGCTTCCACCCCGTTCAGATTGAGGGGGCCTATTAGAGCAACCTTCTAGATTATTCCTTAGCCTAGGGTTAGCTTGAGATTTACCCTTTTACCCCTTGACTTATGTAACCCTAGGGGCATTGTTAGTCTTTTGTCATTTGTACTTTTCCTATATAAAGAGGCTTGATTGTACCTTTTCATCATCAATCAATAATAGAGTTTCACAAAATTATACTTATGCCCCCCCCCCCCCCCCCCCCCCCCCACAAAAACAACATTCTTAGTAAATACAAGAGTCCTTTTCATTTCTAAATATGCACGACATATCCCTTTAATTTTAAAATTAAACACGACACATCTCATGTACTTTTAATTACACATAAGTCCCCCTAAACTCTGTAATTGAACACAACATACCCTATACACCTTTAATTTCATAAACTAACCACCCTGATTTTGTTATTACATAAAAACTCACTTCTCGAACTTTATTACTGAATACAATTCACTTACTATACTTCATAATATGAATGCTCTTTAAGCTAGCTTTTGGTGGAAAGGGGGTTCCTTGGAAGACAAAGGTATTCATTGGGTTAGTTGAAACAAAATCTCGACCCCTAAACATCAAGGCGGCATTTGATTCAGAGACATGGAAGGTGTTAATTTTTCCATGCTTGCCAGCCAAGCTTGGAGGGCATCCATGACCTCAATGCTTTTTGGGTCCAGATCTTTAAAGGGATTTATTTTCACAATTGCTCCTTCCTCAAGGCTAAATTGGGGTGCAACCCATCTTGGGGGCGGAGAAGTATCATTGAGGGATGTGAATTCCTTCTTCAGGGAGTTCGATGGAATGTCCAAAGTGGTTCTAACATTGATATCTGGTCCGATAAATGGGTTCCCTCTTCTTCTGAGTTCAAGGTGTCAATTCCCAGACCAGTTCGTTGTCCTTTACATTCAGTTAGTTAGCTTATGATTCCCGAGGCTCAAAGGTGGAATTTTCCCCTTATCCGATAGTGGCTTGGCCCCGAGTTTGCTGACCGTGTTTCTCTCGTCCCGATTGGGAGGTCGGGGAGCATAGATAGGTTGGTCTGGCACTTTTCCAACTCCGGGGACTTCTCCATTCGACGGGGGTATGATTTCTGGTGCAAAAGCATTAGGGGGGGCGGTCCCTCTCCTTCCATTCCTTCCTCATCCTCGTCCCCCTCATCAAAGGCTATTAAGTTCATTTAGAGCTTATTTGCAACTCCTGAAGTCTATCACTTCATATGGAGAGCCTACAACAATGCTCTCGCAACCCGGGAAAAATCTTAGGAAAAGGAGATTTTGGGCCCTGTTGCTTGTGCTCGTTGTGGTGAAGACCGGAAACTGCTGAGCATATTCTTTTTTTTTTGCCCACCTGCCAGGGCTGCCTGGTTTGGATCTCGGTTTGGTTTTCGGTTTAATAAAGAGGGTTTTATAGGTTTTTGTTGGTGGTGGGATCATGTGTGTATTGATTTATCTTTGTGTTCTAAAAGCCTAAGTTGTATTTTCTTTTCTTTGTTGTACTTTGGAAGAACAGGAACACTTTTCTTTTTCAAGGATTCTCAAGGGAGCATTATCAGATTGTTCAAGACTTTGCGCGAGGATTTTTGGAGTTTCTTGACCACCTGCGCTCCTCTCATCATCTGGAAGGCCCAACCCTTCGGGTTTGGCATGGTGGTCCCCTCCTCCTAGAGGGATTGTCAAGATCAATTCCAACGCTGCTTGAAAATCTAAGGATGTCTTACCTGTGACACGTGTGGTAGCTAGGAACTCCTTTGGATCGATCATCGGGGGGTGGTGCAGTTCCTTTCCAGCTTTTTACCCTCTTGTTGTTGAGGCCCTCGCTTTAAGGGCGAGATGTTTCTTGGCAATGTCTCACGGTTAGAGCTGCATTTCTTTTAAATCGAATAGCAAGATTCTCATCAAGGCTATTAATGCGAGGGATTCAGGAGCTTGGGAGATGCAAGCTCTCGTTGAGGATATTTGCTCTTTTGCTTTTTCTTTTCCGTCTTGGTCTTTTGTGCGGTGTCCTAAAATTTGTAATAGGATTGCCCATTTTGTTGTTAAAAGGCATTTCTCTGGTAATTGTAATAATGATTGGTGAACTGTTTTCCCCCTACTTTTTCTGATCTTGTATCTTTGGACGCTCGGGGAACTTAATTTTGGCCTCAGGCTTTGTTGTGCTAAAAAAAATTTGTATTTAAAATAAAATTATTAATAATTAAGAAAAACAACTTTCTCCATGCTAATTGACACGCCTAGCATTAATTTTTTTAGAAAAAATCAATATGAAATTATTTCTAATATTATGTTTTATATTTAAAATTGTGTTAATTATGTAATTTATTTTTATCTTGATTCTAATTTTTTTAATTAAATAAAACTAAAGATAAGAGACATTACATACATTAGTAAAAACAAATGCATATAACAAGTGCATTGAACACTTCAACAATTTTATGTTTAAAAAGGACGTTTTCGTATATATTTCAATAGCATGGTAAAAACGCACTTTTTATGTTATCAGCATAAAATATGTTTCATCATACCTATCTATAATTTTCTCATTCAAAAAACAGATGATGTGTTGTAAATTCATTGTAAAATAACATTTTACCCTGTTACTGATACATATACAAAAATGTTTTTTTTAACATATAAAGGGCATATGGGTTTAATACACTAATTATATGCATTTTTTTAATAGACGGTATGCCTTTTATTAGAAACTAAAGCATTGGTAAGAATTTCTATTACTTTCACTTTTATTTAATTCACAAGATTAGAATCAAGATAAATCAAATTATATAACTAATAACATTTTAGATTCTATAAACATAATATTATAATATAATTTCATATTAATTATTTATTGTTAAATGTGTTATTTTAAATACAAATCATTAATGCTGCAGCAACAACAACAACAATCTAAGTGTCTCAGAGGGCTCTCGTTTAAGTAGGGTCCAGGGGTAGATGTATGAAGCCTTCCCCCTTCCGGGAGCTACCCTTAAGGGAGGCTGTTTCCGAGGACTCTTAGTATGAGAAGTTTGTCAGCAGCATAAAGCACGGTGGCCTGGCAGCAAGATGGCAACAAAGCATGAGCAGGACAAAACATAAGGCAGGCAATACATACAAACAAACTCAAAGCAAGTCAAATTCTAGGCAACTAATAAACAGATAAAATACCAATTGCCGGTAAACAGATAAGAGGAGTACCAGGATGGGTGACCTCCTGGGAAGTCCTCACCCTTAGTTTGGGAGCATTGGGAAACAACCTCTCTTCAGGTTAACACCCTGAAGCGGGAAGGCTGCGTACATCCGCCCCCCAAACCCTGTGTAAGCGGGAGCCCTTGAGGCACTGGGTATGTTCCATGTTCCTAGATAAGAGGATGACAAATAGAAAGTAGGCAAGTAACAAATTAGGACAGCAAGTACGCACAGAAGTGTGCTAAAGAGGAAATCAAAGGCCTAACACTAATAGGCTAAACTATCCTACTCCAAACCGCTACATTTGCTACATCCGCTACAAATCATTAATGCTCTTAACTAATTTAAATGTGTTTATTGTAAAATGTGTTTAATGTGGCAAAGGTGAATTAATTATTCAAAAATTAACTGTATCCATTGTCTTCTCAAGACCCTTTTTATACTAGATAATAGAAAATGAGTTCTCATTCGTTACACATATGCGAGATGAGTTTTGTCTAATACCAAAATTTTAAATTAATTAATTATAATCTTTTTTTCGGTCAAAGAAATTAATTAATTATAATCAAGTTATTATTATCTAACTTAAAAAATAACAACCTCTTAAATTTTGATATTAGATACAACTCATTTTGTGCAAATTTAATTTAAAACATAAACTATTAAATTATGTTATTAAACTCAAATAATCTTTATACAACAACAATAACAACAGTTTCAATGCTTAAAGGGCTCCCGTGTATGCAAGATATGGGAGGGATAGGATGTACGCAGCCTTACCCCCTCAGGGTGAGACCCTGATGAGAGGCTATTTCCGAGGTTCCCCATCTTGATGGTTGATAGTTAAGAAGGGCATGTAAGAACATGTAAGTAGAGCATGTATAGCATATAAGAAGAACATGTAAAGTGTAGAGATCATGAAAAGTATGTAAAGCATGTAAACATATAAACAAATAAGTATCTAAACAAATAAGCATGTAAACATGAAAACATGCAAGCATGGGAGCATGAGAGCATTCAAATAATCTCTATACATCAAATTCAAAGTTTAAATTAAACAAAACCCACTTTTTATTATCTAATTTTCGTTAAATTCAACTCAAGTCAACACATTAAATACATAAAGTTACGAATGTATATGAATTTTTCTGGCATGTGTCCATGTTAAAGAATATTAATTGCACTAAATTCTTGTATTTTATTAATACATATAAAAATAATAATATTTTTCTTTTTTAATGTTTGAATGATTTAGTAAAAAATTAATAAATATAAGTACAATAAATGTTTCTTAATATGTGCCGTAAGAACACATGTTAGAAAATCCGTATAACTAAGTTGGAAGCCTAGTTGTATGTAATAATAGAATTTATAGGGCTATTTTATTAGAGAGTATTATATTTAACTGCATAATTTAGAAGGTGTATTGTGTATAATTAAAAGCGCTCACGTTGAACATAGAAGCTTTCGAGTTTCCCGCCATTAAACAACCATGGCGCGAACTCATACGCCTCCTCAGTTCTCCCAAATTAGCCGTCTCTCGACGATCCGGCGGAATTAGGTGATATTCGAACCCTAATTTCTCACGCACTTCGTTTCTTATCACAGTCTCAACGGATTGTTTATTGTTTGTGTTGATTCTCATTTTGGCATTAGTTTAGTTCGATTGATTGCTCTGAGTTGGATCTGATTGTCCTTGACGAAAATTCGAATGTGGTGACAATTTGTAACTGATTTATCGTCCTATTCTGATGTATTTTTAGATATCATTGGGAAATATTGAATTGCTAAATTTTGCAGAGTTGAACGAGTGTAAACAAACCGAAGGGTTGATGAACTACTCATGGTCGAAATCGACTGCGGCTCATTCTTGTTCATTACTGGGGCTTGACAGTTTATCGAGCTAAGTTTAAGCAAGTTCGATAAGCTTATCAAGCCGAGTTCGAAAGGGGAGGTGCTTAGCTCGTTAACGTTCGCAAACAGTTCGATTAGTGCTTGTTAAGGGCTTGATAAGAGCTTGTTAAAAGCTCATTAAAAACTTGCTAAAAGCTTGTTAATGGCTTGATAGTAACTCAAATAACTCGGTTCAATAGGGAGCTTAACTCAATAACAAGCTTCGCTTGGTTATGAGCTCGATTTCGCTCTATAACAAGCTTGAATAGGCTCATAGCCTAACGAGCCGGACCGAGTACACACTAAAAGCTTGTCGAACTAAGCTCAAACAAAGGTAAGAAAGCTTGATAAGAGCTCAATTCGAACGAGGGGGAGCTCGTTTTCGGCTCGTTTACACCTTATTAAACTCAAATTCTTAGTAAATGGATGCCAACAGTTTCACATTTCAGTGCGATTTAGTTACAAAAACTGAGAAAATGGCAACAAATCAACATATATTAATTAATATTTGACAAGAGACATAGCTACAGATAAATGTTAACACTAAAGGATGGAGATGGTTTCACGTATTACACTGCAATCTAGTCGCATTAGCTGAGAACAGGCCACAGAGAAGTTCCCTGGAACAAATAATAGGATGGACTTTTAACTATAATTTGCTCACACTTAGTTCACACAAAGCATAGGGGAAACTGGTAGAGCTTCACCCGACCATTAGACGCTGAAACAACCTGCAAGAGGGTAAAGCGCATGAAGTTCTGAATTTAAAGCTATAGAAATAAGAATTCAGAAATTATAGAGATAAGTGAAATGCAGAGATTATTAGTGTGTGAGTTGATAAGTGAAAGTCAATAGTCCAATCATGTTAATACTATTGTGATTAGTTTAGAGGTGCCAATGAGCAAGTTGAGGCATGGTTTGTTAGGCCGGAGCTGGGATCACCAATATTTTGCTTAGCTTGAAGGTTGCTGAGCTTGGAGACGTTGATGAGATAGAGCTTTTGTGCGTGAATTTGACGAGGTGAGATTGGAGTTAAAGTCAACTCTTTCAAGCTCATTTAGACTCGACTATGGCATGTTGAGGCTCGAACTTGGCTCATTTAGGCATAATAGGCTCATAATTTAGCGCAAGCTTGGGTTGGTTAGGCTCACTATTTGTTAGCCTTTAGCTTTGCTAGGCTTGGCTCATACTCAAAGTGACTCAAGCCTTTTGAGTTGCGTAAGTAAGTGGCTTGCTCGGGCTCCTCAGCCGACTTGGCTCATTTTTACTTGTAGATAATGGTGATAGTGGGCAATTGTATGCCAAGTGAAGATTCCAAACTCTTCAACATATTGTGGAGTCGATGTGCAATTGATGCCGCACATTACAATGGAAGAATTGATTCTATGTACTATAACTCCAAGTGGGGACAAAGGGTATGAAGGGATAAAACCAAAAAAAACAAATTCGCTTTGGCTGAGAGAGTATCCACTTCGAAAACGGGAAAAGTTGAATTGAGTGTTTGGATTCTCAAAGGATAAGTCGTTTGAAGTTGCATGTCATCTTATTTAGTAACTGGATGGAATATCAAGCGGGTTCTTGTGGCACATAAGGAGTTGGATAAGTAACGGCCAAGGAAGTGCATGCCCCATAAAGGTCGTGGTCGTTCCTGAGAGTTTTAGAGCCAAAAGCAAGTATTTAAAATGGGGCCCTTCTGCATATTAATATTTTATTTAGTAACATAATACTAATTTATATATGAAACAAGCGAAGGATTTTATAATTTGGGGCTCCATGCAACCGCTTGGACTACTTGGGATATTTACCGAGGCTGATGAAGATATACCCTATTGGGTAACATGTCATATTTGCTTAATGTTCAACAGAAGCCATTGATGGGCTAGTTTGTTAGAACCATGGACTTTCTTCAGCTTCCACCATCCTCACCTATACCCAAACTCGGGCATGAGAATAGGACATGGAGACATGGGTACATGTTTAGAAGTTGGACTTGTCTATATTCCAATGCTTTTCTAGTTTTTTTATCCACTATGAAGCGTATACGTGTCATATCAATGACCAAATATCCTTGTTCAGCACAAGTACTCCGAGACTGAGTAAAGAGTCAAAGTATTTTGACTATTATAGTGGAAAAGCGCACCAGAATCATATGATATGACTCTTGGAAATCAATGGTGATACAAGACGAATTCTTTTGAATGAACTGACTCCATAGTTTATTAGTTAATTTAGGAATTAGTTATTCTCTCCTGTGCGCTACGTCAAGTGGTCTACTTACTAAGAATGGTTCCATCATGTGAATGCATTTCTGACTCTGACCGTGAATGCAAAATGAATGGACTGAAGTTACGGGGCAGAGCAGGTGACTCATATACATTACCTTCACTATTTGCTGTTGGTTGATCTATATGGATAGGGGACTCGCCCCGACTCAATCTTCCTGACATCCTCCTCGAGGATTTTATAGTGCCTCTTCACTTCCTCTGGAGATTTTCCCACGACCATGGCAACCTTTTGCCAGCGGTCAGGGGTATTCTGATCATACAATGCCAAGGCCTCCTCGAATAGTTTGTTTTGCCTGGGTGTCCAGGAGGAGTTATATGAGGAAGATGCCATTGAAGAAGCTTATCTGGCTGGTACTATCAAAGTGGTTAAAGGACGGGTCAAGTTAGTTTTCAGTTGACAAGAAAAAAATGGTCAGTGAGGAAGTAAAGTATTAGGGAAAAGGACAGTAGCCTTAAGTAGAACTTATTTTAAGTCAAGGGATGGTATGGTTGGGGGTTTACCAAATAAGCTCTTTATAAACTGGAGAAAAGGAGAGTGGTGGGGTTCAGCCAGCTGGCGAATTTATCTTGCAAAAAGGCACTGTAAGAGTAACTTGTTCTCCCTCTTTGAACCACAAAATTGAGCTGAACAAGTGGCAAGTGAGGAGGAGAATCAGTATCAAGGGACATAGTGTCGTAATTATTTATTCTACATAAGTGTAACCCCTAGAATCCAGATCTAGCTATGCACATATGCGTTTATAATGTATCTTACATAGATCATTGGTTTTCCAATTCTGAATGGCCCTTAATAAATTGGGTGTCTCAAGCAATTGCTTCCGTTGCTTTGGGTTTTGCCGGCCCTATCTAAAGGGAAGTGGTTGTGGAGATTCTCACTTTGATTGTCCCTCCCATGAGCTGGTGTGATGGGGAGGAACTTCTATAAGGCTAGCAGACTTCGAGTAGGATTTAGTCCCTTGTCTTGAGATTATAAATAGCGCACTTAGCATGTGTTCAGTCCATCTATTTTTGAATCTTGCAAGAGCCGAGGAAGCCACTATTGTCCTTTACGTGGGAAAGAGCATGCCCTCATATTACCTTATTTGCCTAGGGTAGTATAGAATTGAGAAGGGTATTGTTCTATTGTATTAAATTGTGATGGCTTCAAGTATGCAACTTTTTCATCTAGATTCTTACACATACGTTTTGCCATGACCAAAATCTCGCAAAAGACTTCACATATTCTTATACTGTATAGAATTCATTTCCCTCTTCTCTTTGGTAGTGGTGTTTGATAAGGGTGAAGAAACTTTCTGTATCTGCATGATTTTGGTATGTATCTTGGATTTAGAAATATGATGTCGGTACATAATACGAATCGAAAGGACTGCTGTTAGATCTTGGGAAGATATTCTGGCTGATGATTCCTGAAGCAGTGCGGCTCTTGCTTCTTCCACTGGCTATTATTCCATTTAGGATAATGGACAGAATTTTCAGTGAAGAAAGGTTAAATCTTGGTGGAAACATATAGCATATACTTCTGAATAATATCTTTGTGATTTTTGAAAAAAAAATAATTTTTTCCATTCAGCAAGTTGGTTGCAATATCTGTTAGGTTGATGTTCTTTGGCGTGGAGACTGATGGTCTCCTTTAAATGCACATTCAATCTAGCACTATCAGAGTTGCTTCAAGTAGCTACATTTAGTTGCTCTCACAATAGTATTAATGGTGATGGTTGAGTTGTTTACTGTTAGGGTTGTAGAGGCCTATAAATTGTGTTGAGTTTGGCAAAGACAATGAGCAAGAAGAAAATTCTAATCCTCAGTTTATATAGCAATTTTTGTCGCTCTCCCTCAGTGGACGTGGGCTTCGACTGAACCACGTTAATTCCGGTGTTCTTGTTTTCCTTCGATCCCCTTTTGTTTGCGTTTGCATTTTCGATTTAGGGTTCTGTGTTTGTGGGTGTTCCTAACATTATCCGGAACCTTTTGTAAGTGGGCTTATTCTTGTCCATTCACTTCTCTTTGTGATTAAATTCAGGAGCAGCATTGTGGAGTGACGCAGCTGTGGAGGCATTTTACACTTGAGATCCGCTCTCCAAATGCCATGGTAATATATTCAGTGCTTCTTACATTAGTTTATTGATACAGAATAAAGCATTTTGCTCACCTTATGAAGATTAAAATACATGAGCCTTGGACTTTATATTTATAAAGATATCACTAGTTGTAGAGCATTCATACTTGTTTGGACCTCATGTAATGATGTCACCATGAACGTGAACATTGGACAAAATAATAAACAAGTTTTTTTTTTCCCCTATAATTAGTGACAAAGTCGCATTACAAAACAGACCACTCGTATAAGCGATGCATTAATGAACCCGTGTAAAAACATGAATAAGAAACAAAAAGCAACATACAGCCAATAAAACAGGAATACAAGGTAGAACAAAACGAACAAGCAAAAAATAATTAAATAGGCACTATACGGCTGCATCACTACTATGATAAGACCCGGTGTAGGGGAAGACGTCGCACGGTATCAAAGCTGGGGAGAGATTGACAAGGGTCAGGTATGTGTGTGTGTGTGTGTACAACTACAATCCAACTCCATCCTTGCAAAAAGTTCAACCATATTCGAATCATCACCATTATATGTCAAACCAAGTTTTTTCCCGAGCTCCCACTCACGCTTCGCATCAAGAAACTTATCAACATCTTTAACACTATCGCCCTTTCTTACCAAGTTCCTCTTTTTTGTTTCCCAGATGATTTGACTAGTTTCTTCGCACTATTCCCGGGAGACATATCCTTGCCAGTCTTGCTTCGCTTGTTTTTTAATCTTGCGCTTTTGTGCTCTTCGACTCTAATTCGATGGTAGAAAGCTAGTATCTTTGTGACCTGACACCATCCTCCTTCTTCTCTTCTCTATCTTACAAGGCTTCTTGACATGTGGCATCGGTACCATTGGCGGTTAAAAAATCGGCGGATACTCAGGTCCTGAAGACCCAGAATCATTATCAGTACTAGCATTCCGAACTTGGTTTACAAGAATAGATGTAAGACCTTGGGTCCATGCTGAGTCGTCAACGTCAAACCTCGTTCCAAGGTAAGGCAAGAGGAGGATCAGTTGCCTGGATTTGCGCATGGGGAGTTGATTAGAGGAAGGTAGATAGAATGGTCGAGCGTGGGTACGGAAGATCCCATGTCCATCTACCGATAAGCTGACCACCAACGTGAATCTCAAACTGGCCCATACCACGCTCCACAGACCTCACACTAATCCTGGCCAAAGTTGAATAAGGACTCAAGGATACTCCACAATCACCCAAGCCAGCCACCGAGAGTTCATGTACGGAGAAACCATTTGGAATACGTGTTTCCTGAGTGAAACACGCTCTGATGTCAAGTTCATATTAAGAAGATGATTCCATCTCCCCGAAAAGCATGGCAGAGGCTGGGAGGGTGATTACTTCAGGTGATTACACAGAATAAACAAGTGTAAGTTGATAGGTTCACAGCAACAACAACAACAACAAACCCAGTGCCTGCAAGGGCTCCCGCAAAGCAGGGTCTGGGGGGTAGATGTACGCAACCTTCCCCCTTCAGGGGGCTACCCTGAAGAGAGGCTGTTTTCGAGGATCCCCAATCTGAGAAGCTGGTCCGCAGCATAGAGCATGTGACATGTAAGCAACTATGCAAGTCCACAAGCTTGAGCTTTTAACAGCTCAGGCTACCTCTCCTCTGAGTTAAATTTGTTCCAAGCTTCCTTAAGAAGATCGATAGGTTATGAATTATAAAAGACCAAAACTATTTTCTATTTATAGTTAAATTTTTTAAATGAAAGTTCTCCAATTGCTTAGGCCTATTTGGTATCATAATCTATTTATAGTTTTTGGTTTAGAGAAACTATTAATCGTATTTTGGAAATGATTTTCCTTATTTTTAGTTTTTTGGTTTCAATTTCTTCCTAGTTTGACTAAACACATCAGGAAATGAAAACACAATCATTTTCAAAACCGATTTTTAGTTTCTGAAAAATGAAAAATTACAAATAGAAAATGATACTATAAAGCTGCTATATTCTAGTCGAGGTTTACGGTCAGTCGTAGATTAATGAAGAGTGGCGGTGGTGGTAGGTGGGGGATGGAGTGGTGGTTTGTGATAGAGCCACAGTCATTTTCTATTTTCTACGGTTTTTTCTTATCTATTTTGACTTTGTATTATATGAATGAATTACAAAACCACAAATTATTTGTATCTTAATATGTTCTGTTTATTCCCATAAGAAAGAAATGGAAACTCAAAGTGATATCGACCAAACGATAATGTTCAACGGATGCTGACTTGTTACGAGAAAGAGAGGATGTTGTTTTTAGACCCGTATGTTAAGGACTCTGTATGTGAGTCTAGAAAGAATTCCACAATAAAGTTGTAAAACAGAAGAGATCGCCATATATTCTAGTGGACTATCCAACGTAATGTCAATTGGTATTAGGATAGAACCCCACTTGAGTTTATATATATGTTCTAACTCCGTAAGTTCCCTAAGGCCCAATGCATTTTCACACCGTACCCATTGTGACAAGTATTGCCACTCGCAGAGGGAATCCAAAAATTTCAGTGTTAATAAAAAATAAATTAATAATAAATACTAATGATTTAATTTAAAGTGTCATGCTTCTACAACACTATTTAACACATTTGATAACTGAATTGAAAGATATTACGCTCACAGCAAAATCAAACACAGCATAGCTGGTGCTGTTGTACAGACAAATAGTTAAGTATCCGTTTGGTTCTTTTTGACATGGGTGATAAACTGATATAGCTTGAACCCATCACTTCCCTTGCCATATTGCTAAACTAAGTTTGTCTTATATTTGTATGCTTTCAGTTACTAATATTTTTTGCAGAATTTCAATAAGCCGAACTTACTCCCATTAGTCCACACTTGAGATTCACATATAAGTCGATGGGAAATTCTATCGCATTTGATGGAATAGCTCACTAGACTTACCTATTGATCTCTTCTTTTCACATTGACTTGTCAATGGACTCGCATGTGGCTTCTTATACAATTTTACCCATATGTCAAATTCAATATTCATATTGTTACAGGCATTCCTGTGGACGATACAGTATATAATGCAACTGTGCATCTTCTACAGTGGACCTGCGATTTCCACTGAAGGTGGTCCTTGAGGTACTAAATCAATGAGGCCGATATCTGGAATCCTTATCTGAGAATATAATAGTAATGGAAATTTATGATCACTAGTTTTACCTTCCTTTTTGGGCTCTACAGTGACAGCATTCTCTTAAGCTTTACTGATATGGAGTGGTGAAAACATCATATGAATAGTGATGTTTTTGTAGTTCAAAAGTAGGAATAAGGGAAGCACTCCTGCTCCAATGGAATAAGAGGCTTCAGCATGTGTGTTAGAGACCGCTCTAAGAAATGCTTTTGTTCAATTTCCAACATTAGTCCCTAAAGTTTGTAAGTAAATATTCCCTGATATTTTATAAGTAAATATTCCCTGATGTTTTATCTTATGACAAGATTAGTCCCTTGTCTTTTAATTTTTACCTAGTGTTAGTCATTTGATAGTGGACTAATTTCATCATAAAATAAAATATAAGAGATCATTTTATACAAAAAAACAAAAAACAATAAAAAGGGACTAATTTAAAGAAATTTATGAATATTAGATACTATTTTAAATAAAGAAAAGATAAAAGATAAAAGATTAGGGAACGATAGAGTAAATATTTTCACATTGCAAATATTGTTCTAGTTTTCTTGTTACTGTTTTCCAAGTGTGTTATATGAAAATGGAAGTTGGTTATATTAAAAAACTTTAGAAAACAAATCCCTTAATTACAAAAGGAAAACATCAAAAGTAAGGAAATGAACTTTTTGTACTTCCATTATAAAGAAGTATTAGCAGAAAAATGGTATTTTCAAATTGAAAAAGTGATGCAGTTAACCGTAAAGATTGGTTAGATTAGTCTCTTGTAAGCCTAAGTAGGGTCTAATTATCCAGTCGAGTGAAAAGGGGGGTGAAATTAGAGAATAAGAGAAGAATTAAAGAGAATCTGGGGGACACAGAAATCTTTAGCATTTATCATTTCAGTTGTTGCCTTCCATACAACTCTAATTGATGATTATATAAAGATTGCGGAAGGGGAAGCACTAGCTAAAATCCTAATAATGTATTGAACAGAGAAAATGATATGAATTATCACCAAAAGAGGACTACCTACTTGAGTCACGTATTCTACACGTGACTAATTTGTTTTCCTTGCAACAAAAAGCCAATTTAGTTTTTGATAAAAAAATGCAGTTTTCTCATAAAAATTTCCAAAAAATTGAAGATTTTTCTTTGATTGAACAACAAAAACAATAACAAACCTAGTGCTTTAAGAGCTTCTGCCTAAGCAGTTTCTTTTGATTGAACAAAAGATGGGGTTGGGGGGTCTATATCTTTGAATGGAATCTCTAGATAAAGGAGCAATTGGCAAAATACTATTCGGATTAAGACCCGGGAATTCCTGTGGAATTGTAAAAAAGAAGATCTTCTATGCTTCATGAATTCTATTTGAGTACACAATATACGTACAAGCAAATTATTGGGAATGATTTTCTACAATATTGTTAACGATTCCACAAGTAAGTTTAATTAGAATCCAGCATAGGAGTTATGAAAGAGAAGAGATCAATATATAAGTCTAGTGGGTTACTCCAATTAATGTCAATTGATTTTAGAATAAATCCCTACTTGGCCTTATATATGAATCTCATATATCCCAACTCTGTGGTTCGGGCTTATGTCCCAATGAAATTTGACAAATATATTTTAAGTATTCGAATTGGGTATAATTTAAGTGCATCATACATCGTTGTTTAGACAAGATTTGGTTGGAGGAACGACCTTTTTCTTCCTAAATATTCATCGCACATTATTTTAGTTTGGATTAATAAATTAATTGGATTATGTAAATTTATAAGATATTTGCATTTAGGCCATTTAAGGAAAATGTCTTCTTCTCTTCTTCGGATGAGGTCAATTTCTCATTTATGACTGGAAAACATTTTCTTAGGTTTTATTGTTGTTCATTCATAAAAGAAAAGGATAGAAATAAGAGGGCTTTCTCAAAATGAACTTAAGCCTATATATTTAACATTTCGGTTGAGTCCAACCTTTTTATATTAACATTTGACTTGACCAAAACTGCCTTAAGCATGGAAAGTTAAAGCATCAACCTATGTTGTTGAGCTTGACCCTAGCTTGACAAGCTTCTAGCTGACCATTACTTGTTTACTATTGGGTTTCACTCATTTAAACTCATCATCGCACAAACCATCAAGCCCCAACTTTATAAGGCTCAAGTTGGCTTACTAGAAAGCTGATATGCTATGTGGAGTTAGTTGTAACATCCTTTAATATGGTATAGAGCTAAGTGTTCGGTCTGCTATGTTTGGGCACCCAACATTAATGCTTTGAGTCATTTGGCATATGGCTTATGTCGCGGTGAGAGAGTTATGGCGGAATGTTACACCATTAAGGAGAACTTACAGGGTACGACTTATGTGCTGAGGAAATTCTCCATAAAAAAATTGGACTTTCTGATGGAAAAGGAATTAATATCCTTTGATACGATATTAGAACTAGGTCCGTATTTAGGCCCCTTATCAGTGTTTCACAATCATTTGGCATATGGCTCATGTGTGTGAGCAAATGTGGGAATCTGAGAAAGTGTAAATGTGAGAATAATTGGTACCTCTAGAATAGGTGCCCTCTCGTATATTTATAATGTTTACATAGAGTATAGACTATATACATAATAAGAGCAATGGGTCCAATATGTACAATTATAACCACTATACATTATAACATCTCCCCTCAACCGAAGCAGGAGATAAACGAATGTAAAGGTTGTGTCTGAATAGAAGAAAGAGTTGCCGCGGTAGATTCTTAGTAAAGATGTCAGCTATCTGTTGTGATGAAGGAATGTGCAGAACCCGAACAAGACCCATGTGGACTCGCTCTCGAACGAAATGAATATTGATCTCAATATGCTTGGTGGAAATGTGCTGCACAAGATTAGTGGACAAGTATATAGCTAAGACATTATCACAATAAAGTAAGGTAGCGCGTGGAAGAAGAAGACCAAGCTCACCAAGAAGAAAGCAAAGCTCGCAGCACTCAGAGATGGCATTTGCAACCGCCCTATACTCGACCTCGGTGTTGGAGCGGGAAACTATAGGCTTGCATTTAGAATACAAAGAAATAATGTTACCTCCTAAAAAAACGCAAAAACCAGATGTGGATCGGCGAGTATTAGGACATCCAGCCTAGTAGGCATCAGAGTATGCCACAAGTTGATCCACACGAGAAGGGGAAATGATTAATCCATAGTCAATGGTGCCCTTGATGTACCTGAGAATGCGTTTAACTGCCATCCAATGAGGTAAACGCGGAGCATGCATAAACAAGCATACTTGTTGCGCAGCATAAGAGATATCGGGGCGAGTGAAAGTAAGATACTGAAGAGCCCCAACTGTAGATCTATATAAGGTAGGATCGGGCATGAGATCGCCATCATCTATTGAAAGTTTAGACTTGGAATCTGTAGGTGTAGCCACGGGCTTGTAGGAAAGCATGTTGGTCTTATCAAGCAGATCGTAAGCATACTTGGACAGAGATAAGAAAAGACCATTTGAAGAGTGAGAAACCGAGATCCCAAGAAAATAATTAAGGCGACCCAAATCTATCATGTCGATTTCAGAACATAGAGAGCGAAGTATAGCTTGAAGGAGCATAGCAGAAGATGCAGTAAGAACTATATAATCCACATAAACCAACAGTATAACCATGTCACTGCCACAACATAAGACAAATAATGATAAATCAGACTTAAAGCCGGTGAAGCGAAGTGTGTGGAGAAAAGTAGCAAAGCGAGTGTACCACGCCCGGGGTGCCTGCTTAAGACCATAAAGAGACTTGTTTAACTTGTAAACATGATCAGGGAATTGAGAATTGATGAAACCAGGAGGTTGCTTCATATAAACCTCTTCATTAAGATATTCATTCAAAAAGACATTCTTAACATCAAGCTGATGAATAGGCTGGTGGGAAGTAGCTAGAGCTAGAACCGTGTGAACTGTAGCGGGCTTAACAACGGGACTAAAAGTTTTACCATAGTCAATGTCATACCCTTGTGTGAAACCTTGTGCAACCAATCAAGCTTTGTATCGTTCAACTTCACCTGTAGAAGTTTGCTTAATGCGATAAACCCATTTAGAGCCAACAATGTTACCGGATCCCATTAGAACTCCGAAGTTAAGCGTGCTTGGGCGAGAGTAGTACCAGGATAGGTGACCTCCTGGGAAGTCCTCACCCTCAGGTTGGGGCATTGGGAAACAGCCTTTCTTCAGGTTAACACCCTGAAGGGGGAAGGCTGCGTACATCCGCCCCCCCTAGATCCTGCGTGGGCGAAAGCCCTTGAGGCACCGGGTATGTTCCTTTTAATGTTACCATGAGCAGGTGGAGGAACACGATCCCATGTATGATTTCGAATAAGAGCATTATATTCATCAAGCATTGTCTTCTTCCAATTATCTTCTGTAAGAGCCTGCTTATAGGGGAAAGGAACCTCGGGCAACATATTATGAGCAAGCATAGAAGGTTTAAGAAGAGGTTTCACAATACCAGCTTTTGAACGTGTGACCATAGGATGAAGAGATCCAGATGTGTCATCCCGAGTCTGGCATAGTGTGGACGACTCAACTTGGATGGGCGGAGGAGAAGGCATCGGTATGTGAGCCCGAGGCGGTGCACCCTCTACTGAAGGAGTTGCAGGGGACGCGGTAGTGGTGTCCGGCAGCGGTGGAGCCGACATGAGCGGCGGTGCTGGAGTGCTACCGGCAAAGGGAGAAGAAGCAAGAGATGATGCAAACACCTGATAGGGACGAGTCATCATAGCTTGAGAGAAGGTACCCAACCGAGCGAATGGAAAATCTGTTCCATCAAATACAGCATGCCTCGAAATAATGACTTTGTTAGTGGAGGGATCTAAACATCCGTAACCCTTACGATTCGATGGATATCCCAGGAAAACACACAAAGTAAAACGAGGAGCAAGTTTATGTGGAGCAGTAGCACTCAAATTGGGATAGCAGGCGCTCCCGAAAACACGAAGGTGATCATAATTAACCTTTTGTTTATATAAGCGTTGATATGTGATCTTTTTCTTAATAGCTGTAGAGGGTAATAAATTTATAATATGAGTAGCAGCAAAAACAACTTCAACCCAATACTCTAGTTGCATACAAGCTTGAAAAAGAAGAGATCGTATCATTACCAATAGTTCTGTGCCTACGTTCAGCCTTCCCATTTTGTTGGGATGTATGAGGGCATGAGACTAGACTAAGAATACTTCGTTACATAAAAAGTCCATAAAAATCATGATTAATGTATTCAGTTCCATTGTCACACTGAAATTGTTTGATGTCCACACCAAACTGATTTAAGACGAGATTACGAAATTGAAGAAACAAATCGAACACCTCAGATTTAGAACACATTGGGTAAATCCACACAAATTGAGAATAATCATCCAAAAATAACAAGTAATATTTATAACCGCTGAAACTAAAAACAGGTGATGTCCATACATTGGAATGAACAATGTCAAAAGGATGCGTAGTACTAGAAACAGATTTCTGAAAAGGCAAATGACTATGCTTACCTAGTTGGCAAGCATGACACAAACTAGACTCTAAAGGACTAGAACAAGAAATAAATTTTTGCTTGATTAATGATGACAAAACGGGCTCTCCTGGATGGCCTAAGCAATGGTGCCAAAGAGAAGAGGAGACTCGTGAAGCAACGAATGATGTAGTGATGGTAGGTGATCCTGGTACTGTAAAGAGAGGCCCCGGACTGGCACAACGGATGATAGTTGACTTCCATTTAGGATCCTTGACAGAAAAACCAAAATAGTCAAATTCAAGAAGACAATAGTTATCTAAACAAAATTGGCGAACGGAAAGTAAATTTTTGGAGAGGCCAGGAACAAATAGAACTTTGTTTAAACCAAAGCGACCTACAGGAGTAGATATGAAACAGGACCCAATACCAGCAATAGAGAGACAAGCACCATTATCGACTAAAATTTTATCAGACCCGGTATACGGAGACAATGACGTTAGGATACCTGGATTATTTATCATGTGGGAGGAGGCCCTGCTATCCATGACCCAAGAGGGGTCAAGAGTAGGGGTGGAATAATATTGTGGAGAGAACTGACTTGCATCAAAACCTGGGTAGAAACCATCGCTAGTGGTATGAACATTATTTGCAAGATGAAATTGTGGATTAGAAACGTTACCACACGAAGGAGCAGAACCAAATGGAGGAGGCCGATATTGCCCATTTAACTGCGGGATAAATGGCATGTACAGCATCCCCCTATAATTCTGACCCCACATATTCGGCATCCACTAATTTCCATAAACACGACTGTTTCTACCACGACCATGACCATTACCTCGACCTCCACGACCGTGACCATTACCTTGGCCATTACCATATTGATATCCAAAATCGGACTGCTGTTGTTGAGTGGGAAAGGTGGCCAGCTGGGGTGCTGTGTGTGCATTCGGAGGACCGGCCGCTAGGAGAACGAGTACCTGCATTGGCATTTTTAAGGCGAGATTCTTCATTCAACAACATAGATCTAGCCTCAATAAAAGACAGAAGGGAACACGAGATGTAATATATGTACACATAGCACTAAAATCTTTTTCATCAGACAGACCATCCACAGCGGCTAGAACCATATCACCATCAATAATAGAGGCATTGACAGACTTAAAATTATCAGCCATAGATTTAATCTTTGTGAGATAGGCTAACATGGAGAGATTACCTTTCTTAATATTTGTTAATTCACGTTTAAATTGGTGATAGAACCCCAAAGCGATGGAGCAGTTACATCATCATCAGTATCACACACAACACTAGCAAGGTCGGGAGAGATAGTACCAAGTATCCAGGAGATGAGAAGATTATCAATCTGTCTCCAATAGTGATAGTGGGGATTTGATACAGCAGGTTGAGAGGAGGTGCCATCAGGGTGATCATCCACAACATAACCTCTATAGACAGAGAGAAAAGATCAGCACCATACAAGATATGTGGAGGGATCGTTCAGATCGAGTGTGGAAGAAATTGGATGTCTAATATTTGAGACGCTAAACAGGGGGGGAGCGATGGACTGTCGGCGGGAGGGGGTTGCACGGCATCAATGGGGAGCCGTGGTGGAGGAAGTTGCGTCTGCCATGAGAGAGAAGGGGCGGCATCGTCCGCTAGGGTTGGGGTAGGGACAGCGGCGGCGTCCGCTAGGGTTGGGGAAAAAAAAGAAAAACGGCTAGAATTTGCCTTATTTTTACAAGAGAGCTAGGGTTAATTCTGATGCTATGAGAAAGTGTAAATATGAGAATAATTGGTATTCCTAGAATAGGAGCCCTTTCGTACATTTATAATGTTTACACAGAGTATAAACTACATACATGATAAGCCCAATGGACCTAATATATACAATTATAACCTACTATGCATGATACTCTAACGGAATCCCACATTGTCAAAGAGTGCTTGCATAGTCCAAGTTATGCCGTGACAACTTTCTTTCCTTAGGTAGCCGGTTTTTTTAGGTCTAGTCAGTTCTAAAATCCCTTGGTAAAGTATTAGAGGTAGGCCTAATTGCCGTATTTCAACACTAACATAATAATTTGTCTTTTGGCTTGCATTGCGTGAGGGGACCTGTTAAAATCTCATATTATTTGGGAGTGGTTGTATGGATCAGCTTATATGGTGAGAATATTCTTCTTTTAGCACATCAATTTTCTAAAACGATTTAGGTCCAATATCCTTTTAAAAAACCTACTTTAGACCTAAGAGGGTACCAATACGCAAGCACAGGATCCCGTTAGAACTCCGAAGTTAAGCGTCTTTGGGCGAGAGTAGTACTAAGATGAGTGACCTTCTGGAAAGTCTTCGTGTTGCACCCCTCAGGTTGGGGGTTCTTGGAAACAGCTTCTCTTCAGGGTAGCACCCTGAAGGGAAAAGGCAGCGTACATCAACCCCCCCAAACCCTGCTTAGGCGGGAGCCCTTGAGGCACTAGGAATGTTGCTATTATCCTTTTAAAAAATCCACTTTAGACCTTTATTTATTTATTCTGGAAACCTTTCTATTTGACTAATACTATGAAACATGAATCCGGTGTCTTGACAACCATTTTAGCTCACCTTAGATATACTTTTCCTTTTCTTGTGTACTCCATCGTCAGGAGCATTTGTTGGATATGTAAGATGGGATGATATAAGAGGATTTGAATTTAGGACCTTTTGTTTTAGGATCTTAATTTTTGTAATATTTTACCATTAAATTAAGAACTCTTTAGCAACAGGTGTAGAGCTCCCCTTATATCAAAAGTGCCGTGTATATAAATGGTGCAAACTTTCTAAGATACTAAAGAGCACCTACATCATGTATTAGCCCTTCATATGGGGGCTCTCTATAATAGGATGGTGCTGTATAATACGGAGTCTTTGTCTCGTTTTGAGATATTTGTTTTATCATAGATTTGTGTTTGTTATTAAAAATTCTCTTCAAGAAAAATTTAAGTAATTGATATATTTATTGAGATATTTGTATTCTTGTAATCATATGTTATATGTCACGAACCTAGGGTTTGGTTACGGTTTGATAGATTTTAGGGTTTAGATGAGATAGAAAAATTGAGAAATAGAATATGGGATGAGGAAGAAATAGAGTTTAGATGAAAAGAGAATAATAAGATGAGAAAGATAAAATAATTCATATATTTCGTTGCATTGGATGATTCAAATGATAACAAGTACATCAATATTTATAATAGTGGCAAAACCCTAGCCGTGCTCTACTAATGCCAAAACCCTAGCCGCAAGGCATTACATAAACCCTAGCCGCCACTCTTGCAAAACCCTAATACTTACCTAGCAAGCAACACCAAATAAGGAAATACTAGAAAAGAAAAGTATAGTAATAATATCATGCATAATATCAAATATATAAATATAATATCTAAAATAATCCTAAAGTAATTCTTCACCAAATTAGCCAGCCTTGCGCACCAAGTATAGGTCATGACATTATATTAGTATTTTTTGTATAAAAGTAGTTAAATTATTACAAAATTAATCAAATTCTAATAAAGGGTATTTAAGTGATAAAATATTCAAACATTAAGAGACCTTATTGTATATATATTGAAATATTAGGACACTTAAGTGCAAAATATTCAAATCTAAGGGATGAGTATTTTATCCATATTTATAGAGGGCTGAAATATTGGGTGGTGTAGCATTTGGATGGCATATCCAAAGGACCAAAGCATCTACCCAGCAAACTGAAAACAGAACAAGTATCATCCCTCTTGCAAGAGTCCAAAATTTTTAAAGAATATCCTGAACTCCACGACGCTGCGTTTTGATGCGGTTGACCGTTTCTGTCACTTGAACTTTATTCAATGGCCTTTAATTGTTGTGTATTTTTTCTTTTAATCTTAACATTAGTTTATGTAAAATTTGAAATATTAGAGTCTTGTTTTTGTGGTAGGAGGCAAGTGAGGGAATAAAGTGTTGCTTTAGGCCAAGCTGTTTGAAGTTCGATTCCTCTCTTGAACCTCTCCCTAAGGAATCCTTCACTTAACTGACTTCTGTCGTGTCTGGGTCGCTGCATGGGTCAGGGTTTATCAGGTAACCGGGTTCCTCATTAGCCAAAAAATTCGAAGCAATAGGTTATGATTAGAGATTGTAATTATAAAATTTCATAGAGGATGAGACACCTATTTGAGTCTTATGGTTTTTTCCTCTAGTTAAAAAATGGTTTCTAAGCAAATCTTTTGTGTGTTGTTTTCTTATTGTTTTTTTGCTTCCATTGAGCTTGATCTGTGAATTTTTCCCAACACATAGATGTATACTTTTAGGGGTTTATATGAGCTGAGTCCGAGCTCATTGGTCTTGAGGCTCTACTTGTCCACTTTTAGTTTGGTTTGAGCTCCGCTCCGCTAGTTTGAGCTTGATCCTAGTTCATCAAGCTCTGAGCGAATTTCTTTTTAGTTAAAGTCGTTTAAACTCCGATTTAAATTTGTTTAGACTCGAGAGATTATGAGCTGAAGCTCAGCTTACCAAGCTAAAGGTGTGAGCTTGCTTGGCTCATGCTCATAACAAGTAGACCCTTTTGAGCTTTATTGCAAGTCAACTCAGCTCATTTACACTACTAGCTACTCAATCCCTTGCCAATGGTGTTATTATTGGCATTTTGGTGTAGGAAATTTATTTTAATCTCATCTCTTTGCACGATCAATTGAATTTTTCATGGATCAAGGCTTTTGATTTTTTTTTTTTTAATAAATATGTTAGGAAAATTATCATTTAAGTACTCGGAGGTTTGATTATTTATCACCTAAGTACCTTGACAACAACAATAACAACAAACCCAATGCTACTAAGGGCTCCGGCAGAAGCAGGCTTGGGGGGGTAGATGTACTCAGTTTTCCCCCTTCCGGGAAGCTGTTTTCGAGGACCCTCAACCTGAGAAGCTGGTTCGCAGCATAAAGTATGGTGGCATGGCAGTAAGAGAGCAATAAAGCATGAGCATGGCAAAACATAAGCCGAGCAATTACAAACAAACTCAAAGCAAGCCAAACATTTGGCAAGTAGACAACTAATAGGCAGATAAAACACCAATTGCCGGTAAGCGGCTAAGTAGAAATCAAATGCCAAGTTGGCAAGTAGCGAATCATGAGAGCAAGTACGCTACATAAGTGCGCTAAAAAGAAGTTAAAGGCCTAGCACTAATAAGCTAGACTATCCTACTCCAAACTGCTACATCTACTACCCCTATGCTAGCCCACCATTGGGCTCTATATAAGGCCATCTCCTCCCGAAGGTTTAGGTGGGTGAGGTCTTGTCGGATCGTCTCCGGCCATCTCTTCTTTAACCTGCCTCTCCCTCTCCTACCTAGCGTAGTATGGGGCTGTTCGCATCTTCTGACTAAAGCGTTGATCGGTCTCCTTCTAACATGTCCGAACCACCTCAAACTTTTCTCCCTCAATTTATCTTCAATGGAGGCTATGCCCAATTCGCCTCTTATGATGTCGTTTCTGATCCTATTATTCCTTGTGTGTCCGCACATCCACTGCAGCATTCACATCTTTGCCAC
Source organism: Simmondsia chinensis (assembly GCA_018398585.1). NCBI lineage: Eukaryota > Viridiplantae > Streptophyta > Magnoliopsida > Caryophyllales > Simmondsiaceae > Simmondsia > Simmondsia chinensis. The sequence goes on along the minus strand of JAGTTD010000002.1, from coordinate 37,155,397 downwards.
CTTCATCTTTTGTGTATGCTGTTGTTTTATCGCCCTACGCTCTGCTCCATATGACATGGCCTGCCTCACTACCGTCCTATAGTATCTTCCCTATAGCTTTAAGGGAAACTTTCTATCGCAAAGTACCGCGGAGGTCATCCTTCATTTATACCATCCCAATTTAATTCGGTTGTTGACATCCTCGTCAACTTCGCCGTTTTGCTGTATCATGGAACCCAATTATTTGAAACTCTCTTTCTTCGATATGGCATCAGATCCAATCTTGACGTCTTCTCTGCTAGGCGTGGTGGAGGGATCGAACTTAAATTCCATGTACTCGGTCTTGGCTCTGCTTAGTCGTAAGCCCTTCGACTCTAGTGCCCTTCTCCACAGTTCCAATTTGTCATTTACCTCTTCCTGCGACTCCCCCACCAACACTATGTCATCTGCAAAAAGCATGCACCAAGGTACACTACTTTGGATGTGCCTAGTGAGCTCATCCATAACCTAACTACCTTGACATTTCAATATATACAATGAAGTACCTTGAGGTTTAAATTTTTTATCACCAAGGTACCTTATGTAGGAATTTGATGAATATTTGTACGAATCTGTCCAATTTTACATAATTATGCTAATATCCATGAGTCATATCAATGTTTTAGGTAAAACTTCAACGAATTAAGACAAAAAAAAATACCGAATTTTGATGCTAACTACTTATATACTATAAAATTCATGTGTCGCGTTAGCATTTTTTTTGGTAAAAAGGCTTCGAATTCTAATGAAAATATTTATGTATTTTAGGAATTGTGTTCCAATTTAGCATTTTTTAATCAAAATTTATCAAATTTTGATAAAATGGCACCTAATTAGTAAAAGTTTAAAACTTCAAGATACCTGAGTGATTAAATTTCTAATCTCAAAATACCTAATTATATATATTGAAATATTATGGTATTTAGGTGACAGATAGTTAAACCTTAGGACATTTAAGTAATAATTTCTCAAAATATTATTAATGCATAAAGGTAAAAAATAAAAATAAAAATAAAAATAAAAATGAGATTAATTAAATGAAATTTTCTAACATGTGTCCTAAGGGCATATGTTAAAATGTATTAAATACAGCATTTTCTTGCATTTGATTGGCTAAATAGTGTATTAAATACACTATTTTTTTATATTTGTATTTGGCTAATCAAATACAAAAAAATAATACAATTAATGCACCTTAAATATGTCCTTAGGACACATATTAAAAAGACCGGAATTAAATATAAATTTTTTTGAAAAATAATGGTGTCGTTGCATTGGATGTGGAGCTATAATTGACGCTTAGATGGACATGACCACTCACCTGGACGTTACTTGACTTTTTTGTCAAATTAACCTACTTTTAAAAAAAATTTAGGATTTTGACTCATTTATAAAAATATTTAGAAAACTAACCCACTTTATCAGAAAAGGTAAAAGGCGCCGTTTGAAACGGCGTTTTGTTATGAAAAAACATATTATATATACATTTTTTTTAATTATTCATTTTTGATTTTTTTTATTATTTAACTAGAATATAAAATTTGCACTCGTTATTTATGTAAGATTCCCACCCGTGACCCCTGTGGCACCCTTACATCCTCTTTTAATATCCTCTACCTTTGTAAATACAACTATTTTACCCCTATTTTCAAATTATTTATTTTTGAATTTGTTATATTCTCATCAAAACTCTTTTTTTTTTCTTGTATTTTCGCTCACACGTGATAGTATTATAATTTTTTCTAATGTAGTTTTTTTCTATAATCTAATATCATATTGTTATATATCCCCTACTTCTTATTTAGATTATAAATATTTTGAAGTGAAATTCAAATTTTTGAATATTTATAAATTTTTTATATATTTAAAATATTATTAGAAAATTATTGTTATATTATGGTGTGATAAATCTTTTACGTTAATATTTTATGCAATTAGTTTAATATATTATAATTATTTTTAAACTGAAATTTAATATTAGTCAAAATTATTTCACATTGGTTTAATATTATTTACATGACATAAAATATTAATGTAGTTATCGGTAAAAGTTATTATATAATAAATTATATAAATTATATTATATAACAATAAATTTATAACATATCAACTAGCAAAATTAATAAGTATAATTAAACCAATTTATAATAATACAATAATATATATTATTAAATTAATTATATATTGCATTAAATATAATATTAATTGAACTAATTGCATAAAATATTAACATACAAAATTTAGCACACAATAAAATAACAATAATTTTCTAACGATATTTTAAATATATAAAAAATTTATAAATATAACATATTTAAAAAATATTTTAAATATTTTTAATATAAATAGTAAGTAGGAGATATGTAACAACATGATATTAGATTATAGATAATATCTACACTGAAAAAGATTATAATATTAACTCACATATGAGTGAAAATACAAGGGAAAAAGAGTTTTGATGAAAGTATAATAAATTTAAAGCTACATATTTTGAAAAGTGAGATGAATATGAAATAAGGGTAAAATGGTTGTATTTACAAAGATAGAGGATGTTAGAAAAGGTGTCAAGGGTGCTAAAGGATTTACGGGTGGGAATCTTACATGAATAACAAGTGCAAATCTTACATTCTAATTAAATAATTAATAAACAAAAAATTAAAAATTAAAAAAAATAATATGAGGCTCCATTTCGGACCGCGTCTCTCGGTTTTCTATAAGAACGCACCGTTTCAAACGGTGCCTTTTCCCTTTTTCTGACAAAGTAGGTTAGTTTTCTAAATATTTTTATAAATAGGTCAAAATTTTAAAGTTTTTTTGAAAGTAGGTTAGTTTGACAAAAAAAGTCATGTTACTTACTGGTCAGGTTCGGCTCATTGTTGACTGTTTTTTGTAAAATAGCACAATTAAAAAAATATTTAAAAAATTGGCACATTTTTAAAAATATTTAGTAAAATGACACACTTTACTGTTCATCACCTGTTGTACGCCATCTGAAAAGATTACAATGACAAGCCACAAGCTGCACGACATTTGAAACGTCGCGCAACCGTTGTACGACATCTGGGGTGTCGGCCATCGTGCAACGGGTGTCACCCCCACCCTTCACACGTAGCGCAACGGAAATAATATGAATTTAAATTTTGATATTATATAATCTCGAATTTCACTTTAGATTAAAGATTGGGAGGTGGAGGTGGGTGACGGTGGTGGTGGTGGGTGGGTTGAGATTTGAGATTGGGAGGACAGAGAGTGATGGGTGGAGAGAGAGAGAGAGAGATGGGTGGTGATTTTAAATACATTGGTGGTGATTTTAAGTGCATGAGTGATGATTTTGAGCACTAGTGGATAAGTGGTGAATTTGAGTACATGGGTGGTGATTTGAGATTGGGAAGAGAGAGAAGATAATGGGTGGAAAGAGAGAGAGAGATGGGTGGCAAGGCGGAGGTTGGTGGAGATAGCCGGAGATGGGTGGGGGTGGAGGTGGTTGACGGTGGTGGTGGCAGTGGTGGGTGGGTTGAGATTTGAGATTGGGAGGAGAGAGAGTGTGATGGGTGGAGCGAGAGAGATGAGTGGTAATTTTGAGTATATAAGTAGTGATTTTGAGTATATGAGTGGTATTTTGATGATTTTGAGTACAATTATGGTCAATTTGAGTATATTATTGGTGATTTGGAGTATATGGCTTGTGTGTCGACACACCCAATTGTGTGTCGACACACAAGCCATGTATTCCAAATCACCAATAATGTACTCAAATTGATCATCATTGTATTCAAAATTCCTGTGTGTCAACACACAAGCCATGACTCCAAATTATCAATAATGTACTTAAATTGACAATCATTGTACTCAAAATCACCACTTATGTACTCAAAATCACCACCCATCTCTCTCTCTCCTCCCAATCTCAAATCTCAACCCACTGACCGCCACTACCGTCACCGACCGCCACCACCGTCACCGACCTCCACCCCCAATCATCACCGGCTACCGCCACCAACCTTCGCCCTGCCACCCATCTCTCTCTCTTTCTTTCCACCCATCACCTTCTCTCTCCTCCCAATCTCAAATCACCACCCATGTACTCAAATTTACTACTTATGTACTAGTGCTCAAATTTACCACCCATGTACTCAAAATCACAATCCATCTCTCTCTCTCTCCTCCCACTCTCAAATCTCAACCCACCCACCACCACCATCGTCACCCATCACCACTAACCTTGAAGTAGTAGAATCCCAGATGTTGCACTCCATCTGAGATGTCGTGCAACACATCTCAGATATTGCACGACATCCCAGATGTCATGCAACGGTGTTGTGCGATATCTGAGACGTCGTGCAACTGGTGGCTTGTCATTGTAATCCTTTTCAGATGGCGTGCAACGGGTGATGAACAGTAAAGTGTGCCATTTTGCTAAATATCTTCAAAAAGGTGCCAATTTTCTAAATATTTTTTATAATTATGCTATTTTGCACAAAAAAGTATTCATTGTTTAACTCAACTTTTTTCTTCTCTAAAAATATAAGAAGAATGCTAGATTTTCTAATTAGAGCTAAAAAGATTTAACAATTCATATTGAATTATCAAATAAATTGCATATAAACTCCCTCTTTTGATATCTTTGAACTTTGTCAATTCGAACCTAATACAGTCATTTTATATGTTGCTTCATTTTCTTCACGAAAAAAAAAAAAAATTGAAACACTCTGCATTTACCAAACTATTCATATGTATGATTTACATTTGGAGCTTGCAAGTGTGATTAGGGATGACAATGGGACAGGGTGGGTATTAAGGATACCTCTTTTATATCCTTACCTTCCACCCTACCCATTCCTATCATAGTTATGAAGTGAATACCTAAACCCGTGGAAGCGAGGACAGACTCATACTCATACCCATACCCACCGTAATGTGGTTACAAAACAATTATCTATATGGTACAATAAAAGAAGGTGCAAAAGTGAATCCCACATCGGTGGGACAACATAAGAAATGCTAACTTATATACCTAAGGAGCTACTTTATCCATTGCGAATTGATTTTGGGATGGAACTTTACACTCGCCTGTATTGGTTATTTAATACTATTTTAAAAAATTAATTATATTTTTATAACATTGATAAATAATTTAGATAATTAAATTTAAGCATGTATTTTTTTAATTTCAAAGTTAATTAGATACAAAATTAATCATGTATGGTAGGTAAAAGGTCGGGCAGGTACCCCTAGCCCATACCCGCTACTTGTCTCACTTATATCAATACCCGCTCCAATCAGAGCAGGTCACCTGCGAGTAACGAGTTTTACCCGCCCATCGTTATGCCCAAAAGCGATATTATTTTTCATTTGTATTTTTTTTGATCTTCAAGAAATTAGAAGTCCAATTTTGAGAAAGGATTTTTTTATTTTTTATTTTTAATTTCAGTTTAAAGTTTTTAGTTTTTCGAATTAAAAATTGGGAAATCACCCCCTTTAGACCCCTCAGCCCCCATTTAACCATAAATTGACCCTATTAACCCTAAATAGACTCTTTTCGATAAAAATGCCCTCCTACCTCACGCCCCCAACCCGTCCTCTCTCTCTCCCATTTTCTCTCCTCATTTAATGCCCAGCCGTTTACTTTACCCCCTTCCCCCTCCATTTTCTCTCTCCTCATTTAATGCAAAAATATATATTTTTACTTTATGTCATGTAACTTGCTTCTCACTCTCTCCCTCTCTTCTCACTTCCCGCCCATTTTACTCACCCCTTATTCACCCTTCTTTGTTATTTTTCTCTCAATCTGAATACCCCAAGCTCCATTTTTTTCATCCTCCATGTGTCGTTCTGCTACATTGGGCCCTCGGAAGAAGAAGAAGAAGCCCTGGTAAGATCGTGTTTGAAGCTTCGTGGCATTGCTGTAGGTTCAAGGTTGAGTCGTTACACACATTTCACGGTTTTCAGATCAGATATTGAAGGTAAAATGATCATTTGTTGACATTGTCGTTAATGTAACCTTGTCGTATGAGGTCGGTGTGTTACAAGTCATTTATGGTTTATGATTGGTTTAAATGATGTATTATAACTTTCTTTTGGTGTGTTTGAACTCATTAGTAGTGTATGATTAATCATACACCGTGTATGATAGGTTTAAATGGTGTATTCTCATGTTGTGTTGGGGTTTTTCAAGTCGTTAATGGTGTATGATCAATCATACACCGTGTATGATAGGTTTAAATGGTGTGAAATCAACTTGTTTAGGCGTGTTTCAAGTAATTAAGGGTGTATGATCAATCATACACCGTGTATAATAGGTTTTAATGGTGTGAAATCAACTTGTGTTAGTGTGTTTCAAGTCATTAGTGGTGTATGATTAATCGTACACCGTGTATGGTTGCTTTTAATGACGTAAAATGAACTTATCTAGGTGTGTATCAAGTAAACATTGGTGTATGATCAATCATACACCGTGTATGGTTGCTTTTAATGATGTAAAACGAACTTATCTAGGTGTGTATCAAGTAAACATTGGTATATGATCAATCTTACACCGTGTATGATTGGTTTTAGGGGTGTGAAAATAACTTATTCAGGTGTGTTTCAAGTAATTAGTGGTGTAGGATTAATCATACACCGTGTATGATAGGTTTAATGGTGTGAAATCAACTTGTGTTAGTTTGTCTTGAGTCATCAGTGGTGTGTGATTAATCATACACCTTGTATGGTTGCTTTTAATGCTGTAGTATGAACTTATCTAGGTGTGTATCAAGTAAATAGTGGTGTATGATCAATCATACACCGTGTATAGTTGGTTTTAAGGGTGTGAAATTAACTTATTCAGGTGTGTTTCAAGTAATTAGTGGTGTAGGATCAATCATACACTGTGTATAATAGGTTTGAATGGTGTGAAATCAACTTGTTTAGGTGTGTTTCAAGTAATTAGTGGTGTATGATCAATCATACACAGTGTATGATAGGTTTTAATGGTGTGAAATCAACTTGTTTAGGTGTGTTTCAAGTAACTAGCGGTGTATGATCCATCATACACCGTGTATGATATGTTTTAATGGTGTAAATCGACTTATGTTATTGTGAGTTAAGTAAGCAAGTGGTGTATTATTAGTCATACACCGTGTATGATTAGTTTTTATGGTGTAAAAACTTGTGTTAGTGTGTTTTAAGTAAAGAGTGGTGTATGATTAGTCATACACCGTGTATGATAGGTTTTAATGGTGTGAAATCAACTTGTTTAGGTGTGTTTCATATAAATAGTGGTGTATGATCAATCATATACCGTCTATGATAGGTTTGAATAGTGTGAAATCTACTTGTTTAGGTGTGTTTGAAGTAATTAGGGGTGTATGATCAATCATATATAGTGTATGATAGGTTTTAATGGTGTGAAATCAACTTGTTTAGGTGTTTTTCAGGAAATTAGTGGTGCATGATCAATCATACACCGTGTATGATATGTTTTAATGGTGTGAAACCAACTTTTGTAGATGTTTTTTAAGTAATTAGTGGTATATGATCAATCATACACCGTGTATGATTGGTTTTATTGGTGTGAAATCAACTTGTTTAGGCGTGTTTCAAGTAATTAGGGGTTTGTGATCAATCATACACCATGTATGATATGTTTTAATGGTGTGAAATCAACTTGTTTAGGTGTGTTTCAAGTAATTAGAGGTGTATGATCACTCATACACGGTGTATGATTAGTTTTAATGGTGTAAAACTAACTTATGGAGATATTTTTTAAGTAATTAGTGGTGTATGAGTGGTTTTATTGGTGTGAAATCAACTTGTTTAGGCGTGTTTCAAGTAAGTAGGGGTGTATGATCAATCATACACCCTGTATGATAGGTTTTAATGGTGTGAAATCAACTTATTTAGGTGTGTTTCAAGTAATTAGTGGTGTATGATCAAGCATATACCGTGTATGATTGGTTTTAACGGTGTATGATAGCTTTAAAAGGTTTGTGATGAACCTGTTTTAGTATCTTTCAAGTATAGAATGGGGCATATTAAACCATACACTGTGTATGATAGCTTCAAAAGGTGTATGATGAACTTGTTTTAGTGTCTTTCAAGTACAGAATGGGGTATGGTTTACCATACACCGTGTATGATAGCTTTGAATGGTCTATGATGAACCCGTTTTGGTGTCTTTCATGTATAGAATGTGGTATCCTTAACCATACACCGTGTATGATAGCTTTAAAAAGTGTGTGATGACCTTGTTTATGACTGTAACGCAAATCATACACCATGTATTCTTTCTTAAAGTGGTGTAATACCACGCTGTGTTGGTGTGTAATACCATGTTGTAGCTGACATGTAATACCATGCTTTGTTGGTGTGTGTTAAGTCATGTAGTTAGTGGTGCATCATTAATCATAGACCGGGTATGATGGGTTTAAATTCTATAAAATCATTTGCATTGGTGTGTTACAGGTTTTTAGCTTTGTAGCTTTACATATACACAGTCTCTGTTAGGTGTTATTGGTGTATTATGGTTTTAAACCAATCATACACCGCTTATGAGTGGTTTCAATGCTGTACTTCCATTCCACCCTAGTGTGTTTCATGTCATTATTGCTTTGATATCATGTTGTTTTCTTGCCCACAGTAATGGGTGATGTTGTTGTTGCATGCGTTTTGTACGGTGGCCACTTTAAGGAGAGGGCAGAGTACGTTGGTGGAAAATTGGGTTGTTTTTTAGTGGATGAGAAAACTGACTTCGCTGGTTTGCAAAGGACTGTGGCGGAGGTGATTGGTGCTCAGTTGGATGCGGGCTCAAAGATACATTTTCAATTTTTCACCGCCGTTCAGGCCGCGCCCTTGTACGATGTCGTTGATAATAGGTCAGTTATGTTTTGGAAGGCACTAGCCAAAGAAGATAGGGCGAAGCATACTTTGATCGTAACTGTAGAGTCATCCGGTGACAGGAATCCTTGCTTCGATTGGCAACGGACTCCCATTCAAACAATTCTCGATGGTGACGAGAACAGTGGCCGTTCGCACCCTGAGGTTCCCGAGACTTCTGGTGGATGTATGGATGCTGGGATGGAAGAAGCAGCCCGCGTAGATGCATCTGAAATCGATTTGGACATGCCTACTGTAACGGTTGCGGCAACAATAATAGGTGGAGATTGGGAAAATTCCAATCAAAGTGCATGGGACAATTTGGACAATATCAATTTATCCCAAGTGCGACCGACTGTACCTGAATCATCACCTCCAGAGGGGCACACTTACGAGCATCGTAATATTTCCCCTGAAGACCCTCTGATTGTCGAACCTGCAGTGGAACGGAATGCAGAACCCAGCGGTCAACCGAATGTCCACCCCGACATCCAAGCTGCTGGTGATCCTCGTTATGATGATGATGCTGGCTCCGCTGATGAGAGGAGCCGCATTGACGGGGTATATGGGCAGGGTAGGATGGTTGATGTAATCGAGGTGCATCAAGTATTTAAATCGAAGAAGGATTTGTTGACTAACCTAGGAGTAATTGCCATGAGGGAAAAATTTGAATTCAAGAGCTTCAAGTCTAACAAATCCTTAACGGTTATTCGTTGTGTGCAAGAGGGTTGCACATGGAGGGTTCGGGCTACGTGTCTAACAGATGGTGGGTATTGGATGGTTACAAAAGTTGAAAATAATCATACCCACCCTACCGATCTCACCATTGTTAGACACAGGCAGGCAACCAGTTGGGTAGTAGGGGAGTGCGTCCGTAAGAAACTTGTCAACCCCCGGAAGAGTGTTCAAGCCACGGGATGTCATAGATGACATCCGCAGTTGCTACGGTGTCGATATCAGCTACAGTGTTACATGGAGGGCGAGAGAGTTTGCATACGACAGTGTTAGATTAGGTACTGCCGAAGAGTCATATGCATTCTTGCCTGCGTATCTGCAAGTCCTCCAACAAACTAACCCGGGTACCGCGTTTTATTTACAGACAGATGACGAGAGCAGGTTTCAGTACCTCTTTATTGCGTTTGATGCTTCACTTAAAGGGTACTGGTTTTGCCGGCCTCTTGTAAGCATTGACGCAACACATCTGAAGGGAAAATACCGGGGTGTTCTGTTCATGGCCGTTTGCCACGATGCCAACCAGCAAATTTTCCCGATTGCTGTTGGTAACCGTGATTCAGAGAATGATGCATCGTGGCATTGGTTCCTCAGTAAATTGAAGGAAGTCATTGTGGAGCCTATGGGCCATGTCATTGTATCTGATAGACACCAAAGCATCCAACGAGCGGTGGAAGAAGTTTTCCCCAACACATTTTAAGGGCTGTGCATGTACCACTTGCTGAACAACTAAAAGGCCAAATTCAAGAGCAAAACGAAGCAGTTGGATCAGTACTACTACAAAGCAGCTAAAGCATACAACATTCAAGAGTTCCATAGTTTGTTTTTCAGTTTATGTTGTGCCGTACCCGGGGCTAAAGATTACTTGGAAGATGTGGGACTGGACAAGTGGACTCGTTCCCACTCCCCTTGTCGTCGGTACAACATAATGATGACAAATATTTCGGAATCCATGAATGCTGTATTGATCAAGGTGCGTGACTATGCAATTACTGCCCTCGTTGACGAGTTTAGGCTACTGTTGCAGAAGTGGTTTCATGACAGAAGAGCCAAGGCTGAAGCTTGAACCAGTATAATGTCCCCCGACGTCGAAAAGAAATTACAAGACATATTGAAATTATCAAGAATGATGACAGTAAGCTCCGTATAATTTATGATGCGTGCATGTTTTGCTAGTTTTTTGTTTAATTTATTTTTTATTTTTTTATTATTTTTACGCCATACAGATTTTGCGAGCTGATGATCATACTTTCGACGTCATTGATGGGGAGAAGAATTTCTGCGTAGATATGTCGCAGAGGACATGTACCTGCCGCAGGTTTCAGCTTGAGCAGCTTCCTTGTGAGCATGCGTTACCCATCGTACGGCACAGTCCTTATGGTCTGCACGACTTATGCTCGCCGTACTGTAGTAGAGAAAATGGTACGAGTCGTACAGAGGTGTCGTCTACCCGATGCCGCACATAAGTGATTGGCGTATCCCGCATGATGTAGCTGACATTAATCTTCTTCCACCTGACGTGCGAACCTCTTTTGGGCGGAGGCGGAAGAGGAGGATTCCGTCTGTCGGTGAGGAGTGTGTTCATCAAAGGTGTAGTCGGTGCAAGGAACACGGGCATAACCGATCCACGTGCAAGAATCCAATTGCTCTGCGTCCTAGTGCCGAAGGCACTTGGTCAAACTCCTGCGGTCCTTCTTCTCAAGTCCCTCCTTGACTGGTGTGACGTGTTGATGTATTTTTATTCTTTATTTATTTACATTCTTTATTTATTTTATTTTGTACAATGTAATTATTAATGACAGTTTTGTAGTATCCATACCGCATTGACAGGTGTGACGTGTTGATGTATTTTCAAATTATGTAATAAAATTTGTGAATGAAGTGTTTTGAAGTTGGTCCCAAATGTGTGTTATAAGTGTTTTGATATGATGGGTTAGTGTATTGGGATGTGTGTCGACACACATGGCTGTGTGTCCACACACATTCTTACAGAAACATGGATGCAGAGGTTTGTGTCGACACACAGAGCCCTGTGTGGAACCCTTGCTAAGTAGGATATACTGACTATCAAAAAGCATAGTTATTTCTTGACCTTGCTGAGTGGAGACACACTAGTTACCTACGTTCAGCTTCACCGGCTGATCATGATACATAAAGGGTTTTGCTTGATCACATACTTCTTTTAAAACCCGATTAAGCAAAACCCTTGATGAATCATGATCAGTCGGGAAGCTAAGCACAGGTAATTAGCAAGTCTCCACTTAGCAGTAAAACATCACTTCCTTGACATTGATCTTGACGTGTGAACCCTTGATGTAGCACGAAATTGAGGAACCGTGGATGTTTGGCTTCCTGGACAACTCCTCCATTTATAGGCAAAAGCATACAAGGTACAAATACAACGTGAGAACCGTGGGGGAGGAGTAGGATAAAGTAGGTGGTAGTTGAGGTTATTAAATGTCTTGCTTGGGTGTCAATTATGACCCCTGAACATTAAGTGTTCAACCCCCAATTACCCCAACTGGTTATTATCATCCATTTAAAACAAGAGCATTTATAATACACAACCTCACACTAGTCAGTGTGCTATGGACAATACAAAACTGTCATTAATAATGCACGTATATTAATAGCAATTACATTGTAATAAAAAAAAAATATTAGTGGTATACAATCAACTTATATAGGTGTGTATGAAGTAAATAGCAGTGTAAGATGAGTCATACATTGTGTATGATAAGTTTTAAATGTGTGAAAGAACTTATATAGGCATATTTCAAGTAATTAGTGCTGTATGACTTATTATACACGGTGTATGATTAACCATATGGGTGTAAAATCAACTTTTGCATATTTATTTCAAGTTTTGCTGGTATAATGGTGTTAAATCAGTAGTTATAAGTGTTTTTCAAGTTTAGATTGGTGTATGATGGGTTATATTGGTGTAAAATCAAGTTATATTGGTGTGTTTGAAATAAATAGCTGTGTAAGATGAATCATACACGGTGTATGATAAGTTATAAATGTGTAAAATCAACTTATATAGGTATGTATGAAGTAAATAGCAGTATAAGATGAATCATACACTGTATATGATAAGTTTTAAATATGTAAAATCAACTTATATAGGTGTGTTTCAAGTAATTAGTGCTGTATGACTTATCATACACGGTGTATGATGAGTTATATGGGTGTAAAATCAATTTTTGCATGTTTATTTCAAGTTTTGCTAGTATAATGGTGTTAAATCAGCAGTTATAAGTGTTTTTCAAGTTTATATTGGTGTATGATGGGTTATATTGGTGTGTTTGAAATAAATAGCTGTGTAAGATGAATCATACACGGTGTATGATAAGTTATAAATGTGTAAAATGAACTTATATAGGTACGTTTCATGTAATTAGTGCTGTATGACTTATCATACACGGTGTATGATGAGTTATATGGGTGTAAAATCAATTTTTTCATTTTATTTCAAGTTTTGCTGGTATAATGGTGTTAAATCAGCAGTTATAAGTGTTTTTCAAGTAATTATTGGTGTATGATGGGTTGTATTAGTGTAAAATGTACATACATAGGTGTGGTTGAAGTAAATAGCAGTATAAGATAAATCATACACGGTGTATGATAAGTTTTAAATGTGTAAAATCAACTTATATAGGTTTGTTCAAGTAATTAGTGCTGTATGACTTATCATACACTGTGTATGATACGTTTTAATAATCATGAAATAGTGAGGTTGTGTATTATCAATGAAATTATTTTAAATGGAGGAGACTGACCATGTTGGGGTAGTTGGGGGTTGAACATTGAATGTTCAGGGGTAATAATGGACTACCAAGCAAGACATTTAATAACCTCAACTACCACCTACTTTATCCTACCCCTCTCCCACGGTTCTCCCCATACACGGTTCCTCAATTTAATAACCTCAACTACCACCTACTTTGTACCTTGTATGCCTTTGCCTATAAATGGAGTGGTTGGTTAGGAAGCCAAGCATACACGATTCCTCAATTTCGTGCTATATCCAGCCGTTCTAATTGCTAATGTAAGTGGTTCTAGCAGTGGCAGTGGTGGGCCAGTGACAGCTGGGAGGCAGGAAGAGGTGGCACTTCTACATATCATATTTCATCAACGGTGTTTCAAGTAATTAGTGATGTATGATCAATCACACATGGTGTACGATATATGATGAGTTGTAATGGTGCGAAGTGCATCCGTATGATAAGGATCTTGAACTTTGTATGCATGCAGTGGGTGCACTTTACAGACAACATATGCAGAGGGACAACTGTAAGTGGTTTTAGCAGTGGCGGGGTGGGCCAGTAAAATATGTCCAGTTTGTCCTTTAAATTGTATGCAGGGTAATTTAAAGTTACATGTAGGCTAATATCACTACCCTATATCCCTAGTCTATAAACCTTTAAATTATGTATAACATGAAGAAATGTACAAAGAATTTCCTGCAACTGTTCACAATTCACGGTGTATGATAGTTTTAAATGGTGTGAAATCAACTCCTTTTAATGTGTTTCAAGTACTTAGTGGTATATAATAAATCATACACGGTGTATGATGAGTTTTAATGGGTAAAAATAACTTTTGCATGTATTTTTAAGTTTTGCTGGTATGATGCTGTGAAATCAACTTATATAGGTGTGTTTGAAGTAATTATTGGTGTATGATGAATCATACACCGTGTATGATGGGTTATATTGATGTGTTTGAAGTAAATAGCAGTGTATGATGAATCATACATGGTGTGTGATGAGTTTTATGGGTGTAAAATCAACCTTTATTAAGTGTTTTCTAATTAATAATTGGTTTATGTTGGGTTATATTGGGTTAAGATGAACTTATATAGGTGTAAAATCAACATATATAGGTGTGGTTAACGTAAATATTGGGATATATCGCTGTTCTGTATGAATGTGTGTCGACACACGTTCCCTGTGTGTCGACACACACCTTTGCACACATTATCTGTAGGAATGTGTGTCGCCACACCATCCCTGTGTATCGATACACATCGTAACACACTTCAAAAACACATCAAACACCAAGAACATACAATTGGGACCAATTTCGAAACACTTTCATTAACAATTTTCATTGCACAATTTGAAAATACATCAACATGAATATACAACAATATTTTGTTCAAAAAAAAAAGAATATACAACAATATGAAAATATACAATATTACATACACATCACAACCTTTGTACAATTTTTAGTATAATGAATACAATGTAAATCCTATGGTAATATACAATAACATATACACATCACATAATTTTATTCACATGTATACATTTGCATATGTTTCTTTCTTCCATGTTTGTACAAGTGTACACAGGTATTCAGCCGCATTTTTCCCATCTGCCCTTGCGTGCATTGGGAGATGCTGAGTCCATTTGTAAGCAAAATTCAATAAACTTTACAACAAAAATGCCACAATCTGACCTGCAGTTCATAATAATACAGATGAGACAATCAGAAATTATACATCATTGTAAGTAATGACTATTTTGCATCCACTTAATAACCAAAAGGCCAAATGAACGGAATAGTAAAGCTACATTGGAAGTAGATGTTATACCCCATTTGTTGTGGACATTCACCCCAGTCGTAAGTGATCAAGAAAGGCTTGCCTCTGAAATGTATGAGGTCCTTTCGGACATCCCAAAAATTAACCATATCTAGAGCATATGGAAGCAATTTTGCAATTGGTTCCACATATTCTAATCTTGATTCCTTGGATGCGGCGGAGTACAAAGAATCAATTACCTCTATCCGCCAATCTGTAAAATGGATGGCAGCAAGGAACCAATGTTGATTAGGTTGATTGATGGGCATGTATATCCGATCCACGTCGTGGCAGCGGACCCCATATGTGACTTCCCCGACAAGAAACTTAATGATCAACGAATCAAAATCATAAAAAGCTGACTCGATCAGGATTTCTCCGTTTTGAGTCCGTTTGAGTAGGGGTCCAAATAGAGGAGCAACCGACGTAGATGCGCATGTTGCCCTCTAGTCGAAATGCTCAGGCCACTGATGTTTCTTCTCCAGAATGTAGTGCAGAACTACATCCATTTCCTGCAATTCACCACTAATTAGTTGAAACACCCTAACATAAGTTGTTCTTAGGCAAGTAAAACCTATCATACATGACGTATGGTTAACCATACACCACTATTCACTTCAAACACACATAAACAAGTTGATTTTACACAATTAAACCCTATCATACATGGTATATGACTAATCATACACCACTCTTTACTTAAAACACACTAACACAAGTTGATTTTACACATTTAAAACCAATCATACACGGTGTATGACTAATAATACACCACTTGCTAACTTAACACACAATAACATAAGTCAATTTACACCATTAAAACATATCATACACGGTGTATGATTGATCATACACCACTTATTACTTGAAACAAACCTATACAAGTTGATTTCACCCCCTTAAAACCTATCATACACGGTATATTATTCATCATATACCACTAATTAGTTGACACACCAACAAAAAAGACTGGGATCCAATTACAGTAATCACACGACAAAATTTTCATGATGGGAAACATACCTCATCCGTAAGCCAGGCGTCGTCGTTTTTCAACCGATACAAAAATTGACCCGTCGTGGCAGTCAAAACAGTGAAATCCATTCGTTGACCTGGAGGTAACAGAAGGGGAGTTTTCAAATCTCTGTAATATACAATAAGAAGCATGATATATAAGCATCCCATAAGAAAGATGCATTCTGGAAACATTTACATACTGATTATCAAAAAGTATAGTGTAAATCACACTCACTTCTTAACCATTGCGTGAAAACTTTTGTAAAATGCTTCAAACTGTTTTTCGTCTTCCTTGGAGGGAGGTTGGAATGGATCGAAGGGCAGAACAGGTTCCGGTCGAGGATGGGTCATTCTTGCCCGTTTGCTCTTACCCTCCGCGGTCCATTCTTCATCTTTGTACTTGGGATTTGGCTTGGGGTCCCTCCTCTCTTGCCCCAATCTCAAAACTGTCTCGGACAATGTCATCAAGTTTTCAACGCCATCCACACGGGTTGACGATGGTTCTTTGTAGACATTTTCCTCGTCCCTGGTTGGCAGAGCAAATACCAAAGTCAATAAACCTCAACATGCATGAAAACATACCAAATTGGGACAATAACTAGGATCCGTAGTGTCTTACCCAGTACGTGTAGGAAAAGTAATAATTGCTTGCTCAATTGGTTCCTTGTAGACATTTTCTTCGTCCCTGGTTGGCAGAGCAAATACCAAAGTCAATAAACCTTAACATGCATGAAAACATACCAAATTGGGACAATAACAAGAATCCGTAGTGTCTTACCCAGTACGTGTAGGAGAAATAATAATTGCTTACTCAATTGGGGATGGATGAGCGGAAGTCGATGAATAGATATGTGGGGATGTGGCATGCGGTGGACGGTCTGAGAGCTCCTTAATCATTGCCTCCTGAGCCTCAAATTGTCGTTCGTACATTTGTAGCTGAAGCTGCTGCGCTTCAAGTCTGCTTTCGAAGTGCATCCGTATGATTTGCATTTCTTTCTCCATCGCTTCGAATCTCTCCATAACCTGCAATAAGTCCTCCAAATTGTCATAAACATGAATTTGAATACTATAATACTTACAAGGATAAAAATGCAATTAAATAAACACCAAACAAAATGTCAATACCGATTGATACACCAAATTGGGTGACGTAGTAGATGGTTCCTCCTGGGATACCGGCAAGGGGCGTTGAGTTGCCAATGGTTCTGGTTCATCACCTGAATTTGTTGGCATTGCCTCAACAGGAGATTGAACCCTCTCCTCACCATCCTCAGCAAAGGGGATGCCTTGTAGATTAGGCTGATTGGCTTCCGCACTCGTCAGTCCAATCGGTTCGGCATTCAATTGCTGATCAAAGGAAGATACATCATATAAACGTTAGTAAAATTACAAATCATAATTCTAACCCAAATGATATGAAACAACTAGTAGTAAAACAACAACAACATAATGTATCATTACCTGATCAAATACCGTTGAGAGCAGAGCGGCGTACGAAACCTTAACACACA
Organism: Simmondsia chinensis; assembly: GCA_018398585.1. Lineage (NCBI taxonomy): Eukaryota > Viridiplantae > Streptophyta > Magnoliopsida > Caryophyllales > Simmondsiaceae > Simmondsia > Simmondsia chinensis. The sequence goes on along the minus strand of JAGTTD010000002.1, from coordinate 37,137,670 downwards.
TCTTCCAGTTAAGGATCCCCCCAAGAGGCTGGTTGCCGACCCTCACCACCCTAACCTTGGCAAGTTCTGGAAGAGTTTCTGGGGCAAAAATGGAAACCACATCATAGAACCCGTGGATGGAGTAGGTCCTTTCTAAACCGTGTTGCATTTTTGCCACGAAATCCTTGAGCTTCCGCACCAAGAATTTCCAGCTCAAGGATCCCTAGGCAACACTGTTAAAAGAGTCCACGTCGTCCACGAGAGCCAGGATGTTCTGATCAATGCCTGTTCGCTTGTGTTTGGCGAACAGTAGACCCTCAACCAAGTAGGCAACAACAAGCTTAACCTAGTCCTCCATGATGGAGCAGGTTCTGCATGCTTCAAACAGTTGTTGCCTAGTCATCCTCCCCCTCATGCCGTACTTGGCAATCAGCCTGTTGGAACCACCGCGTACCTCTTCCGCACCGGCATATCTCAAGCCGGTTAGAATGCAAAATTCCCTCCTCCCGAGGTGCACTAACTTCCCACCAAATGAGAATGATAGCTCCTCGGGATTTGGGTTGGCCACCTGGTGGAGAAGGACAATATGAATTAGACTATGACAGAAGCCGACATTAGTCTCACTCAGCTGAAGCAGATGCCCGACATTGTATTGTGAAAAAGGGCAAACTGTAATGCAGAACACTTTTAGTTAATAAGGATCATAAATGTAATTGTAAAAAGTCCACATAATTCATATGGATACTGTGCCAAACCTTGGCTTCGTCGTCCTTCAAGATTTCCTGAATCTCCGTCACAACTTTGGTTGATACTCCCATTTGGTTAACTTGCAGGAATTTCCAGCAACTCCTTGGGAAAATATAATCAACCTCCACTGCTAAACTGCTCTTCTTGCGTGTGTAAAATACCATCTGAAATAAAAGCAAAGCATCACAAAACAAAAGATTAAACCCATGATACACCATTAAAACAAGCCATGCAAGGTGTATGATTAAGCATACACCACTACTGACTTGAAACACACCGAGACAAGTTGATTTCACTCAATAAAAACCTACCATACATGATGTACGATTGATCATACACCACTGTTTACTTGATACACACCTTGGTAAGTTTGTTTCACAGCATTAAAAGCCCCATACACGGTGTATGATTAATCATACACCACTGTTTACTTCAAATATACCAAGACAAGTTGGTATTACACCAGTACAACCTATCATACACGGTGTACAATTGATCATACACCACTACTGACTTGAAAGACATTAAAACAAGTTGATTTTACACCATTAAAACCAATCATACACAGTGTATGATTAACCATACACCACTGTTTACTTAACACACACAAACACACGTTGGTTATACACCATTAAAACCAATCATACACAGTGTATGCTTGCTCATAACCCACTAATTATTTAAAAAACGTCTACACAAGTTGATTTTCCGCCATTAAAACCAATCATACGCAGTGTACGATTAACCATACACCATTATTTACTTAACACACACAAACACACGTTGGTTATACACCATTAAAACCAATCATACACAGTGTATGATTTCTCATAACCCACTAATTACTTAAAAAATGTCTACACAAGTTGATTTTACACCATTAAAACCAATTATACACAGTGTATGATTAACCATACACCATTAATTACTTAACACACACAAACACACACTGGTATACACCATTAAAACCAATCATACACAGTGTATGGTTGCTCATAAACCACTAATTACTTAAAAAACGTCTACACAAGTTTAATTTTACACCATTAAAACCAATCATACACAGTGTATGATTGATCATACACCATTAATTACTTAGCACACACAAACACAAGTTGGTTATACACCATTAAAACCAATCATACACAGTGTATGGTTGCTCATAAACCACTAATTACTTAAAAAACGTCTACACAAGTTGATTTTACACCATTAAAACCAATCATACATAGTGTATAATGTGTTTTTGGAGTGTGTTATGATGTGTGTCGACACACATGGATGGTGTGTCGACCACATTTTGACAGAACAGGGATGCAGAGGTGTGTGTCGACACACAGGGATTACATGAAACACACTTATAAAAGTTGATTTTACATCATTATACCACAAAACTTGAAAAAAGCATGCAGAAGTTGATTTTACACCAATAAAATACACTAACCCTTACTCACAAAACCACTAACACCAAAACCCTAAACCCTAACCAATACTATGCACTATGTTCAGGAAATCGTACGAAACAAACGCATATTATACATTTCCCTACAAAATAACTTCGAAAATCGGTGCTCACCTACGGAAATGGTGATTAAACCCTAGAGCAGCTAGAAAGCAAGGAAGAAGGTATGAAAACAGAGGATATCGCCGGACGAACACACACCTCTGCAGATAGACCCACGGGAACGAGAATCGCAGCTGAAGTTAGAGGAGAAAGAGGATGAACGGGTGAGAGAAAGAGGAGAGAGAGAATGAACGGGTGAGAGAAAGAGGAAAGAGAGTTTTGGCTTGCAAAACACGTTTGCTTATGGGGAAGAGAGAAGACGGGAAGGGGAGGGGGTAAATTCAACTTTTTACAGCTGTGAAAGTAAATGCGAGGAGAGAGAAGGGAGAAGGATGGGTGGGGGCTACTGTGCGCATTAAATGAGGAGAGAGAAAGAGGACAGGTTGGGAGGGTGAGGTGGGAGGATATTTTTGTCCAAAAATAGTTATTTAGTATTAAGGGGGTCTATTTTAATTTAAAAGGAGGGTGGGGGGTCTAAAGGGAGTGATTTCCCTTAAAAATTTGAAATAGGAAAAATAGAACAAATCATTTTTAATTTTTAAAAAATAAAAATTTGTATGAATAAATTTTTTTATTAAATAGTAATAATATAACTTATATATATATTTCTAGCAAATATAGTTGTCTTTGATATATAGATTATAAACAATTTATGTCCTCCCCAAAACCTCCCACTCCCAGTTGACGTCTGACAGTTGAGGTTCTGCGCAGATTTCATCCGAGCAATGGCGGCGCTTTCAATGTCCATTTCCTTTCCCTCTCTCTCCTCCTCTCCAACGCTTCTCCGCCATAATCGGTGCCTCTCTCTCTCTATCTCTTCAATTTCTCACATTCACAATTAGCTCCTCTTGAGTCAATCGGCTGCACTTTACTCTTATCCGTTACTTGCGGCTGTGCAATTTTATCTTTAATGGATTCATAGTTTTTATTAGGGATCTTATTAGTTAGATACTTTGGCCATTTATCACCTAGTATCCTAATATTTTAATTTTAAATATATACAATGTGGCAAGAAGAGTTTGAACATTTTATCACTTAGATGCTCTATGCTGGAACTTGGCAAATGTTTGTCATAATCTAGTCAATTATGATCATAGAAGGTTGTTTTCATGCATGATTACAACAATATATATATGAGTTATATCAATATTTTTGACAAAAATTCAGGGGATTGTGAAAAAAATTCATTGAGTTATTTCCAAAAATATCTATATATTAGCGAAATAATGTCATATTAGTATTTTACAAAAAATATAACATTATGATAGAGACACCTATATAATATTATAATTATGTTCCATATTAGTAATTTCTAATAAAAATCTATCGAATTTTAACAAAGGGTATCTAATTAATGAAATTCTTAAACTTCGGAGCACTGAGTGGTAAAAGTTTGACACTTCAGGATACCTCATTGTATACGTTGAAAGGTCAAAATACTTAGGTAATAATTCCTTATGATTCAGGATACCTAAATGATAAATAATTTTGCTTTTCAATTTTATCTGCTTCGAGCATGAATTATTAGCTTTTTGGTTGTGTGATTAATGTTTGCATTGTTGTGAAGATCACCAACTGTTGTGACAATGGCAAGTTTGAGTACCGGTAACATCTGTGAGGGTGCGAGGCTGGCGGAAGGACAGGGCAACTTACCAAAGCTTGTGCTCACTTCTCCTCATGGTAGGTATGTACTCTTTAATGGCGAAATCCTCGTACTTCATGTTTAAATGCACAAATAATGAAGTGTGTCAAGGAACCAATTATCCCAAAAGTTTAAGTTGATTGGTGATGGTCCACGAATGGGCTATATCCTGACATGCTGCCTATTGGGCTTAAAGTGCCGATAATGCAAATGCCCTCCTATATCTTGTGCTTGAAATATATTAATCTTTAAAGAGGGAACTATTAGGATCCAAGGTCATGATCTCTAAGTTAGTAAGGTTTTGATACCATTTCAAGGAACAAATTATCCCGAAAGCTTATGCTAATGGGTGACAGTTCATAAGTGGTTTATATTTTAACAAAGTGTAAGTACTATGGAGGCCTCTAAATAGCTTGAAATCAAAGAGACACCTTCCACTTTCAATCTCATCAAATGCATTCTGTAAACTATCATTTGTATTACCTAGACCAAGTGTTGCAATTCCATCCAAGTATTTAACTCTGTTGGTAGTGTTGGAAATTTTAGTACTAATAATCGAACAAAAGATATATTGACATGAACAGTGTGTATATATTAATATATGTCAATGAAGAACTAACAAAAATATATGAAAACAATTAAATGGAGATATATTTGCCTATAATTTGCACCTGATTTTCTAAAATATTTTGATTACAATGATTTTTTCATTTATAAATCTTGGTAAATATTTTATTTTATTTCTTAAAAAGGTTATACTTAGGATAAATGATTTTTAAATCAACAAGAACAACATCCAAGTACCTAAGAGGTTCCCGCCATGGCAGGGTCTGGGGGGAAGGATGTACGCAGCCTTACCCCTACAGGGAGTTACCTCGAAAGAGAGGTTATTTCCGAGTCTCCCAACCTTAAAAGAACGCATAAATTACTTGATTAGTTTAAATTAGACAATTGACATCCAGATGATATTCATGTAGTTTCAATTATTGAAAAAGTAAAAAGAATTGGATGGAATTGAAGTAGAGAACTTAATTATTACATATTGAATTATTGATAGTCGGGGAGTCTCTTTAAAGAAATCAAAAATTGAGAGGCCATTTTGAAATATGTATAGCATTTATCCATGATAAATATAAGGAATCATGCTCTGGTATCAATGGTGAATCCTTTAATTGGTGGATGCAGTGAGGCCGAGGTATATCTGTTTGGAGCTTGTGTGACATCTTGGAAAATCTCCAGTGGCAATGACCTCCTCTTTGTGAGGCCTGATGCGGTGTTTAATGGGCAGAAACCCATCAGGTTTATCATCTTGCCACTCATTCTTGTAATGTAGCGTTCGATTGAATTAAAAAGCAGAAAATGATTGGGTTTCATGGAACTTATCACAGTGGAGGAATTCCTCATTGTTTCCCTCAGTTCGGACCTGGGGCTATGCAACAGGTATAACAGTTAACTTGGATCCATGGGCTAGTCATCGCATTTTCATTACTTCCTGAACATCTATGTTGAGTTCAATTCATATGGTCCTCTTTTCCAATTTTTTAGGGAACTTTAAACTACAAATTGGAAAACACTACTCCCTTGTTTTCTAAGTTTCCCCATGTAATTGAGGCGGTTGTTTTATTGTGTAAATTTTCTGAAGTGTTTTTCAATTTTTATTTTTCATATAGAACATTTGGAAAAATAAATATGGAAAATTATGAAAAATCATGAAAAATCTGCAAATTAAATGTTTCCCAGTATTTTTTTGGAAATAAGATCACTAACTGGAGAAGTAGAGCTGATAATAGGTAAAACATGGCATAATTCAGAACTAAAAGATAGAGGCACCCCTTGCTACACAATGGTCTGCAAAAAATCAAAATTTAATTATCAGCTTGTCTACAAGTCCGTGGATATTATTGCATCAGTCTAATTGATTGGCTTATGTACTTGATTTTGCAATTCTATTTTACACAGAATCATTGGTTTATGTATACTTGACTGCAAAAACGTAGACCTATACAAAGAGAAAGACTTCCAACTGTAGGAAGTTTGGACATGTTTGATAGTGTTTTATGTTTCTAATGTTTTTTATTAACTAAAAACCGAGTTTTGGAAAATGGTTTTTTCTTGTTTTTGGTTTTCTGTTTTCAATTTTCACTTAAATTAGGAAAAAGAAAAATCTAGAAACAAGAAAAGAACAAGTACCCAAAAAAATGTGTTTCCAAAACCTAATTTTTGGTTTCTCAAAAACCACAAAATTATAACAGAAAATGATACGGACAAGCACTTAACAGTGGACTTTGATTCTAATTGTACTCCAAGGACCAAGTATACTACCTATTTGTAGCTTTATTAAGTAAGCTGTTAGCAAACGCAATACCAAGGACATTTCTAGTAGGAACTTTGCCGTAACAATTAATATGAATGAATGGCTTTAGTCTCGGCATCATGCTAGCATTGGAACTCGTATACTTGCCATAACTGACCTACACTTCATGTTTTTTTTTTTCTGATAGTGAAAGGGGATTGGGGGATTCAAATCAAAGACCTTTTATCCTACGGTTTGAACCTTGGTAGTTTATACCAGTAGAACAGAGCCTTATAGGCACTAAGCCACGGTCTAGTACGTCAAACTATTTATAGACACCTTTGCAATTCCATGTAAAGCTTCCCAGTGTTCCTTTTGTGCCAACGCATGCCTCTAAAGTCCAACCAGCCCCAACCCACCTCCCATGTTCTCCCTTGTGTGTTAGGTGTTCTCTTTATTGTTCCCGTCTCATAAAACTGCTTTTAACTATGGGTCTATAGCATGGATTTGCAAGGAACTTGAATTGGTCACTGGTCAATTCTGAAAATGTGGAAGGGAAACCTGCTGTAACTTTTGAACTGACAGATGACTCTTACAGCCGTTCAATGTGGGATTTTGGCTTCCAAGCTTTATACAAGGTTAGCCTTGTAAATCTCATCAACTTATTGAAGACATTACAACAGCATGATTATCTACTGCGTTTAGTTGCATTTCAGTGATCAGTATGGTATATCTATGGCAAAAATATCTTAAAAATACATTATGTTCTCAGAAAATAAACAAGAAGGGCATGTTGTTTGCTATATACACCAGAAAAATGGCGTGTTTTGTAAAAAGATGGGTGTCATCTTCGTCATGGGGAACCAGAATGATGGCTGATGAATGGGTGACCTGAAAATTGGCATGGGCAATGCCATGTCATCATTCCTTTTCCAAGACATGTTGCGCTTTTTGTTTTCTTCCTAACCATATTTTTCCTTCCCCAAATACAGTAATATTATGTCCTTATTCCTTTCTTTTAATCCCTTTGCAAGTATTTTTGATATCCTCGTTCTCTAAACTTCCATGTCCAATGGGCCTTGATGTACTTGTGGTTGGATTCTCAAATCAAACCTACCTTTGTTATTTCAATTATCTCTTTCAGGTCATTTTGGACTCTGCAAGCCTTTCTACAGAATTAACTGTCACAAACATGGACAAGAAGGCCTTTTCTTTTACCACAGCCTTGCATACATATTTTCGTGTAAGTCTGTTGCCGATTTCAAATTTCCAAATCCCTATTGTTATTTTTTGAATGTGTGTAAATGCTCCTGGTCTGAAGATTCTGAGTACCGTTTAGAAGTTAGGAAACCTGAAACATATTACGGGGATCCATAATAACAGGCTGCTCTTGTTTATTCTGCACCACTATTGTTACCTGGTCTTTAAACGATTAGATCATTTCGAATGTGACGAAATTATGCGAGATCCATCTCGTTTAGCTGTGCGAGCTCGTTAAAGCTTGGGCTTGGCTATTGCAAGCCTAAACAAGTCTAGATAAGCCATCTCGAGCTAAATTTTGAGGTAGATGAGCCTAAAAGAACCAAGTTCGAGCTGCAATGAGCTGGACTTGAGCATAAAGGTGCTTAAGCAAGTCCGACATAAGCCTAAATGAGCCTAAACAAGTTGATTTCGCTCTTGTCTCAAACTAGCCAAGCTGAACTCAAACTCGAAATCTCTAAGCTTGGAGAGCTAAGTTCATCTACAGACCTATTTGTGTTACTGTGATTCTAGAGAGTCTTCAGAAGAAAGCATTTGGTTGAATGTACTCAAGAGGATAGATAGAATTAATCATGATTGCTTTTGTTGCGATAAATAATGCAGGCTTCGGTTACAGGGGCAGCAGTTAGAGGCTTGAAAGGTTGCAAAACACTAAACAAAGATCCAGATCCTAAAAATCCCCGGGAGGGTAATGAGGATAGGTGCGTATTGAAGATTAAAATTTAATAAGCCATGTTAAGTAATTAGGGGACTTCAAGATGCTGACATGTTTATTATTTTGGACTGACAATGTATAAGATGCAGATATGATTTTGCAGCAAGTGTCATCAAGTATAAGATGTAGATATGATTTTGCAGGCCTCGTGTGTGCGAGTGTGCCTGTCTTGTATTGCGCTTTGGCTTTATTTATCCCAAAAAAAAAAAAATGTATAAGATGTAGATATGATTTTGCAGCAAGTGTCATTGAGGAGTTTACTAGGAAAGGTTCCAAAGCTTTGGTGGTTCATATAATATTTTTTATGTAGCATTGAACGTCATTAATGTAGGGTTTGTTCGGTATTGTTTTTTTTTTTTTTTAGCAATTCTTGGGTTTTGAGTAGGGATGGCAATAGGGCGGGTAAAACTAGTTACCCGTGGGTACCCGCCCCACTGGTATAAGTGAAGCGGGTAGTGGGTATAGGTTAAGTGTACCCGCCACAGGTATGGGTATAGTTGTACCCACCCCGTCCCGCTCCATACCCAATGGATACCCGCGGGTAATGGGGTGGGTATGGGCTTGTACCCACTAGGGCGGGTATTGGAATCCATTTCATACCCGTGACGGGTAATGGGACGGGTATGAGTATGGATTTGGGTGGCGGGTAAGGGTATGGAGGAGGCAGCCCCCGTACCCACTCCGCCCCATTGCCATCCCTAGTTTTGAGAAATTGTAAACTAGGTTTAAAACCAATTTTTTTCTTGTTTTAGTTAGTTTTTGTTAAATTAGGGGAAAAAAAAACTGAAAACAAAAAAATCAAAAACTAAAAAAGATCGTGAAATTTTAGTCTATAGTTTCTCAAAAATCAAAAACTAGAAAAAGAAAAAGATATCACGTAGACCCCTAGACAAACACGTAGCTGTGTCTAGAGGACCAGAGGTCAAACTCATTTATGAGATTTGTCTATGTTTCTAGCTCAATTTGAAGTGTCCATATGTCATAGCGATGTCTAAGTACCCCTATCCAACACGGGTTATTTTGGAGCAACATGTAGAGTCAAAGTAACTATGATTTTTCAATCTTTTGTATATTTCTCAATGCTTACAGTGACTTGTGTATCACTCTGAATTTAACTTTTGTTTTGGCATTTCAGGGATATAGTCACTTTTCCTGGATTTGTGGACTGCATATACCTTGATGCCCCAAATGAGCTAATCCTCGAAAATGGCTTGGGTGACAAAATTTCAATCAAGAATACAAAGTATGTCAATAAATAGCCTCATATTATTTTCTTATCCTTTTTGTTGGCTTATTCTTCCCCACATCAATGCAGTTGGTCAGATGCTGTCTTATGGAACCCACATCTTCAGATGGAGGCTTGCTACAAAGATTTTGTTTGCGTTGAAAACGCTCAGGTAAATGCTTTATTGAAGTGGCTACAAATGGTTTTCCAAATCAAAACAACGTTTTCATTAAAGGAATATACCCAGTACCTCAAGGGCTCCCGCCTACACAGGGTCTGGGGGGGCCGGATGTACGCAGCCTTCCCCCTTCAGGGTGTTAACCTGAAGAGAGGCTGTTTCCCAGAGCCCCCAACCTGAGGGTGAGGACTTTCCAGGAGGTCACCCATCCTGGTGCTACTCTTGCCCAAGCATGCTTAACTTCGGAGTTCTAATGGGATCCGGTGACGGCGTGTTGGTGCCCTCTTTGGTAAAACAACGTTTTCATTGATAGCGTTAAATGAGTGCCTGCTTCATTCATGCATCTAGAATCCTCGAAGTTTGATACAAATGCTTGTTCATGCATCTAGAATCCTCAAAGCGAGGGTTTAGATTGCTTAGCTGAAAGAGTTGGCTTGTCTCTAGTTAAGCCTGAAAGGAGTTGAGCCTTTCAAAATAAATCATCCCGAGTTGGTTCAGTTCATTTGCACCCCTAACTGTGACTTCTGTTTTAGAACTATAGTATGTCGCCTGTAGTTGTAGGGCAAATAGCAACTGTGTAACATAACAGTAATTATTTGGTTCTACTGTTGTTGGTTGATGGCTGCTAAGACATATTTTCTTCCTTCTTGCCTTCCATACTGCAGCTTAGAGAAGTCGAGCTCGAGCCTGAGCAATCTTGGACTGCCGCACAGCAGCTTAACCTTGTCTAGTCTCAGAGCAGTTCAGCTTCAAGTTACCATTCTCAACGGGTGATTATGTTGATTCTCTTATCTGATAAATATATCACCCATGTTTACAGCAACTAGATCTTTACCATCCTCCCCCAAATTTCAAGTCCCAGACATTATGAAACTTCGCTGAATTGATTGGATGCGTATTTGTCATATTGAAAAGATCATACCAAATTAATAATGAATCATATAAGAAACCGTATTCAATGGTATTAGTACATTATTCAAATTTCAATTCTTTTGGAACATAGGCCTCTTTTTGATATGAAAAGGAAGTAAATGTTGGCTCTAGTTATTAAGATGTAAAATTTGGATAAATTTGTGAGTGAAATTGAAAGGAAAATAGAAGTATTGAGGTAGCCATGGAGGGCTGCGTGTCACGGGATGAGCGCAGTATCACCCGTGTGACGCCCAAGGCCGGGCCAGCCTACCCCCTATGGTTAGCAAGCAGCAATACAATCCCTAAAAGAGATGAAATACACGGCATATCAAGGAACTTACCTACATTCAACATATGCGCATTAGTACCAAATATGTTACGGAGACTCCATATGACATATGGCTGCTTATTGTGCACTTGGGACAATGTCTGCCAAAGGCGGCCCGTGACATGCGGCTCCCTTTTCTTTTCCTTACATTTTGATAATTATACAAAATACAATATAAAGCTATTTATAGGGAAGATGACTAAAACCTAAATACAAGGGGGAGCTAAAATAAAGCCTAATTACAGGGGAAAAAATTACTAGCTAATTAGAATACAACAAAATATCAAGGAAAAAAAAAATCTAGAAGGTCTATATAAGAAAACATAACTAAAAATAAATAACATCTAGTACTTATTTGGTTGACATAAAGTAACTTGCTTAGTCAATTCCTAGGTAAGTTATAGTTCCTTTATTTTTAACTAGCTTGTTCAAGAAAATTCTATTTCGCACTCTGACAACCAAATGATTTTTACTTACTTTTTGAAAATTTGACACAAAAATTCAATTCTCGAGGACTACAACTTTTCATACGAATTTAATTCACATGACAACTAAATGAGGCTGATAATGCTGTAGTAGTTGGCTTTGAATGCCAAGCCTGACGTATACTTTTAATGAAACATTAGACGAGTCCCAAATTGGGGCACTGGGCCTAATGGTTAGTCCCAAATTTGGGGCTTCATTGGGGCTTGGGGAGTTCAAGCCCCATTTTTTTTTTAAATTTATAAATAATTAAAATGCAATGTTTTGGCTGTTCTTGAGCCAAAATGTTGCGCTTTGGCCCTGAATTTTTTTTTTTTTTTTTTTTTGTTTCTAACAGTCGGTAAGAAATTTTTTTGCTTTTTCTTAAAGGTATATTCATCGTGTATCTTGAAATAATTAAAATAGTATTAATTATTAATATAATCTTAATTATTAAAATAACTAACACATATAAAAATAGAGTTAAGAAAATGGGGCACTATTAGAGGGGAGAAATCTCATTTTTAACCCATTTTTATTGATGTAGCAAAAATGAAGCTTCAAAAAATGGGGTATTGTTGGGAGTAGTCTTAAATGATATAACTATTACCTAATCCATTTAGTTGTATTGCAGGTTGACAAAATCTAACATGACACTATAAAACAACAAGCGGGATTGGATCAGGGTTTTTGAAGCCGAATTGAGTTTTGGTTGACCCGTTTGATAATTGTTAGAATTTGAGTTTGGGTTGGTCAACCCTTTTTCAGCACGCTTGCCCTATTAGTGAGGTTAATATATATAGTTGGTAGCTTATCTCACATAAGATAATTTTAATTAAATTTAGTAATATGCTAATTTGATAGTTTATTTTAACAATTATAAATAATGTCATGTATTTATTGCAAATATCAGTTGTAAAAAGGAACATACCCAGTGCCTCAAGGGCTCCTGCCTGCGCAGGGTCGGGGGGGGGGGGGGGTGGGCGGGCAGATGTACGCAGCCTTCCCCCTTCATGGTATACTAATATCAACTGTGTCATGTACTATTGACAAGTTCGTAAATTGACAAGTTAGCATTTAATGGAAAAAATACTTGTATAATTAAATGAGAAACCCATTGGTTACCCATTTAAGAATTGAGTAGAATAAGGATTGATAGTTTCTAACCTGTTTAATAAACAGGCCGAGCTCGGATTGACTCTATAAGCCCCTCGCATAAAACGAACACCAGACAATACGAAACATTTGTTATTGTATTGGATGAATGTAAGGTGACGAATCGTATAAATACTGATATGAACTCACCCCTTTTGATCTGATTAAGAAAACTCGAAACTCTTTTGGCAGAGACTCATATTGTGGAATACCATTGGGTGGTTGATGTAAAACCTTGATTATTTATGCTGAGTACACAAAATCTATCTACTCTTGTAAATAGACTTGCACAGGCTCTTTGATTTATGTTCATGTGTATCTAAAGGTACTTTTTAGGGTTCGGGTCCTTCATTTTTAAGACTCCTTGCGCAATATGAATATATAACATGACACATTTGTTAGCTCTAAGTTAATGCACACATGCAACTAAATATAATATAAAAAGGGAGGTAGGATATCTAGAAAGGTAATGATTACATAAAATGTAGTGTTATTGTCAGAACATTTTTTGTTAGTTACAGGACAATTTTGACATAAATAGACTTCAAAAGTCATTGTTATTATCCGGCATTAACAAAAACTATACTGTTAATAACATTAGCCTACCTCGAAAGTGTAAGAATCAACAGACCAGAATCAAGAGGCTGAAGGACAATAAGGAAATAAGCTTCTCTTGATTTGGGAAATATCCTGAGCTTTTGCATACCATTAACAATGAAATATTCAAACCCATTAACCAAAAAAGTTTCCAAGAAACAAATTGCTAAGCACCCAAAACCCTAAACCCCTACCCCTCTTGAGCTCAGAAAAGCTCAACCCGCTTATATACACATCGAAACACGTTCACCCGATCTTCCTCGATGCACTAACGCCCGTTTTTCAAGAAGCGAGCAACGAGACGAGACAAACTAACAATACTATAAACCCTAATGCCCAAAGCAAAATCACCCATTTTTTACTCCTTTTCTTCATTTGCTTAGCATAGTGTAAACTATCAGTCCCACCACTAATGAAGTCCCCAGCACTTGCCACATTCTTCTCTATATCATCTATTTGCTCCCCTTGCCCTTCTACTAACATTGCCATATCAAGAAACACTTGGTGCAATTTGTCCAAACTTCTCTTTATATCCTTCACTGCCTCTTCTCTCTCTTTCTTTGCCCCGAAATTCTCTTTGTATACCTCGGTTTTTAGGCTTCCTGTTGCCACTATCTTCTCAACTGTCTCCTCACTGGGTACCTCGCCTGTTGCGTTGAAATGTTTTCTCCTAACATCTTCTTTGAGATCTTCTAGTATCTTCTCTCTTAACAAGGTGAAGCCGGTGATCATATCCTTGAACTTGACTCTTAAGCCGTTAGTGACCGCTGCTCTGGTTCGATGAACCGCAGTTCCTCCTTCACCGAACGCCACTGAGACCCTCCGGTTTGTTGAGTTGGACCGGTCTAGGGACTCGAGCCGGGCTTTAAGGGTCTTGGCCTTACGAAGGATTGAGACAGTGTCAGAGTCCATTCGGTCTCGTAAACCGCGAAGGGCCTTCGCGCTGTGAGTGGACTTAGCCTCATCGTTGAGGGCTTTAAGGTCATTGAGGAGGGTGGGGATTTCCTCCATTTGAGCCTTAATTTCTTCCACTTCTTTGAAGAATTTAGAGAGGTTTGCTTCATCTGTGGGATTGAGTTTTGGGTTTCGCTGTTCAATTAGTTCGACTTCAGTGAACTCCCCTTCGGATTTGAGGTCATGCTCAGCTTGTTTCTTCAAATCGACATAATTTAGGAACGATTGTGTCATCAAATCATTCATCTTTGAAGTAATCTCACAATATCCACCTGAAAAAAATGAAAGGAAAAATCAAGAGAAGTTATGAAATAAAGAGGAGAATAATGAAGAGAAACAAGAAATAGGACTTACCCTTGTAAAATATCAAAATTGGAGATCAATTTTGACGGGTTTTTTGGGTTCTTTCTAATTCTTTTAATCTGTAATAGAACAGAAACAAATCATCAGAATGATAAAAATACAAGGGAAAAAAAAAAAGAAAGAAGAAAAGAGATGAACATACTTTATCCCAAAATTCACCACCAAAAAATCAAGGAAAAAAAACACAATTAGAAACCCTTACTGGGTCCAATCTATCATCAAATGGGTAGTAAATAAAACCCTAATTTGGTAAAAAGAAAGAGAAAAAAAAAGCAACAAGATTAATAAATCAGAATAAAAAAGATCCGAACTGGGTGTTCTGTAAATGGGTAATAAAAAAGAAAACAAAATCCATAGTAGCATGAACATTAAAACATAAAAATCAAGACCTTAACTGGAGTCAATCGATCAATAATCAAACACGAAATCAAAAATCCAAATGCAATGTTCAACTACTAGTATGTGTTTTGTAAACGGGTAAGAAATGCCTTAATTTGCTAAAAAAGAAAGAAAATAATTTAAAACTAAAATCAACAGTAACATGAACCCTAAACCCATTTGAAATTAACACACAATAACCACAAAACCAAAACTGAAATTCAATATGCAATTACAACTACTAGGTGTTCTACAAATGGGTAGCATTAATTTGGAAACAAAAGACAGAAAAGAAATAAAGAAAAACCAAAATTCATAGTAGAATGAACCCTAAACCTGTTGGAAATTAAAACACAATAATCACACAAAATCGAAATCGAAATGCAATATGAAACTACAACTACTAGGTGTGTTCTACAAATGGGTTGCATTAATTTGGAAAAAAAGACACAAAAGAAATAAAGAAAACCCAAAATTCAAAATAGAATGAACCCTAAACCCATTTGAAATCAAAACACAATAACCACAAAACCAAAACTGAAATGCAACATACAATCACAACTACTGGATATTCTGCAAATGGGTAGCATTAATTTGGAAAAAAAAAAAAAAGAAAGAAAAGAATGAATGAAAGAACCCTAAATCAAGAGTAAATACGAATAAAATAAACTAATCAAATGGGCAAAAAGAGGAACCTGAAAGGAAGATGATCGCCAGTGGAGAGAGAGAGAGAGAGAGAGAGAGTGGGTGAGTAGTGAAAACGTTGAAGACTCTGCGTTTGAAGAATAAGAAGAAGAAGGTTAAGAAGAACTCCCTCCGCTTTTTGCTTTTTTAAAATCCCCCTTTTTTCGTAACGGTTTCCCCTTTTTTCTCTTTCCTTTTTTAAATTCTATTTTTTCAATTTGAATTTTTTTTTTTTAAATAATGAGATTATTTGCCGACGAGGAATCTGGTTACCCGGTAAACCTCGGCTCATGCAAAGACCCATATGCCACATGAGCTAGTTAAGTCAAGGATTCCTTATGGAAAGGTTCAAAAGGGAATCAAACTCTAAATTTTTTGGCATAAACCAACACTCTATTCATTTACTTGCCTCCTACTATTAAGGCAAGGCCCTGTTGGGTATAATAATGAGATTATTATTATTATTATTACAACTAAACGAGTGTTTTTAGTTTGCAAAATTTAATGATCTTTCCCACCAAGACATTGCCTCAATAGTAGAAAGCAGACAAGGTGATATAATACAAACTGAAATCGACTAGAATCTCAAGCTAATAGTTTTATATTGATAGTTTACCTCTAATAATGGAGGATTTTACAAAAAGGGGGGAGAAACTAGAGAAACATTGAGGGAGAGAGAAAATAGAGCATTACACTCTTAATACATCATTTAGCATACTCAACCTTAATGCGTTCTCTACCTATATATATAAGTAAAGGGAGGGTGATGTGGCATGACAGTAGAAGTTTCTCGAAGAAGGGAGAAGGATCTAGAAGAGGGCACGTGGCTGGTGATGCGTGTGAGGGTGATGCCAAGCATGGGAATCCAATTGGCGGTAGGCGTTCGGGTTATTGGATGGCCATTGGCGGTAGACCTTGGCGAGTATATGGCAGCAGAGGCATCTGTGAAGGAGACCTTGGGGGCTGGCAAGTCTCGGTTTGTATCACAAGGGTATAGAGTGTTGTTTTATATCAAAAGGTATGTAATTTGATTACCCCTTGAACCTCCCCAAGAGGAATCCCTAAGTTAAATGGCTCTTGTAGCATGTGGGTTGCTACATGGATCAGGGTTTACCAGGCAACGGGTTCCTCGTTAGCAAGGTTTAATGATCTTTCAAGAATCAAGGTAGGATAGGGGTGTCTATTATCGCTTAATCATACTGTTTAACTTATTAATTCAGTAATTAAGAAATTAGTCGAAATTTATGATTGTTACCACCCGTTTAGTGTCACTTAATTGATTTAGTAGAACCTACAAACTGTAACTATCCAAATTAACTGGACGTTTTACCAGCTCGGTAATCAAACAGATTTTTCCAACTTAATAACCGATATTTTTTGTTTGATTTTCCTGTCACTTTTTTGTTTTGTGTTTTTGTCTTAGATAGGATGGCAACAGATCGGGTAAAACCTATTATTCATAGGTACTCGCTTTTCTAGTGCGAGTATGAGTGCAAATAGATTGCGCAGCAGATATAAGGTAAGAGTAGGAATATCTATCATGGGTAATGGGGTGGTACTTAGTATGATGTTGCATTGGGCCCGTACCCCCCCCCTTTTTTCATACTTTGCACACTTGTCGAATCTACCCTTCGCTATTCACCGTAATTTGTATTTAATTAATTTATATACTCGATATTTTCATCCAATACTACAGTACTATAAAATTGGATTATGAAAGGTTATTTTAATGTCTCTTTTTTCCTTATTCAGTTCAATCGAGTCTTATTTTGATCGATTGAAATTGGATTTACTATCTAGTTAGGTGTGCATGAGTTGTGGGGACTTTAATCACTTAGTGATAGGGTGTAAACGATTCGAACCTCTCGTAAATAACTCGAATAAAACTTGACTAGAACTGGAATTTGAGCATGAGTTCGAGTATCAAAACATATTCGATCAATGAACGACTACGAGTTGAGTAGTTCAATACTCGACTCGATACTCGAATAGGTACTCGACTCAATATTTGGTTTTGTTTAGTATACTCGAATTGCACTTAATAATTACATATACTCAAATGTAATTCGTATTAATTAAAGAGGAATTGGGTATTAACATATTGGTGATTGATAGTGTTTTTTGGTTAACATATAGTGTGATTAATAATTGTGTAACCAAGTTGAATATAAAAAATGGTCGAGTATAAGAAATAATATTCTAATGGAGAGAATATATTGAACATTAATATTAGCCACTGGGGTAGAATGTTTTGGAGTAATAGTGAGTATCCCAAACACAGCTTTATTTTGTGGATGGTATCGAGAAAAATCTTGTTAACAAGTGATGTGCTATAGAAGAGAGGGTTTAGCTGGGCTAGTATCTGCTTGTTTTGCAAGTCTCAACAGGAAGATGGAGATCATGTGTTCTTTGCTTGGACTTGGGTACGGAGAGTATGGAAACAGATTTGTTCTTAGAGCGGGATCTGATATTTTATCTCACTTGCCAAGACGTTAGAGTGGTCTTAGCAATATCGGTTTACTTGATCTGGAAGGAACGTAACTTACGAAGATTCAAAGATATAGAAACAAGATATGAGAGTGTAACTAGGGAGATTGAAATAAATGTGTGGTGTCGCTTAAATTTTTTGCATCTAGAGTATAGGAGTTTTCATGCCCTATTGCTCACAGCTCACCACGATGCAATGAAGACGTCCCTCTCAGGTTGGGGGTCTTCGGAAACAGCCTCTCTTCAGGTTGACACCCTGAAGGGGGAAGGCTGCATACATCTACCCCCCCCCCCCCCCCGGGACCCCACTTATGCGGGAGCCCTTGAGGCACTGGGGTTGTTGTTGTTGTTGTTGTTGTTGTAGAGTATAGGAGTTTAAATTGAGTATTTTGTAGATAGGTTTAGTAATTTGGACACTCTTGAGGAGTGATTTTGGTTGTATATGTGGAATTTTGATATATAGAAGTGAGTATGAGCTCTTGCCATTTGGGAAAAAAAACATATTGAACATTAATATACATAATAAATGAGTACTTGAGCACTGGAATTATTAATCGAGTATAAGTTGGAACAAAATTTAATACTTGACTCGAGTAACTATACAGTTAATCAAGTTCGAATCAAATGTAGAGATACTCGACTCGATTACAGCATTGCGACGTCAATTTTTTAACATCTTCGTCTAGAATTCGAGGCGTTAGGTGGAGATACTCTTAGGGGTGTTCATAAAAATGCGAAACCGAAAAAATCGAACCGAAACCGAGAAAAACCAAACTGAAAATATCAGTTACTAAGTCGGAAAAAGCCGTTCGGTTATCGAAACAATAAAAAATTTGGTTAATTTGGGCTTTAACGGTTCGTGGATTTTATTAAATCGGTCAACCGAAGAAATCAATTAGTATATTTAAATCTGCATTATGGTTGTACATTATAATTTGTAGCCTAGTGGATAGGCATTCATGCTTAGTTTTGTATGACCAAATCCAATTAACGATTTGAATCTAAATCCTACTTTCCACTTTTCCCACTCCAAACCTCAATTTATTTCCTTTTTTTTTTGTTAAATGCAGATAAAATGTTTTTGATGCAGGGTGTAAAGTGAAAAATTTAGGAATGGGAAAGTTCAACAGCCTTTCCTTAATTCTTATTACAAAAATAATAAAGAATAAGAGCAAAATAAAAATCTATTCTATTATCACATCTAAGAATAGAAACAGCTAACAATTCATCAAAATAATCTAGAAAAATTCAATGAATAAAACCATAACTATTCCCCTCTTTAAGTAGAGGGGTTTTTCTAACTAGACTCAAACTAATACAAATTTTAAATTAAATCTCTAATTAAGATCAGCAGTTGAGATCTCCATCCATGTGCTTCATCTAGTCTTCCGTGTGATCTTACTAAAATATACAAAGATAAATAACTAATCTGAGCTATCCTAATTAATGTTAAACTCTAACTCTTCAACCTTCT
This sequence comes from Simmondsia chinensis, assembly GCA_018398585.1. Classification (NCBI taxonomy): domain Eukaryota; kingdom Viridiplantae; phylum Streptophyta; class Magnoliopsida; order Caryophyllales; family Simmondsiaceae; genus Simmondsia; species Simmondsia chinensis. Next base: position 37,118,273 of record JAGTTD010000002.1, on the reverse strand, counting down.
ACCGCGCTTCTCCCTTCTCACCATCTTAGCCTGCTCGCCAAGACCCTCTCGCCAAGCTATCCGCCAAATACGAAGGCGGGGCTACACCATTCTCTCCAGGTTGGAGAGAATTTGTCCTTGAATTCGTCGACGAATCATATGGGTTATTTCTGCCAAGCTATGTCCCCTCACGCCTTTTCTCCCTTCTGCCAAGCTCCAGCTCGCCAAGCTTACCCAATCATGGACTGTAGACTCGGCCCTCTAGGGCATAGGTTGTAGTTCGTCTGCCCAAGATGTGGACTGCATCATCCTCCTCGACTTGGAGAGAATTCGCCTTCGAATTCGCCAACGATGCTTTCAGATCATTCTTACCCAGTCAAATGTTGAATCACTCTCACCAACATCTAGATTACTTGGCATATTCCACAATTGCTTCCAAGAATAGCGCATAAAGCGTATATCCCAGTCCGACACAATGTTAGCAGAGTTGCCATGTTTATTTTATACCCCTCAAGTTCCCCACATTGGATTTTGAACTTAATCTTCCACTCACATTCTGGCAGAAATTGATTCTGGTTGTATCCGTTCTTCAAACCCTGCTTCACCATTGAATTTGTGATCGTGCTGATGGTTCTGTTGTCAAAGCATATCCATCAAGTCGCATCCTTTGTTGGCGTTAGGACAGCTGATCCACCCCTCTGACTCACTTGGATGTAACTACGAGCAAGTAGTCTCCAAACATGGCGTATGATATCCTCACGCTTCATAAGGCTTACTTGGGAATGGGGCCATCTTGGTAAGGCTGCTTCTGGAGCCAAATCCACCCGGTATTGAATCTCCTTTGTTGGCGGTAAGTACTACGCCAACCCTTCTAGACAAACCTCCTCCTCTGTCGGAATTCCCACCTCATCCGACACTTCCTCCCCTTCATGGATGGGCTCACCATATGTGGGTTCATCAAAGATAGGTGGAGAAGACAAATCAAGATAGGTTAGCTCATCAAAGATAGGTTCTCTCCTGATGTTGCCTATCGGTGTAGATGCTCTAACTCGCCAACGACATGGCTCTATCTTCTAGCTTTGGGTCTTCGGTCTTCGGTCTTCGACACACATGGTGCTTCATCTTTCTTGGGCAACAATATTATCCTTGATCCCTCAAATATAAAGCTATACGTTTTCTTTCTCCCGTCATGTATAGTACATTTATCATATAGCCAAAGCTCGTCCCTATGGCAGATGACACACATCCATGGCAACAACATCACACCATACTCCATCCCAATGCTTCGAACCAATAGAAAAATTAACTAGGCATCATATTGAAACGGTTACCTAGTCTTCTCTCTTGAGCCATGACATCTTGTAAGGGTTCAGATGCTCCTCCGTCTTCAATCATAGCTTTTGGACGGATTCCTTGGAGATGGCATTCTCTCAACCCCCGGAGTCAATGACTAGGCGGCATACCCTCTCGCCAATTGTACATGTCGTCTGGAAGATGTTGTGCCGAAGCCATTCATCTCCTGCTGCTTCCTCAGGCGTGAAGCCAATTTGCCTAACCAATAGCAAGCGACCCTTGTCACCCGCTACCTCCTCTTCGCCTAGCGACGCCAGCTCATCCTGAGCTTCTTCTGCCACTATGACACCATCATCTTCAAACTTCGAAAATTCTTCCTGAAGCTTGGACTCCCACCCATGATTGTCAAAACAATCAAAAGTTTTGGCAATTGGCCGAGCCACTCGTATGTTCCACCCATGGTATTCAACCTCTGGATATGGCTCGTGGATATTCTCATCCATTTCTTCCTCGCCACCCCCTACTAGCAGGTCTTGAGGCTGAGCTATTGGTGTATGGTTGGGACTCACTCCCAATTGAACCAAACACAGCTCAATTCGCCGGAATCTCTCTTCCAAGTCCTCTAATGTCCTCTCGGTCTGTTGTTGAACATCACGATGAAAGACGTCTCTGATGGCGGCGTACCTCTGTCTCCCACGGGCCATCTCAGAAGTCGTTCTGAGCTCTGAGACCAACTGATACAACGCGTAAAGTGAAAAATTTAGGAACGGGAAGGTTCAACAGCGTCCCTTAATTCTTATTACGAAAATAATAAAGAACAAGAGGAAAATAAAGTATATTCTAATTCTCACACTCGAGAATAGAAAGAGCTAGCAACTCATCAAAATAATCAAGAAAAATTCAATGAATAAAACCATAACTATCCCCTTCTTTAAATGCAAGAGCTTTCCTAACCAGACTCAAACTAATACAAATTTTAAATTAAATCCATAACTAAGATCAACAGTTGAGATCTCCATCCATGTGCTTCATCCAGTCTTCCGTGTGATCTTACTAAAATAAAAGACTAAAATATACAAAGATAAATAACTTATCTAAGCTATCCTAATTAATGTTAAACTCTAGCTCTTCAGCCTTTTGCTGCTCATCTCCCTTCTCGCCATCCTAGCCAGCTCGCCAAGACCCTCCCTCCAAGCTATCAGCCAAATACGAAGGCGGGGCTGCACCATTCTCTCTGGGTTGGTGAGAATTCGTCCTCGAATTCGTTGACAGATCATATGGGTTATTTCCACCAAGCTATGTCCCCTCGCGCCTTTTCTCCCTCCTGCCAAGCTCCAGCTCGCCAAGCTCACTTAATCGTGGATAGTAGACCCAACCCACCAGGGCATGGGTCGTAGCCTGTCTACCCAAGATGGGCACTGCATCAGTTGTCATTATCATATCCACTCTTATGCACCATTTGGCACTTGGATATATATTTACTTTTTTACCTTTCTTGGGAGCATATGAAAGAAGCAAAATTTTAGGGTATAAATGGGTGAAAAAATACTTAAATTTATTTTTTAGTAAGTGCTTAATCAAGTAACTGAACCGAACTAATCAATAACCAAAATTGCGACTAACCGATTTTAAGTGATTAGTAACGGTTATTGAATTTCAACAAATTTCTTGAATGGTTATCGAACTAATATGTTAAATGGTACGGTTAACCAGTGACGAACACGCTTTTGAGCTTTTGGATGTCGTACTGAGTTTTCAACAATTCACGGTTACTTTACATAACAACATTTACTCGTATAATGATATTCTTTCTTCTTTTCTCCACTTACGTGGTATCGACTTTTGCATGTTTTGGACTATACCATCCTCTAAATATTGGTGGCCCTTAGTAATATTTGTAAAAATTACTTTTTAATACCTCAAATGTCTGTAGAAATAATAAAAAGATTCACGACCTTTTTAATTTATTTATATTTTGCTCTAGATAGAAGATTTGTTTTTTTAGTACCTTATATTTTTTGATGTATTAATAATTAAATACCCTTTTCGGCAAAATTCAATGTTGGAAACCTCAAAAAAAAAAATTGCCCATGACAGAAAGGCTATCATATTGAAGCCTAATAATTTAAAGAAAACATCGAGTTAGTTTATTAGGGATTTGGAGAAGATGATGACATGTAGCTTTTTAAATGGATCAAAAACATTGCCAAGTTACTGGAAAATGCTTCCAAACAGTGCGTTATACAAGAATAATATGATACCAAACTTCAATGTAAAGCGTGAATATGACTTTGTTTTTGTCATAGACAATTTTTTCTTTTTAGTTTCTCTAATGGGATTTTCCTGCACAGGGTACTTTATTGTTAATATATACAAAATCTAAGATCCTAAATACATAACTTGAAAAATTAGGAACATTGTAAAGTAAATAATCCTAAAAAACAAAGGAAGAATGATTAAAAAATAAAAATCAAACTATGTATATATGAACTTTTTTAGCACTGTACTTGATAAATAAAAAAGAAAGGTATTGTACTAGTATTATTGAATTTTCTTCGCACCTAAATGGGAAAAAAAAATTATTTAGCACCGAAGGTGATGGAGAGTGAACCCCACTTGCCATGAAGTTATTTTATGTAATTGATCAAAAAAAATTTAATGAAAAAAATAGTTAATAAAATAACAAGCTACAAAAATAAGGGAAAAAAGTATTGTCGCAGTCAAAATTAATATTTTCAGCGTTGAACTAGATATAAACTAATTTTTTAAAGCAATGTATGGTAGTTGTTCATATGCTTGTATCTTTTGTCTTAATTCAATGTATTTTTGCTCAGAAATACTAATGTGAAATATAATTTTGATAATACAATATAAGTATATTTTATTGATATATTTCCAAAATAAAGTGTCTCGGTTGTGTATTTGATATGTTTTGGCTTCAACATGATGTGTGTCGGCACATGCTGGTGTCGACATATTACAAAGTTGCTCTCTAATTGTTGTGTGTTGATATATAATATTACAGAAATTTCAGCCTCAAAAAATGAAGCTATGTGTTGACACATAGAACACATTAAATACATTACTGAGACACTTTATTTTAAAAATATATCAACAAAATATTCCTATATATTATCAAAATCATGATCCACATTATATATTTTTAAGCAAAAATACATTAAACTATGACAGATGATACAAGCATATGAGCAAGTGTTAGATAACATACATTGCTTTAAAAAATTAGTTTATATACTATTCAATGTTGAAAATATTCATTTTGACAAGGACAAAACTTTTCTTCTTACTTTAGTAAGTATAGTGATAAAAAGATTTATGTATACATAGTTTGATATTTTATTAATTATTTTTACATTAAAATCAATTTTATTTTTCCTCACTTGCAAGGTGACAATTGGATTCACTATCTACATTTAGGTGCCTAAAAAATTAGGTTTTCTCTAATTTAGTGCCAAAAAATTTATTAATATTAGTACAATATTTTCTTTTTTAATATAACAAATATAGTTGTTTACATTTTGGTACCCCAATATTTTTAAAAATAATAAAAAGGACCTTAACCTTTTTGAATTATTAAAAAGGCCCCTAAATTTTGCTGTATTAATAAAACGGCCCCTAAGTTTTTTTTACATTAATAGAAAGGCCTCTCTCCAACTTAATGATGACAGTTTTAGTCGATAGAGCTAAAGTGAAAGCTATGTTTTTATTAATGTTGCACTAAAATAATAAAAATACCATTTAATAACCATATTTAAAATAAATTAAGCGAAAATAGATAACTTCTACATAATGCAACATCTCGAATGCCGTTATGAAGTAAAAATTAGAGAGTTAAAGCGTACTTTAGGTCATTTTATTATAGTATTAATAAAAAACAGTTGTCCCTAGGGAAGGTAATGGGGCGGGTAAAACCTAATACCCATGGGTATTGGCCCTGTTTGGAGCGGGTATGGGTATAGATGATGCAGGTAATGGGTACGGGTAGGGTACATTTTTCAATACCCATCACGGGTAATGGGGCGGGTACGGGTATAGGCTTGTACCCGCCCCGCCCCGCTCTTCCCGTACCCGCATATCTTCGTTGTGCTATTTTATATAAAATAAATTTCTCAGACAATTTATAATTATGAAGTCATGGTTATTATTGAAGGAAAAAAGAAAAAAATTTTATGTGTAATAAGTTAGACAATGGATAGGTAACAAGGTGGGTACGAAGCGGGTAGGAGCGAATACGGGCTGGTAATGGGTACCCGCGGATAATGGGACGGGTACGGGTATGGGTTTGTACCCGTTGGGGCGGGTACGTGTACCCACTTCATACCCTTGGCGGGTAAAGGGGCGGGTACGGGTGTAGAATTTGGATGGCGGGTACGGGTATGGAGGAGGTGCCCCTCGTACCCGCCCCGCCCTGTTGCCATCCCTAGTTGTCACGTTAGCTATATCGATGAAAAATAATATCATCACACTTAGGAAGTGCCCTTTTATTAATATGATAAAAACTTAGGGTTCTTTTTAATCATTCAAAAAAATAAGAATTTTTTTATTATTTTAAAAATAACAAAGTATTAAAATATAAATAGTCCTTTTTTTGATTCTAAAAATTAACGAAGCTCTATGTAATTTAACGAATTTCAGAGTAAAGTGACCCCCACTAGTGGTAAAGCGCCCGATTGCCGTGTAATAGCGCCAAAATTTGAGCCCCACTAGTGACCCCCTCCCCTGCCTTTACGAACATAAAAAAAATTCAGAGTAAAGTAATTTAACAAATTAAATATTCCGACATTTCCCGTAGACGTAAAGCACTGGGACACGTGGGGCGGTACTCATCCGTCCGATAACTGGCGTGTTGATCCAACGGGCCAAGACCACCTGGTGACTTGCAGTTGAACTTCACCGGAAAAAGCGACCAATACCTTTGCTCATACAGATACTCTCACTTTACTCAAAAAGTAGAGAGAGAGAGAGAGGGAGAGACGCAGCATAATATCGTCGGTTTCTAGCAATTTTTTCCTGTCCAAAGGAATCGGTAACTGTCTTTGTGGTTAGGTTTTCGCTCTTCAAGTTCGTTTTATCTTTGATTTCATCTTGTTCTCTTGATTTTTGTGTTATTTAATTGAAGTGTAGTTGCATTTGCTTGATTTTGTTGTTGCTGTAATCCCCTTGATTTCTACTGTTTAATTGAAGTATAGTTGCATTTACTTGATTTTGTTGTTGTTACAAACCTCTTGATTTCTACTGTTTAATTGAAGTAGTTGCATTTTTGCTTGATTTTGTTGCTATTATAATCCTCTTGATTTATGATATTTGATTGAAGTAGCTGCATTTTTGCTTGATTTTGTTGTTGCTTATAATCCTCTTTGATCTTATCTGATATTGAGCTGGAGTATTTGCATTTGCTTGATTTTGTTGTTGTTATAATCCTCTTGATTTTATATGATATTGAACTGGAGTACTTGCATTTGTTTGATTTCGTTGTTGTGATCCTTTTTATTTCCAATGTTTAATTGAAGTAGCTGCATTTGCTTGATTTTACTGTTATAATCCTCTTGATGTCTACTGTTTAATAGAAATACTTGCATTTGCTTGATTTTGTTTTTGGCTATAGAGTTTTGATTTTATCTGAAGTTTAACTGGAGTACTTGCATTGACTTGATTATGTTGTTGCTTATAATCCTCTTGACTTATGTTATTTTAGAGGAGAAATGTATTTGATTATTCTTTTTTATTGTTATAATCCTCTCGATTCATGTTATCTATTTGAATTACTTGCATTTGCTTGATCTTGTTTGTTGATTACAATCTCTGTATGCTCAAGCATCTTAAGCTACAAGGTTTGGATTTCCCTCAATTTGATTATGAGATTCCATGTGAGATTTATTAGTGACCTCAAATATGAAGGCTTGATTTGTCGTGTGCATATATGTTTGTACCGTTATACTTCTTATGCTAGCATGTTTGAAGGTACATTCTCCATGTATTTCCACATAGAACTCAACTGGAATCACAGAAAATGCGTATGTTATATGCACATCATGTTTAGATGTATGTTCTCTCCGCTGCAATTACAGAATGAATGGCACTATAATGTGTTTCTGTGTTTTCAGTCTGCTCATGATAGCATTGTTATGGATTCTCTACATGTAATAACACTGTTGATATGATCTTTCTTATGTTGTTGGTTTATAGGTTACAATGTCGAACATTGATGGAGAGGAGAGCACCAAAATAGAAAGCCAGCAGAGCTCTGGAGGGTTGCCTCGTGTGACCCTTAATGAGAGAATCCTTTCATCTATGTCACGGCGATCTGTGGCTGCTCACCCTTGGCATGATCTGGAAATTGGTAAGACAATTATAGCCTGTTTTGCTTCTTGGACGCTTGTGTTTAGTACATTAACGATTCATGGATGTATTTGCATGCTCTTTTAATGGTAACATTTGGATTTCTTGACCCTTAAAACAATAATCGGTATTCAATTTGGTATTCGTTCTTGTAAAATTTCTTCTATATTTAATACTTTGAATAAAAGGTGCAGTTTTTGGAAGTAATTATGTTCTAGCCTGCGAACAGTGTTACATGGTAGCCATGGCCCATGGCATAAAAAGAAATGGAGCACTGGACTATAAAGTTTGATCTTGAAACTAAATAAATGATGCGGGCGTGTGTTTCTTGCTTTAATTAAGTGTTTCTCCATTGTCTCAGGCTCTCCAGGCTCTCTCTTTTCTGTCAACCTTCCTTTTGCTATCTCTTACTATTCGCTGTTTGGATATGTAGGTCCTGGCGCTCCAGCAGTTTTCAACTGTGTGAGTTTCATTGCCCCAAATGACTCGGCTTGACATTTCACTCTATAAGTTGCTCATACAACATTTGCTGCTACTCTGGCAACTCCATGCAGCATGCGTTCGTCATGGATGTCATATCTTCCATACTTGCCGCCATTCCTTCTTATGATAAATATATTTTAGTTTCTAGAATTGATTTGCAAGATTATGACACTAAAATGCTCGAGAATTCTATGCTTTAACATTTGACTTGATATAGTGAGATAGTGGCATTAAAGGCCTTTCATATTTCCATTGCCTCAATTTAGTACGAAGGATGTTTGTCACACTGATATTGTGAATTAATTATTGTGTCAGGTGGTGGAGATCAGCAAAGGCAGCAAGGTGAAGTATGAGCTAGACAAGACAAGTGGCTTAATCAAAGTATGTTTCCCCTTCTCTTTTCTAGCTTTTGTGTTTCCTTCAATTTTGTAGAACTAATGTATGCCTGCAATCTCTATTCCTCTGCTTTCTGTTGAACTCCGTATTATTGATGCTGGGGGTGTGAATGAGCCAAGCCTAAGTGATCACCAGAATTGAGTCCCTGCTTGCATTTGGCTTGGCTTGGCTTAGGTTTGGTTTAATACTCACTGAGCCTAGAAACTTTAAGCTCGATGTGAACTTGGAGAACTTAGCTTGGCAAGCTTCAAGCTAAACCCACCTCATTTAAGCTCATTTAAGTTTCCTATAGGTTTGTTTAGACTCGCTTAGGCTAAATCTCAACTCATTTGTCATAGATATTGGTTTGATTGGGGCACATTTACATTCATAAGTTATATTGCAATTAGCTCATTTAGGCTTGCTGAGGCTGGCGAGCCTCTGAGCTTAAGCTTTACTAGAGTTGGGCTTGGCTTAGTGCCTTTCTAGCTTTTTAATGAGCTAGATTTCGAGGGCTTGCAAGTTGGCTTAACTCATTTACAACCTTGCTGCTATTCATTAGTGGTATGGGGGTGTTTAGCCCATTAATCTTGGTTTATTGAAATCTCATGTTTATATACCCTGAATTTTGGACGCGTGGATTCCATAGTGAGACACTTTGAATTGTATTAACTGGACATTATATCGACAGAATGGGACAAAAAACTGAACTTTTCTCATTTTTAGTCCATTTAATTATGATCCTGAGTTTGAATGTCCAGCATATTTTGTTTTGGCATTATGAAGATATAAAGCCAAGGATACAAATTTGGCCATGTTCCAACTCAACGAAGAGGCTGGGGCCTACAACAACAACAACAAATTCAGTGCCTCAAGAGCTCTCGCATATGCAAGGTCGCCGGGGGGGATGTACGCAGCCTTACCCCTTTGGGGTGCTACCTTAAGGGAGACTGTGTCCGATGGTGGGGCCTGATAGTCCAAATGTTGTACGTGCAAATCTTGGCTGGAGAACCATGGCTTGCTTTTTTGAAGTGCTATATAGCATGTCCTGACCTTAAAACCCTAAAACTATGTTTTTGGATCATGTATTTGTTAATATAAAGATCAAAATGCATGCACATTGAACTGACGAAGATGTTTGTAATTAGGTTGATCGTGTTCTCTACTCCTCAGTTGTTTACCCCCACAACTATGGTTTCATTCCACGAACGCTCTGTGAAGACAGTGATCCTATGGACGTCCTTGTCCTAATGCAGGTACCTTTTTCTAGAAAACATGCCTGTTTTAGAATCATACTTGTACAGATTTCTGAGCCACTTTGCTCAAGGTGAATAAAAGCACAAGCTGCAAATAAAGCTCGTGCTTTAGTCCGTGGTAGCAGGAGCTCTTATTTTCAATTCGGTTTATTAACCTATTTTTGTCCACTGCCATATAGGAACCTATACTTCCAGGGTCATTCCTTCGTGCACGAGCAATTGGACTCATGCCTATGATAGATCAGGTAAATTGACGGTGACTAAATTTTCTTTATTTTTGAACTGTTTGGTTTGGTATAGTTGTTAGGCTTTTCTCCTCCCAAACATGAGGTCTTGGGTTCGAAGCTCAGCTTCCCCTCCTCCGGATGTTGGTGCCCTACTTACAACAATGTCGTACCTCCTTGAAATAAAGTTTTTTTTTGCTGTTTGATGCATCCTTTTTTGTTGGAATTGTCAACTCAATATCCTGTAATCAATATCCTTAATCATCACAAGATATTGGGCGAAATCAAATATTTGTGGACTTTCCCATTTATTAGACAATGTACTTCTGAATATCTTTAAGGATCCTTAATGTCCATTCTTATTCCAACCCATTCATGTCTCACACCAACACAACTTAAACTGAAGGGAACATATGGAAGTATACAACTCACTTAGTACAAGGGCAACTGAAAGTAGACATTTCAGACGGGGAGATTGTTGTTGTGATTATCGTTATTATTCTACGAGGAGTTTGCGGGGAAAGGGAAGAAAGGGAGGACGCTTCTTGTCATTTCTTTTAGCTCTCGTTTTCATTCAATCGTGTTGTCATTTGTTTTTCTTACTAATACTTGACTCCCCCCCCATCAAAGGGAGCTTTATCTGGCCATATGAGGCCTTGGCAATGACAACAAAAGAGTGATGAGTATGTTATATCTTAGGCTCCATTTGTTTCATAGAACACATTTTCATTATGAAAAGTTTTTTTCACAAAATATTTTCAATTAAAAATATCTTTTTCTTAAAAAATTTTGTCTTTCTAGCTGAAGAAATTGGCCTCATTTTGTAAATTTATACGAGGTTCACATTTGGCAAAGTTGAGGTTCATGTGAAGCATATAACATAAGATTACCACGGAAATCATTTTTCTCTCCATGAAAGACAATGCTTACCCCTTTCATTTACAGGAAGTTAATTTCCCCTCAATGTAGGATTACAATTTAGTATTTGTGGTTACTCTTACGAAGTTATGCATAGAAACAAAAAAAATTGGGCAGAAAAGGTTTGTAAATAAACAAAGAGAGCCTTAATTGCACGGGAAAAGGCAACAACATTGTGCCTTCTTTAGGAGGTCGTGTATGAGGATAATGGAGTGTTATACTTGCTGACAATGTGATCATCATTGCAGGGTGAGAAAGACGATAAGATCATAGCTGTATGCGCTGATGACCCAGAATTCCATCATCACAAGGAGCTCAGTGATCTTCCTCCCCATCGCCTGGCTGAGATCCGTCGTTTCTTTGAAGACTGTATCCTTGTTTTCATTTAGACACCGTGTTAGCTTGTTCCCTTGCGTATAGTTTCTATCACATTGGCCTTGTGGATTGCTCGCATTATTGTGGTTGCCTTGTATCTTAATCTGAAAAATTATGTTTTGGACTATCGTCCAATTGGCCAACTAAATATTGATGAATTTACACTGTAATTCATTTGTACCTTAACTGAAAAGCGCAGACAAGAAGAACGAGAACAAGAGCGTTGCTGTTAACGAATTTCTGCCTGCTGAAGCTGCCATCTCCGCCATCAAATACTCAATGTAAGGTTTTTGCATAAGCTATGATTTTGTATTGAACCCCCCACCAAAAAAAATAAAGTGAAGTATTTTCTATTTTGAAGCGGGTAATTATCATATCGATTGTCAAGGAACCAACTTTCACAAAAACTTAAGCTGATGGGTGAATGCCTAAAATTGGTTTTATATTCCCTCTCATACAAAATGTCCATTAGGCTTTGAAGTGTAGATATTGCACAGGTTTACCTCATACATTTTGCTTAACTTATATTAATATTTAAAGTGGGGGCTGACGGGATTCGAACTCGTAACCTCTTGGTTAACAAGGCTCTGGTACTATGTCAACGAACCAACTTTTCCAAAAGTTTAAGCTGATAGGTGAATGCCCATGATTGGTTTTATATTCTAATATTCATCCCTTGGGCCTTGAACTGTTAATTGGAATGAAAGTGACCCCTCAACCTTCAATTTCATTGAACAAACCTCCCTGACTATTTGTTTCCATTAATTGGCCTCCCTATTATAGTTGTGTACCAAATCGCTAACTCTTTTAGTAGTCAAATGATGAGCACATTATTTCATTATTTTGTATTAGACCCTTCACATCATATCATGTGACATGCATATGATTTGGTTATTGATGGAGTCAATCTATTAGAAGGAAACGCCGTAGAGGGTCTTATTAGCACAAACTGATAGTCTGGGTTGAGTTTGATTAAATAAAATGTTAAGGTGGTCGTTTTGATTTAAAGTAATAGCTCAAGAGATTGTTTAGTATTTTCCCATTTTAAAATTGGACTAGCAAAACTACCCACCTCACAAGCATAAGGTCTTCAGTTTGAAGATCTCCCCCTCCCATGGATGTTGGTGCCTTGATGGCCTAGTTTAGGGTCATGTTGTACCTTCTTACCATTTGAAAAGATTATAATAGAACGTGGATATTTGAATTGTGATTAAGCTCTGGACAACTCTATTATAAAAAAAAGTCTACTGATTAAAACTTGTTTTGAGCCACGGGGAAAAAAAAAAGGTATGTCATTGTCTCATTAATAATCTGGCAATCTTCTATCCAGGGATCTGTATGCTTCATACATCGTTGAAGGTTTACGGCAGTGATACATATTCAAGAACCCTGGTATGGAGGCTCCAAACTCTCGATTACCGTACTATCTATATGATAAAATTTTCAAACTGAGTATGCTAGGGTTTCGGTGATGACGATAAATGCATTGTTGTCACGGATTAATGGGTGCTCATCTGAACATTCTTATGAATGAGCCTTGTGTTGATTTTGAAGGGAAACTGTGTAGCTTAATGTGTTCATGTGAATCTGCGTCGGTGCTTTTTTTCAGCAATTAGTAATGCAGCCAGTAAATATTGAAAATTAAAAACCAAAAATAAGAAAAAATGTTCTCCAAATGTTATTTAGAAAATTTTTTTTAAAAAAAATTTTGAACTGTAAATAGAAAACAACATCAAACATGCCGGAGAAAGTTCTCCAAAAAGCCTCATTTTTTCTATCTAAAGTTTTCACTGGATATTACTAGAAAAACATGATTTTCTTGATAATAGAAGTTAAAGGAGATCTGGTGGATTTGTTAAAAAAATGTGGTGTATTTTTCAAATTAACTTATACATATATATATATATATATATTGCACAATTCTCATGGGAATGTGAGAGAAGCAGATCTAAGATTGACCCCTTTTTTATGGGATTAAAAAAAAAAAAATTTTCCCTTATCCCTTCCCCCTCCCTCTCCCCCTTCCCCGACCCTTGCTTTCTCTCTCACCCCAGTCAGTTGCCACCACCGTCGCCCCCTTTCTTCCTCTCTTTTTCAATACCCCTTTCTCTCTCCAATACCCCTTCACCCCGCCGCCTGCTGCCGACGACGAGGTCAGTGGTGACCAACAACAGCAGCACAGGTGGTGGTGGTCAGCGACAGCGGTGGCAAGGTGAGAGGGTGAGAAAGGGTTGGGGGAGGGAGAGAGGGGAGGTAAAGTGGGGAGAATTTTTTTTGGTATCCATAAAAAAGGGTAAATTTTAGCCGTTCATTCCAATTGACAATCAAGATTAGCCCCTCTCACACTCTCATAAGAATTGTGCCCTATATATTTATATATATGAATTATGTTTAAAATGTACTTAATATTAAAAAAATGCATGGAGCGAATCCTTGCCCCAAGTTGGATAATTTTTGATGTTTATTTTTAAAGTTTCCACTCATAATAAACACCTGGAAAATTTGTACATTGAAGCTTGTTTTGATTTTTTGATTTTCAATTTTTATAAGATTTGGGTGAACATTAACTACAAAGTTGGATACCCAAAAAAAAAACAAACACAAAACTTTGGTTATTCAAAAATTAAAGGAGTAATGCTCTATACCACAAAACAAATGACACCAAAAAGACACGAGCGGGGCTTCGCACACCAGTACTCGTGCGCGCGTAAGGCACTCCTCGCACCAACTGCTGCAAGTTCCCCCATGATTCACCCTGCTGAATAAAATATATAAATTTTGTTTTATAACGTCACCTCGTGCCTTCCCATGTGTTAATTTTTCGTGATGTATAGAGGCGTTCAAATTAAAGACAGTGAATAATACTCGAAATGTCAGTAAACATGAATGACTGATTACAAACAAACTGGGCTGACCCTGCCTTTGAATTTTTTTTTTTTTTAGTTAAATTAGGGCCCAAATCTTTTTATTTATTTATTATTATTATTATACATAATGGGCCTATTAATAACAATAATTTGAGCCTTTAAATAGTACTGAAAAATAAGTCTTAATTATAATTTCTAGGGGCTCTTCCTGTGTGTTTCTATGAATCTCAATTTGAATTTTCATATTCCATTGGGAGTATTTTTAGCGATATTCATATCATAGGTACTTATACTTTGTTCATCATGTTAATTTACTGCTTTTATTTCTAATCATTTGAATTTAGCCCAACACGAGATATATCGTGTCGGATTAGTCCAAGAGTAAAATCTATGTTAAGTTGGCGATCAGAATTTTCAATGGTCAAGTTACGGGTTGATTTAAATTGGGTCAATGAATAGGTTTATATTAAGTTATTTTCATCTTATATGACTAGGTCATTAGAAATTATGTGAGATATTTACATAGGAGTGTATTTCAGGCAATATTAGGCTGAGCTTATCTTGAGGCTCCAGTAATTTACATTTAGCTCAGCTCGAGATCAGTTGATTTAGGCTCAAAACTTAGCTTGGGTTGGCATATTTAAGCTAATAAATCTTTTTAAGATAGGCTTCCTAAGGCTTGATTAGGCTTGTGAGTTTACAAGCTAGAGCTTCATTAGGTTCGAACTTGACTCAATAAGCTAAATGAGCTAGTTTAGCTTAACTCAAGCTCGAAACAAGTCAAAGCTTTATCACGAACTAGCTCGAGAGGGCTTGTGAGCAGACTCGGCTCATTTGCTCTCTTAAATTTAACTTGAATTACGTCCTAAAATTGAATTGCCACAATGTATAATGCGTGCATGCGCGCGTGCGTGCCCTCCGTTGTAATGGACGGCCAAGATTTGCTAAACACTAAAAAAAAGTAACAATTTACGGTTCATACTCCTTCATGGATAGAAAGAAAAAAGGGGGAAGGGGGGAAATTTGTTTTTTTTTTTTATTCAATAAATTTTGGCCGTAAATTGCTTTCTTTTTAATATCTAATAAATCTTGGCCGTTCAGTACAATGGAGGGTCAGGATTTGCCCCTCTTATGCTTCTACCCTCTCATAAGAATATCACCATATATATATATATATATATATATAAAAGTGAAAGTAAATGATTAAATTGAAATAATAAGTCCATATTTTAACGTTGGAGGATGCTTGTATCAGAAAAGAAACTGATAACTATAAAAATTACTCCTCTTTCTTAAAGATGCTTAAATAAATATATATTAATTTTTTATTATTATTATTTTATATATAAAAGAATTAGAAAATACAATAAATGCAAGTCTGATCATAAACTAGAATCATATATTGTGCGCGTTGGTTGGTCCCTCCATTATAAGGATATATACACTCATGCCATCCTATAATGATTTGACTCTGTCCCTGTATTTTTCTTTATTTCAACTATGTTTCTCAATTAATTATGATTTATTTACCGGACACTAATACACCGAATTCTATTAGAACTTCGAAGTTAAGCGTGTTTGGACTAGAGTAGTACCAAGATGGATGACCTTTTGAAAGGTCTTCGTGTTGCCAACCCTATAAGGTTGAGGGTTTTCGGAAATAGCCTCTCCGCAGGGTTAAGGAGTAAGGCTTAATACATCCACCCGCCAGACCCCGCTTAGGCGGGAGCCCTTAAGGCACTAAGTCTGTTGTTGCTGTTGTTGTTGTTGTTACCTGTATTTAACCCCCCCCCCCCCCCCAAAAAAAAAAAAACCAAAAAAAAAAAAACAAAATAAAACTTAGGAAGATGTTCATCGGAGCATGTTTTACTATTGTCAAAGTATTCAAATTATAAAAGACAGAAGTACCTCTTACTCAAGAAGTGCTAATCTGATAGCCTCTTTCAATTAAAGAAGGATAATTTTGTCTTTTACAATATAAATGTTATGGCAATAGTAAAACAGGTTCTGGTATTCACATTTCAAAACAATTATTTGTATAATCTTTATTTTATTCAAAAATTTCTTGTAGGTAGTTTGAGGTTAGGAATTTCTTTAATATTTTGTTGGGAATTTATCAATTAGGTATTCTAGATTTGAGTTTTTATCATTTATATTTCCTGATGTATTAATATAGGCAATGAGATATTTTAATGTTTTAAAATTTTATTACTTCAATATCTTGAAGTTCAAAATTTTTATCAATTAAATACTATTTGCCAAAATTTATTGGATTTTTCGAAATTGTGTTGTGGGACATAAATATAACAATATTTTGGTGTCTTCAAAATTGCCATAAAATGTTGTCACGACATATTATTTTGGTAATATATAGATATTTTTCGTTATAATGTAGTGAATTTTTTTTGTAATGCACTGAATTTTCACTGAGCAAATTAGCATAGCTCATATATATTGAACTATTGAATATAATTTTATGACCAATTAAAAAGTCGTAGTGATTTTTTATCAGTACATAAATAATCTTAAAAAATATTATCATCATATATTTGTGTTTGATGGAAGTGGATAGGGCTTTATAATTGGAAATTAATTTTTATCTATGGATTGGACAGCTTATAATTACAAATTAATAAATTGAGTGTGCTTATCTATTTTTGACCGAAAAAGGAATCCCATTTAATTTGAACGGAAAAATTGTTAAATTTTATTAAGCCTTTAGACTTGACCCACAAAATTAGCATATATAAGACCCGCATAAAAGTTCAAATGCGGTTCCATCTTGTCCGATCTACAGAGTGGGGATATATAAGATACACATATAAGTCCAAGTATAGTTCCATATATTGACATTACGTAAAATAATTCACTAGTCGTATATAATGATTTCTTTTCTCGTACAACTCTAATGTAAAATGCTACTAGACTCACGCACGGAATCAGTAACAAAAACAAAATCTTTTAAGGGAAGTTGGCTCTTAAAGGGTCTCATCTTTCAATGTAGCAGAGCTCGTCAGATAGAGTCTTTAATGCTTCAGATTTGTAATCCGCCATGGACGATTCTAAAATTGTTTGTCCTAACCTTTTTTTTTAAACAATAATAATAAATTGAGTGTGCTTATCAATTTATGGCCCAAGAAAAAAAAATATTTTTTTTTAAAAAAAAAAAAATTTGAAAAGAAAAAGGAAAAAAAGGTTTCAGAAATTCAAATCGGGACAATTGGCCGGAGGATTCAAACAGGCTGCATGTGTTTGGTGCAGCAAACGTCACTTTTCTCATTTCTTTTTATTTTTCTCAACTTGTTTCTTTTTCTATTCGTTTCTATTTTTTTTTCAGTAAAACAAGTAATATTTTCAGTGCTTCAAGGGCTCCCGTCTAAGCAGAGTTTGAGGGTGGATGTACACCCTTAAGGAAGGCTGTTTCTGAGAACCCCCAACCTGAGAGGTACAATACGAGGACTTTCCAAGAGGTCACCCATCTTAGTAGTACTTTAGCCCAAGTACGCTTAATTTCGGAGTTCTAATAGGATCCAGTGCTTGCGTGTTGGTACCTTTTTAGGTTCTTTTTGGTAAATTACATCTAAATATTTTTTATTCCACATGTTTGGATGAAATAATATTTTAGTCCAACAGTCGTTAAATTTTTGACAAAAATTTATAAAATGATCAAAATACTCTTACTAAGAATATTTTAACACTAAACAAAAAGAAAGAAAAATAAATAAAAATTCTAGCTTTCTCTTCTCCTTGCTTCTCCCCTTTTCTCTCTCCTCCTCCTTTCCGTCAGCGCTAGAGCGAGCGGTGCTTCTCCGTCCCAATGCCACCCTCTCCAATTCCAACCGCCCTTTCCAACCTTTCTTCTTCTTCCCTAACCCCCACCTCCCTCGCTTCTACTTAGCCATCTCTTATGCTTCTCTTTCTACCCCGCGTTCGTCTAGATCGCCAACCGTCTATCCCTGGTCCCCGATCCTTGCTCCACCGTCCTCTTCCGGGGACGACGGCGGTAGCAGCGGAGAGGAGGAGGAGAGAGAAGAGGAAAAGGAGTTATTTATTTATTTTAGTGTAAACATAGTTTTAGTAACTGTATTTTGATCATTTCGCAAATTTTTGTATAAAATTTAACGGCAGTTGGATTAAAATATTATTTCACCCCAACTTGCAAGCTAAAAAAATTATTTAATCAAACCTCAGGGTACTAATATGTCGTTTACCCTTTTCTTTTTTGTTCTTGAAAAAATTTGAGGAATCTATTATTCTTGTAATTTAAAGTTTGAGCATTTATCATATATGTTTTCTAAGATTTCAATATATACATAATAAAATATCACGAGATTTAAAAATTTATTATCTAGTACAATCCGACTAAATCAAATATAATTTTATCATAATCCGATGAATTTTAGACGTAAATTATTGACGTGATGAATGATTATTATTAGGGATGGCAATGGGGCGGGTACCCACCCCATTTGGCGCGGGTATGGGTATAAGTGGGGTGGGCAGTGGGTATGGGTCAGGTGTACCCGTCCTATACCCATCATGTGTATGGGACGTGATACGAGCCAAAGTGAGATTAGGTGAACAGAAGGACGCCTTCTCACTAGTCCCCACCGCCTGGGATGCTACAGCCAAGTATCCCACTTGGCCACTCATCAACCGCCAAGCTTACCTCAGGTGGACATACATATAGTAGCTAACCTAGGCTCGTTTCAAGGGGGCAGTATTGTTACGAATAGGCCTAGGTCCACCCGTTAACCCTTCTCGCCAACCCGACCCTCCACTTGATATGCTTCCCTCACCACCTCAGCCCTAATATAACCACCCCCTACTTCTATAAATAACGGATCACCCTTAGTGATTAGGTTATGCCAAGTAATGTGTAAAGACTGTTATGCTCTCTCTCCCTCCCCCCCCCCCCCCCCCCCCCCCCCCCCCCCCCCCCCCCCCCCCATGTTTCACTAGTTTCTCCCCTCCCCCCCTTCCTTCTACATCTTCCCCCTTTCTTCTGTCTATACTTGTAATTAATACTATATATATACAAATATACGATGAGAGAGCAATTTAGCTATCCCATAGCCCTTGGTACTGAGATTTATGTGTTGGATTATGTGTTTTGCTTGGATTTTGTGCTAGATTCCATTGATTTGATTAGGATCTGGGTTGGTTCATAACAGGGTGGGTACGGGTATAGTTTCGTGCCTACCTCGCCCACCTTGCTCCATCTCAGACCTACTATATTCGCTTTATTTTGTACATATTTAACCTTCAAATTAAAAAACACGTATTTAAATTCAATAACCCAAATTGTTTATCAATGTTATAAAAAAATATTATTAATTTTTAAAAATAGTAATAAATAATTAATATGAGCGGGTATAGATACTCATTTTCTGCACACATTAGGGAGGGTACGTGATGGATAACAGTTATCCGTTGGATACCCGCAGATAATGAGACAGGTATGGGTATGGGTTTGTACCCGCCGGGGTAGGTATAGGTATCCACTTCAAACCGTGGCGGGTAATGGAGCGAGTATGGGTATAAGACTTGAATTGCGGGTAGGAGTGTAAAGGAGGCACCCCCTATACCTATTGGAAATATTTTCCATAATTAATGTACATCAAATAACTATTTTATATGAACAAAATTACATCAATCAAACATAAATAATACAACATCGTAATGGGATAAAATGTAGTATATGAATTTTAACAAAACATGAACTGATAATCTAGTACAAATATCAACGGCATGAATAAAATAAATTATTATATAGAGAAAATGTATCTTTGTAGAGTTGCGGCAAGCAAACGGTGCTCTCCTTCGAAAGAAAACGCCCCTCCTACACGAGTCTTATCTTTCAATTAAGTGCGCTCATTTCCCAGGATTCAACAACCCGTCAGACCTTAATTTGTGGAGCAATAAAAGATCCCCGAACCTCTATTACCATAACTCACAGTTTTATGAAAAAGTGGGAGGAGAAAAAAGAAAAGTGAAGAGATAAGTTTTCCCAATTTTGTGACTATTTTTTCAGTATATCTATTTTCTAACTTTTCTCTTAAATCTATAGACAAAAAATACGTAACTAATTCACTGGTGTCTCGTTTCAAGTCATGGACTCTTTCAATATTTTATTATCTTTAAATTTTGGAAATATGAACCCATGATTGACAATAATTGCTCACAAGAAAATCTCCAATAAATTGATATTATGTGCATGTATTTTGAAAGGATTTACAATTAAATTATGTATATATCATTTTCTATTTAAAAAGTAACTCTTACAAAATTTTTTACAAATATATTTTTCTTTTCCATTTGAAAATAGTCCATATATAATTTTTAAATCACTAAAAACACATTTTTTTTCTAACATCCCGCCCCGCCCTATTGCCATTCCTAATTATTATAATATAGATGTGTTATGTTAGTATTTTTTGGTAAAAATTTGTTGAATTCCAATAACATGTCACCAAAATAGAGTGAAGAAAAAAAAAAAAAAAAAAAAAAAAATATATATATATATATATATATATATATATATATATATAACGACAGTTCGGTGATATAAAATTTTTAATTCCGGATTCTGATAGAAGATGGTTAGGTAATATATAGACAGTTAAGTGATATAAAATTTCTAATTCCGAATTCTGACTGTTTATCACTCTTGAAATTTCAAAATATATAATAAGATACCCTAAAGTTTAGAATTTTATCAATCTAGTACATTCTACCAAATTCGATGGATTTTTGTTGCATAATGCTAGAACATGAGTCCAATAATATTAAAATATCTTCATTATAATAGTACGACACATGATTGCAGCAATATGTAGGTAGTCTTTATTCAAATTTAGTGAATTTTTATCGTAATTTATCAAACTTTTGCAAAAAATATTAACACAACTCATATATATTATTGCAATTATGTACCATATTAATATTTTTCACATAAAATAGATTTATTTTAACAAAAATTTATCACATCATGACGAGTCCCAAAAACAGTGGGTATTGTCATGAATCAACACAAAAACCATCGTCTTACTACATATGCATTGCATGTGATCTTTTTTTTTTTTTTTTTTCCTTTTATATTTTTTGCTAAAATTAGTGAGTTATTTATATAGTTGATCCTTACATTCTCAAATTTATTTAAATTGGTCCATTATTTTTTTTTCTTTTGTTTAAAATAATTTTTAATGTTTATATAAAATTATTCTCTAAATTTTTCTTTTGTTCAAAATATTTTATAATGTTTTATTTTTTTGGAAAAAATGGTCTCTTACCTAATAACCAAAATTAGGTTAAAATTAAAAAGATAAGAGACTAATTTTGTCATAAAATAAAATATATGAATCATTTTTAATAAAAGAAAAGATGAAAAATTAATTTGAACAAAGTTATAAATATTAGAATCATTTTGAATAAAATAAAAAATGATGAACCAATTTGAACAAATTTAAAAATATTACAAACCGACGACGCAAATAACTTGACTAAAAGCACGCGTTACTCGATAACTATATATAGATATTTTAAAAGTAAAGACAAGGCTCCTAGGATTGCTCTTTTTTAAGAGGGAATCGTAAGGCATCAACCTGATTAAGGGAGAGGAACACTCTGTACAGGACATTATCCTATACAAAATTATCAGAACCCTCACAGCTCAGATTTGCTAGCTTAGCCCGTTCGCCAACCTATTTGTTGTCCTACATCAATAAGCAAATGTCTTCAATAATGGTGAAGATGTTCGCACGAGTTGAATGCGAGACTATAATCGCTTTGGTACTCAATAACAATGTACAGGACCAAATAAACTTCGATATAAAAAGCAACATTCCCAATGTCCCAAGGGCTCCCGCTTGGGGTGGGCGCAGGGGGGGAGGGATGTACGCAGCCTTCCCTTTGAAGGGAGGCTGTTTTTGAGAACACCCAACCTGAGGAGTGCAACACGAGAACTTTCCAGAAGGTCACCCATCTTTGTACTACTCTCGCTCAAGCACGCTTAATTTCGGAGTTCTAATAGGATCCGATGCTTGTGTATTAGTACCCTCTTAGGTAAATTAGCTTCGATATGACATTTCAAAATATCAAAATTTTACAATAGTGTGAGCAATGAATGGACATAATTAAAAAAATATAAAAATTAAAATAAAATCTTTATCAAAGTACAAATAGTATCATGTAAATAATTCAAAAAATAAAAGGAGAATTAAAAAAGAAGAAAAAGAAAAAACCAAAAGGGGAAAAACGAGGTTCTAATAATAAGGTGAAATGATGCCTTATGGATTCAGCATCACACTTGTCTTATACCTCGTGGATTACCAATTTGTAGCCTTTCATTTTACTTTACTAAAACCAAATAAAACAAAAAGAAGACGGTAGTCTTATTATCAGATAAAATTATTATTATCAAACTAAAAAAATTTTGTGGCTTTTCTTTTATGTAAACCACGTTATTGATACGATAATAAGAATTTTTGCTTTGACATGAACAACTCCCAAATAAAAAAAAAAAAAAAAAAAAACAACTTTTTCCTTGTACTCGAGTTATTAGAGAATTTATTAGGTTTGCACATTTATTTTTTGAAAGGGTTAATGTCAAATTTTATAATTATAGAATATTTGTATTATAAAAGATAAAATTATTCCTATTTGAAAAGGAGCTGATTACAACTTTTTTTGAATTAAACAAAGGTAAATTTATCTTTTGTAATGTGAATATTTTGACAATAGTAAAATTAGTCCTGACATTAATATTTTCCTTATTTCATTGTTACCTTGATATTTTAATATATATTATGATATATTTGAAAGTTTAAAAGTTTTATTATTTAAGTATCATATGTTAGAAATTCAACCAAACCAGAGAAGGTACCAACATGCCGTCACCGGATCCCATTAGAACTCCGAAGTTAAGCGTGCTTGGGCAAGAGCAGTACTAGAATGGGTGATCTCCTAGGAAGTTCTCACTCTTAGGTTGGGGGCACTCGGAAACAACCTCTCTTCAGGGGTAATACCCTGAAGGGAAAAGGCTGCGTACATCTACCTCCCCAGACCCTGCTTAGACGGGAGCCCTTGGGGCACTGGGTATGTTGCTTTTTATGTTAGAAATTCAACCAATTTTTATAGTTTATCTCCTGAAAATGTATGTGTTACATGATTACCATAATATGTATGAGTCATATCAGCGGTTTAGAGTGGAAGTTTAGTGAATTAATATAAAGTTCACTATATCTAATGAAAACTATATATATTACCAAAATTATGTGTTCTATTAACATTTTTTTTACAACAAAAAATATCAAATGTAACAGAGGATGCCTCTATGTTGTTTTGTTTTTGATCAACATGCCTGTATATTGTTCCATGTCAGCATTTTCTTATAAAAATTCATTGAATTACAGTAAAGGGTATCTCATCGATACATTCTTTAAAATTTGAGATACTTAGGTGAGTATCTCATTTATATAATAAATTATTAATGTACATACATAATAAAGGGCCAAAACTACGAAGCGAAAAATTTTCTTAATTTGAGTTTAATGTTTGAATTGGTTTAAAAGTTATCACTCACTTAGTCCATAATAGTTATAAATTTGTGATACACACTACGGCTCTATTTGGTATATGAAATTGGAATTGGATAGTGGAATAGCAATTCCAATTTCAATTCTGATGGAATTGAAATTTTATTGTTTGGTTCATCAAAGGAATTAGAGGTCGGAATTATAACTACATAATGATTCGAATCATCAAATGTTTTTGGTCAATTGAGTTGGAGTATTTTGAGTTTTAAATCAACTACAATTAGATTTTAGTCGGAGCGGTTCACATTGCATTCTAGTTATTGTGGTCCAAGTGATTCACTTTGAGTTCGAGTTATTTGAATTTCGAGTCAAATTGAGTTGAGCATCGGGTCGGATCACTTGGTGTTCAAGTTATCTCGGATTTTTAGTTAATCGGATTAGTTCATTTTGGGATTCAAACGAGTTATGATGGCATTTGAGTTCATTTAAGTCATTTCAAGCCCGAGTTATTTTAGTTTTAGGACAAATGAGTTGAATCTTTTTAAATTTCGAGTCATCTGAGCCTGAATTTGAGATGGTTCGGGTCGTTTTGGGTATGGGTCGTATTAAGTTTTGGGTCAATTTGGTCAGATCATTTCAACTTCGGTTCAGTTTGTTTACATCACATTCAAGTCAAGTAGTTTCATTTCTAGATTTGAGTCATCTCGAGTTCCGAGTCAATCGGGTTTGGGTCACTCCAGACTTTGAGCTAAGTTGATCTTGGTTATCTCAAGTTCAAGTCATTCAAGTTGGGTGATTTTGAGATTCGGGTCAAATTTTAGGCTGTGTCTAAGTCTTTAGATTTTGAGTCATTTTGGATTTAGATCCTTACCCCTATCCTCAGGAATTGAAAAGTATGATTTTGAGTTAAAATCCAATTCTATGGAATTAGGCAGTGGAATTGTAATTCCAATTTCAGTAGGTGAACCACACAACATAATTGGAATTCTGGGCCCCAATTCCAACCTCAGCTCCAATTCCAGGCTCTAATTCCATGCTCCAAACACAACCTAAGCGAGTTTATCCTAAAACTAATTGGTAATAGGTGGAGTAACTCCCTCCAGTATGTATTTTGGTGTTTCTTACTCTATCACATTGCATGAGATGCATCAATTTGCCACACTCCGCATCTCGCGTCCATACGAGTTGGCTTTTTACTATATACTTGTCCTAGGCGAACAGTGCAATTCCGACGTCATCATCTCGCAATGGAAATGGCTTTCTACTAGAGTCTCCTCTAGTCCCGAGCAACTATTACAATACTGATGTCATCATTTGAGACTTCAGGCGTGTGGCAATGGGCCTTACAACACGTCACACATTGGTCCCCATAAGACTGTTAGGTGACGTCGACCCCATATGACTGGTGAACAATATCGGTCCCCCATATGATTGGTAATCCAAGCGCAAGATTGATGGCTTTGATATCATTGATACACACAAAGTGAAGTTCCATCCTAAAACTAATTAGTGAAGTAGCTTCCTTAATATATATTTTGGCATTTCTTGCTTTATGCCAATGTGGATGTATTAGTTTGCTTAAATTAATCCCTTATTTTTTGTTTATAATGCTCCTTCCTGTTTTGTTGTGATCAAATTAGTCCCCATATGATAATATCTAATAATTAAAAAATAAGGGTTAATTTTATCATAAAATAAAGAATGAGAGAGTTTTTTTTTGAAAAAAGATAAATTTGATTTGAATAAATATATAAATATTAGAAATTAATAGAGTGAATAACTCTTTTATTCAAATTAATTTTTTTATATTTTATTAATAAAATTATTTTATAAAAATTTTAGTGATTAATTTTGTTAGAGCTATTTACATCATTGGTTTCTAATATTTTAAAATTTGTTTAAAATTGGTCTCTCATCTTCTCTTTTGTTCAAAAGGAACCTTAATATTTTATTTTATGAAAAATCGGTCCCAAATATTTTTAATTTTTACCTATTTTTGGTAATTAGATGAGTTATTTATTTTGTCATAAAATAAAATGTTTCGTACTATCTTACACAAATGAAAAGATAAAGCCCAATTTAAGTAGATTTAAAATATTAGGTACTATTTTAATTAAATGAAGAAAATTACGGAACAATTTGAACTAACTTAAAACACCACAGATTAACAATATAAATAATTTGTTATAAGATAAATGACCATTTTTGTTGACACTACATTTTAAAAAATAATTTTTAAATATTTGTAAAATTTAAGGTATTTTAAAATTATTTTAAATTTAAATTTAAATTTTTAAAAATATTTTCTTTCTTTTTTTCAAAGTCACGTTAACAAAAATCAAAAGGATATTAATAACATTAATTTTAAAGTATGATATTAAAAAATTTTAAGTATAATATTAAAATTTTTAAAAACATAAGTAACTTTTTAAAATCGCATTTAAAATTTATGTTAAAATATAAAAAAAATGTTTGATTGTTTCCCCATATTACCCTCCCTTGTCTTTCTCTCAATCCTCATCCTCCTCTCCTCTCTCCAACCACCCAACCCGCTCCACTCTGCTCACAGAGTCAGAGAGAGAGAGAGAGAGAGGGAAGAGAGGAGAGAGAGAGAGCTGCCATTTTCAAACACTAGAAACCGCCATTGTTGGATGGAAAGCTACGCCCATTCGCACTCTAGACCTCCAATTTCTGCCCCTCCATTCTCCAAGAACTCCTACAATGTCAATTCTCACCGAAACGCCACCGCTTTCACTGCGTACGACGCCGTTTTCGGCGGTCCGCCGAGGTTCGCTGCCGGCCCCGGTGGCGCGTTGTCTCCACGCGCCGAGGAGTACGGTGAAATCTTCAACGGTTTCAACTTGCGAGCTTCCTCTTCGATTCCGGTACTTGATCTTCCTGCAGTTGATGACGATGTTGCTTCGTTTGATCCTGCGAGGTCCAGGTTTGATTACTCTGAGGTGTTTGGAGGGTTTGGAAATGTAGAGTTTGTGCCGTTCGATGAGTTGTTTAGGCAATCGGACGGTGGTGATGGCTGCTCCGACGAAGAAGTTTGGTAAGTTGTTACTTATTGTCAAGAAACTAAGTATTCGGAAAGGTTAAGCTGATAGAGAAAAGGCCAAGAATGGTCTTATACTTTAACCACGGGACTACCCATTGGGCTTGAGGTGTAGATATTGCACAGAGCACATCTTACATCGTCCTTAAATTTTGTTAATATTAAAAGTGGGAGTTAACCTAGGAGGGTACCAACACGTAAGCACCGGATCCCATTAGAACTCCGAAGTTAAGTGTGCTTAGGCGAAAGTAGTACCAAGATGGGTAGCCTCCTGGAAAGTCCTCGTGTTGCACCCCTTAGGCTGCGAGTTCTTGGAAACAGCCTCCCTTCAAGGTAGCACCCTGAAAGGGAAATGCTGCGTACATCCACTCCTCCAGACCCTGCTTAGGCGGGAGTCCTTAGGGCACTAGGAATGTTGCTGTTGCTAATTGAAAGTGGGAGTTATTGGGATTCAAACGGGTGACCTCTCCTTCATCAGGCTCTATACTACATCAAGGAACTAATTGTTCCAAAAGCTTAAGCTGGCGAGGAAGGCCGAGAAATGGTTTTATACTTTAAAAATTACTTCAGCCATTGCTTTTGTTATTTTATTGTGTTTTTGGTTAATTTCCTTGTGCACATTTGTGGTTTTGAGGATTACTGCTCTGTGGCTTTAGCTTTATTTAGGCCTTGATTGGTTGCCACATGAATTGAATTATCGTGGAAAGTTGTTTTTCATGGGAATTTAATTCCTTGTCAACTTTCCATAAATTTGGTTGTCAGGATGGGAACTAGAACTTCCTTGGGAGGATAGTTAAAAATGAAGAATTAGAACTTACCTGGGGGGCCAGATAAGTTACTTCCAGTTTTTTGAAGAAATTGGAAATTGCTTAGTAATTTTCACTTCCTGCATTTTATCTACTTCCTGCCAACCAAATAAGAGCTAAAATCTTTAGAATTTGTATTAACTGCATTTACTTTCTACATACCAAATGAGGCCTTACTTATTTACACCATTTGTCCTTATGTTTTAAAGTTTGATTAAAAATTGATCCCTTATCTTTGAAATGGTCTCCAATGTTTAATTTTTTAACAAACTTAGTACAAATTTTTTTTGGGTTCAAAATGGTCTTTGATACAACAACAACGGCAACTGACTGACCCAGTGCCTCGAGGGCTCCCGCATATGCAGGGTCTGGGGAGTTGGGGGGGAGGGTGTAGGCAGCCTTACCCCTTCAAGGTGTTACCCTTAAAGGGATGCTGTGTTCGAGGATCCCCAACCTGAGAAGCATACAAGCATGAAGCATGGTCTTTGATGTGTTATTTTATGATCAAATTAGTCTTCCACCCAGTACAAATTAGGTAAAAAGTTAAAAAAAAAATGAGGTATTAATTTTGTTATAAAATAAAATATTAGAGACCATTATGAACAAAAGAGAATATAGAGACCAATTTGAACAAATTATAAATATTGGGGCCAATTTTGAACAAAAGAGAAATAGAGGACTAATTTGAACAAACTAATAAACATCAAGTCAATGGTTACACCTATTATTTTCTTTTTTTTTTTTTTCCTTTGAATTTATACGGGTATTAACCAACCCCTTTAATGGCTTTTACAATTCCCCGTTTTGTTGATTTTATTCGCTTGTCAAGCAATATTTCTTATACTTTCTGAATTTTTTTGTTTTTGGAAAGATTAACATAAATCTGTGATCTTTTGTCCCATCTCCTTCGGTACATTTATGCCCTTAAAGTAGCTGCTTCAAAGTTTTGATTATCTTTGATTTGTGTAATGTAAAGTGGTAGACTTGGGAGAATTGGATAGAGAGCTATGAAATATGTTATTCACTTTGGAGTGCAGCGTGTGGACGGTCTCAAAGTAGCTGTAGTTGTTTTTTCAATTGAGTTCTGTTGGTTCATTGCTGGCCTTCAGGTGGATCTTGTGGTGTTTGTTTAAGTTGTCTTACGGTAATTTGAACCGTGATGGCTACGGTTTGTGGAGATTAATGTTCTTTTTTGACAGAAAGCAGGTGATTTAGGATTTCTAAAGGTTTATAAGCTTTTGTTTATGAGTAATGAGTTCAATAAACGAATATATGATAGAACCATGCTTCTTTATGAGGTAATACTTTGGAGTGAGGTTCCACTGATAGAGAAAATGGGGGTAGGGGGAAAAGGGGGGAGGAGGGAACATTGGGCTGCATAGAGTTCAACTTGAGTAACATTTCCCACATTTCTGTGCTTGCTTCACTCCTATTTTCTGAGAATCTGGGAGAAAAAGAAAGAGTATATTTTTATTATTGGGATTGTTGAGAACAAGTTTCTTAGGTGGAAAGCGCTCTATCTCGCAAAGAAGGGACTAGGGAGGGCCACTTTTCCTAACATGTGCTCTGCGGCCTTTCCATACTTCTGTTTGCCTTTCTTTATTACTAGATCAATAACTAAGATCCTGGGGCTTCCATAACTGCTTCCACTATGAGAATATTCAGGATGATTTTGAATAACTTCTTGTCAAATGGGTAGTGGTTAATCTCGTACCTCCAGAGGTGGCATGGAGATCAGCATCTTTCCATCAAAATATGGAGATTCAGAGTTCAGTAAACAATCCTTTGAGGAATGATTATTCTTGTGGAATCTGTAGAGGCATTCTGTAGTCCTGGTTCCAAATAAGCTTATAGAGAGTTAATAGTGTGTCCTTATTTTTATAGTTCATGACTATAAAAAGGGCCATAAATTTTTTGAAGAGCATTGTGTTAGGGAAAATAAGCAAGAAAGAAATCATGTTCTATAGATACAAGAAAGGAGCAATATGTTTGGAAACATATTCTAAATCAATGATGTGACAGCAATTGCCATAACCTCCTACTTAATCTATTGTGTGTATGGAGACACAAACTTTTCAAGTTGATCAGGAGCTAAATCTTTTTATCTTCTTCTTATTGATAGGACTCCTGCTGGCACAGAGTCTTTTTCCGATGAATCTGATCCTTGGGCTTGTTCAGAAAAGGATCAGCGTTTACCAAATGGAAATGCTCAGCAGTCATATGACAGCAAGCAGTATAACGTTTCTTATCATGAGGTTAGTCCATCAGCCAGAGAAAACACGGATAACTTGACTCATGTTGCCCAGCTAAATGCTGTTCGCGGTTATAGTTATGTAGTTGATGAAGCCAAATCATTGCACAAGGTAGAGGAAGAAATATTTTGCGCACAAGTAGCTGATGACATCATTCTTAGCATGGATTCTTTTGGGAATGTGACCCAAGAGAATAATATGAGAAAAGCTGCATCTCGTATATCAGATGGTGATTCACATTCATCAGATAATAATCATCGACAGGGAAAAGCATGTGGTTCCAGTGGTGTACACCCAAATTCAACTTCCAATTCTGCATCTGACATCAATCTTAGAATGGAACCATCTCATTTGCCACTGCCATCAAGACCACCACTTGTATCCACAGATGGTACAGAAGATTCTGGAAAATTGAACTCAGATTATAAAGCTTCTAAGACCTATGATTTTGAATTGGCCGTTGATGGTGGCTCATCACCATTCTTTGATGTGGAGGTGAATGCAAGTTCTTCTGCTGTAGCTTCTGCTGCTGCTATGAAAGAAGCGATGGATAAGGCCCAATTGAAACTGAAAAGTGCTAAAGAGTTGATGGCTAGAAGAAAAGACGGGCATCAAAAAAGTCCAAAGATGGCTTTGAATAATGACGAGGGAGTCATGAAAGTGGCATCTGCCAGCTGCAGTTTGATGGACAACAGACTCCAGGCAGCATGTGAAGTAGAGCATGTTGAATTGAAAAATCCTGATAAAGAAAGGCCCGGGGCAGCCAGTGCACGACAACTATGTCATGAACAACCAACCAATCTAACTGAGAAACTGTCTCAGAGAAACCAGGTAAAGAAGTCCAGTTTGTCCCCAGATCATGTTTCGATTGAAGAAGCCGGCAAATGGAAGAAAGAGATGCAATACTATGAATTTGTAACTGCTGAGAGCTCTATAGCATCTC
This sequence comes from Simmondsia chinensis, assembly GCA_018398585.1. Classification (NCBI taxonomy): domain Eukaryota; kingdom Viridiplantae; phylum Streptophyta; class Magnoliopsida; order Caryophyllales; family Simmondsiaceae; genus Simmondsia; species Simmondsia chinensis. The sequence goes on along the minus strand of JAGTTD010000002.1, from coordinate 37,087,548 downwards.
CGCAACCAAACAACGGCAATAATTTGGCACAAAAGGAAAACAGCAGTCAACCTAGCAGTATTAATGGCATGACAGAGGCCCTCAAGGGGCAGGAAGATAGTGATGAAGGCGACTTGAATTCAGCTGGAGAAGCTCATGAACTAGAGGACAATAGGCCAAGACTTAAAGCGACGAAGTCTGCATCCCGTCGTGGATTCCATGAAAAAATGGTTAAGGTGGCGCAAGAGGTTCATGAGAGAGTAGTCTGTGAACATGCAGAAACTGAGAAGAGACTGAATAATACGTGTGAAAGAAATGAAAATGATATAAAACCTAAATCATACTGTAGGCAGGATGATATAGAACTTGATCAAAGTTCTCAAGCTGTTGATAGGAGGAAACCCCGAGAAGCTGTTCCAGATAAAGCTGCTGAGACAATGTTAAAGGACACTCTTTGTAGGGAAGCAAATAAGAAGAAAGAAGGAAAGGCCCCTCAAACAGAAGAGAATGGAAATAGAATAAAAGAGGCCTATGAGAAGAGAATGAAAGAGGCTCATGAGAGGGACAAAGAAGAGAGCACGATTGCAGAAGAACAAGAGAGGGAATCAAAGGAAAGAAGAAAGAAAGAAGCTTTTGCGAATCATGAAAATGAGCAGAGACTAAAAGAGGCTAGTTACGGACACGAAAATTATAAATCTGAAGAGGCTTATAAGCAGAATGAGGATAGAGGGAGCGGGGATAAGGATAAAAAGAGATTAATGGAGGCTGCTGAGAAGGAACTGGGTGGGGAAAAAATACTAGAAGTATGTGAAATCCAAGAGACCGAAAAGATGAATGAAGTACAACAAAGAGAAGAATATGAGACCCGTCTTGGAGAGGTAGTTCTTCAGGAAAAGCCTGAGGAGATAATTGTAGAAGTCGGACTAGAGGACTGTAAGAAGCATGATGAAGCTGTGGGAACAATGAAAACTAAGAAATGTATGCATGTGGAAGATGAGTTGAATCAGAAAGAAGTTCAGGAGAGTGATGGGAAAATTGAGAAGGTTTTTGAGGAGGAACAAATGGAGAAGAAGTCAGTGCTGGTAAGTGAGAAAGGGGAATCTCGCATGGAGCTTGAAAATGAAGGTGAGGGGGAGAGGTGGAAGGCCGTACCCAACACTAGCAGACAGGTTGAGTGGGGAAATAAGAATGAAAAACCATATAGCACTCCGGGAATTAATATGCATATGGAGGATGAGTGTCTGAAGGCATCTGATGAGGTATGCGATCTGGAAGTGGAGGATCTGACACAGACTTTGCCTAATGAAAATGAAGAGCCGCATAGAAAAACAAAAGCAAACAAAGAAGTGATTGGACCGAAAGAAAATGGGAATATTGGGGTTAAGCCAGTAGTTGATCAAGAGAAATCGAAAGCCAGTGAGCCAACAAAAGTGCTGATTGAAGAGAAACCGGCAGAATGCAAAATGCATGGACCTAGAACAGAAAGTTCCTCTAAGTCGCTTCCTAGGAATGATGAGAACTTAAAAAGACGCGGAATGTTAGAGCAGAATAAAGAAGTTCCAGTAATAGTGTCATGTTCAAAAGACCCAAGGAGATTTAATCATGAGCTAGGGGGAAGAAGCATGGATGTTGGGGAGGGTATGGTATTCTTTGATCCCGGAAAGGATAAAGATAATTCAACGCCGAGTGCAGGGGAAAATGGAACAGAACATATGAAGAAGACAGAAGCGGCATGTCCTGTAATGTTACAGAGGAATTGGAGCACTGAGAAAAGATCCCAGATGCCTAACAAAAATCAAACCATTGAAAGAAATGGGAAAACTATCAATAACAACCGCTCAATGGAAGAGAAAGAGAGAGAGAAAGAGGAAAGGCTTAAAAGAGAGCGAGAACTGGAGGAGCATCTCAGAAAGCTTGAGGAGGAGAGGGAGCGGGAGAGGGAAAGAGAAAAAGATAGAATTGCTGTAGAAATGGCAACTCGTGAAGCTCGTGACAAGGCTGCTTTCGATAGAGCAATCGCTGAATCACGGCAAAGGGCAATGGCTGAGTCCAGGGAAAGATTAGAGAGGGCATGTGCAGAGGCCAGGGAGAGATCCTCAGTTCAGAAATCATCTAATGAAGCGAGGCTGAGAGCAGAGCCTGCTGCAGTTGAGCGAGCAACTGCAGAAGCCCGTGAACGTGTCATTGAGAAAGCAATGGCTGAGAGGGCTGCCTCTGAGGCTCGGGAAAGGATTCAAAGATCTATGTCCGATAATTTTTCTTCATGCTCAAGAGGTGCAGATATGAGAAAGAGCTTCTTGTACTCTGTGAGTAACTATTCGCTCCCATTTCCTTGAAGTTCCAAATTCGGGGTTGACTAATTGTATGTTGGATCTGCAGAGTTCTGCTAAGTTTGAATCTACTGAAGTTGAACCTGTACAGAGGTGCACGGCGAGATTAGAGAGGCACCGCCGAACAGTTGAACGTGTGGTATGTTTTTTCTTGCTTTCTAGAATTTGTAATTTTTCTGCTGCCTATAGTTCTCCTCAATTTATTTGGATGCTTTCTTCAGGCAAAAGCTCTTGAAGAAAAAAATATGCGTGATCTACTTGCTCAAAGGGAGCAAGCAGAGAGGAATGTAAGTAGTTTATGTCCCTCATAGAAGTCTGTCTTAGCACAATGAAGGCTTCAAATGTTGTAATTTCCCTATAACTTGTTCATTTTTTTAGAGATTAGCGGAAATGCTGGATGCTGATATTAGAAGGTGGTTGAGTGGCAAAGAAGGAAACTTGCGGGCGTTACTTTCAACCTTGCAATATGTATGTATAGCCATCCTGATTTTATTTGGCATTAGAAAGCATTTGGTTCAATTATTTTCTGTCATATTTATCGACATTTATTGAGTTCATATCATCACGAGTTTAACTTGCTAAGATTCTATTATCCTAATAAAGTACATGGTTTATTTGCTTATAAAATGTCCTAAATTTCGACACCTTAAATTCTATGTTGATTTCCAAAACTGGCTTAGCGACTTCTAAAATCTTAGTTACTAACTTTGATCATATGCCGCCAACAGATTGATTTACGTCAATTTCTTGCTCAAACGTCTTTTTCTTCCCTGTATGTATGTCATCTTCATATTTACCAAATTATTTATGGCATCCCATATCATTCTTTATTGAATGATCTTCATTTTTGGTTTGCCTTATCAATTTTGAGAACCTTTTTCTATTTTTCCTTTTCCTCGGGGAGCTTTTTTTCTTCTTTTTTATATTGTGGTTATCTTTGACCAAGTTGTATATATGCAGGATTGTGTTTTCCAATCCGTGAACATAATAAGTCTAAAATTTTAGTTTCTGTTTTCAGTTTCTGATTTGACCTGCGATGAGTTATGTTAAGAGATGCACATATTATGGCATGGACATACAAAGTGGGTAACTGGCGAAAGAAGAAGGAAATAATTGTCTTGATCTAATGAGATGCTACCTATACCGGTGTTTTGTTGGGATTATGTGTGTAATCGGGACTTATTTTGAAGAGTTTGTGACTGTGGAGCAAAGGATTAATTCTGTGTGGGTTTTTCTGCTCACTAAAGTTTTGTGCCTGATCTGCAAATAATTGATTGTACTCTTATCCTGAAATATAATTGGCTAAGCTATGTAAATCTTTGCGTCAAGCTTTTATCTTTTCTCATTATTCTTTTAATTTCTATTTTATTGTTTCCATAACACTACTATATTGGTGTTCCATTTTAAATTATCTTTTCATCACTGGCAGATACTTGGGCCGGAGAGTGGATGGACCCCGATTCCGTTAACAGAGGTTATAACAACTGCTGCCGTGAAAAAAGCATACAGGAAAGCCACGCTCTGTGTCCATCCCGACAAATTACAGCAGCGTGGTGCAAGTATCCAACAGAAGTATATATGTGAAAAGGTGTTCGATCTTCTTAAGGTATGTTCACGTGGTGGAATTTTCTTTCTCGGAATTCACTGCAGATTCTTATCTTGTCATTATGGTTTATGTGAGCCAAGCTGAGTCCGAGCTTGTGAGGCTCGAGACTTGGCTTGAAGCTCGCTTTAGGCTCAGGTTTAGCTCGGCTCCGTTGAGCTTGAACTTTCAGTGAACTCCAAGCTAAACTCATCTTATTTAGGCTCATTGATGCTTGATGTAGTCTCGTTTGTGCTAACAAGGCTTGAGATCGGCTCATTTAGGCTCCAACTGGCTTAATTAGGCATATTTCATGCTAATAAATTGTAATAAGATAGACTCAAATAGGCTCGTGAGCCTACGAGCCTGAGCTTCAGTCTGCTTGGCTCGCGAACATCTCGTTTCCATGATCTTAAGTTTTTCTCATATGCTTGTCCTCACCCCCAAAGAAAACATTGCAGGAAGCTTGGAACAAATTTAACTCAGAGGAGAGGTAGCCTGAGCTGTTAAAAGCTCCAGCTTGTGGACTTGCATAGTTGCTTACATGTAAGTAAAGACTTATATCTGTGTAATTGTATTCTGTTCAGTCTTTTTAGCATGTGCTTAGGATATATAAGAAAGTGACTACTTTTTGTAGAGGAACACAGTTTTTTGGCAGCATAGCAACCCGACAACATATTAAGCATCTCTTTTTTGTTTGAAGTAAGAACAAAAATGCTATATGTACATGAACTTAAACATACTTGGTCGAGAAAAAGGGAAGTTAATACATTTGGGAGCAAAGTGAACTTAAATCCAAACTCGAACTTGTTATGTATAATTTCTACAACTTTATGTAGAAAGAGTCTGTACATCAAGAATGATGTGAAGGAGCTTTGTGGATCATGGAGCTGAAAAGCTCCTTTTTTTTTTCCTTTGTGCAAAATCTTTGTTTTTTAACTTATTATCTGAATATCTACGGATTCCTTTGGCCTTATTGGTCTCGTTGAGATCCAAAATTGTTCTGTATAACAACGGTTTGTGTTTCTATCGAAAGACAAAAAATTTTTTTTTTTTGGGTTCATTATAGTGTTCCCGCTACTATGAAAATTATGATAAGACATGTTGAATTAGGTGAAATTGACAGTGTTTTTGAGATTACTTTGCTTTTGATGATGAGAGTTGCTGGTGAATTGGACCTGGGTTTGCTATGTGCTGTTCATGATTCAGTTTTGACTTTGGCCTGACATGATTGTATTATTTGAGCAAATTCAACTTATTACATGATGTTATGTTTTCTGTTGATCCAAAAAAAACCAGACCTTATTGACATGTTATGTTAGATATATGAATATGCTGTGACTATGTTGTTACTCGATATGATGATATAATATTTGTAACTTTGTTCAAATTAGTCCCCATAGTGGAATTTGGGTTATGCTTAGATCGGGGAGCATTGTAGGGAAGGAGAGATTTGCTATTGGTAAGGAAGGATTTGTAATTTATTGAGGAGAAATCTTTGGTCACCATTGTGGCCAAGTCTCTTTCAATCATTGTTATAGGAAAGCAATGGGCAGTAGTTTGACCGGTGAATTTGGATCATGAGGTTTCAAGTATTTTTGTGTAGGTCATACACAAAGCTTTTTTCTCCCTTATACGAGCTGATGCTTTAGGGTTCCCTCTCAAACGAGAGAACCTTGAGGAGCCTTGTCTACGATTTTGGAAAAAGAATGGAGGAAAAATCTTCAACTTATGCTTATTCTTCTTTTCCTTTTTGGTAGGTACATTTTAACCCAGGACCCGTTTTTCAAGGGTGTGATTATGGATGTAACAATTTACTCGGAGTGTCTGTCTGGTCGTCCAACTTGATTTCCTGAATACGTTAATTATGTCAGTTTTGTCGGATATGTTTCAATTTTAGTATAGAAAGCTTACTCCATATAAAAAAATGGGTTTGATGACGTGTTATGGGGGGCCTTATTGCACGGTGTCGAGAGCACTTGTGTATGTGATGTAAGTGAGCGAGAGTTGCCAATAGAAATGGAAAACGAGCAAGCCAAGACATTCACATGGAAGCTAAAACACATTTAATAGCTCTCTCAATTGCCTATAAGTATGATTTTGTATGCAATTTTTGATTTTTAAGCAACTATAAGTTGAGTTTTAGGAATAAAATTCTTTTGGGTTTTCTGCTTTAGTTTTCATGGGAAAAAAAATAAATAAAAAAGCTAAAATTAAGAAAAAAATTCTCAAATTCTGGTTTAGTTTCTAAATAATAAAATTACAAATAAAAAACCATGGTGAATAGGCTCTAAGTTGATTGGTAGAAGTACAAAAATAATAAATTTTATACTTAAAACTTCTCTTCACCTCGTGTGAATGCCTAGTAAACTTGAGGTGTGTATAGTAAACGAATTTACCTTATATTTTTCTCTGAAATTACATGAATCTTGTTGGGAAAATTTAAAATTGAACACAAGTCGAAGCAAAAATCAAACAAAATCAATAAAACACCATATGAAATTTTTACGTGAAAAACCTTCTTAACTAGAGCAAAAAATCACGATTCAATTGGGTATTAAACTTTCATTATAAATTTAGAATTACAACTAAAATTCATACAGTGAAGCTCACTGTTTATTTCCTCAATTTCTTCTCTATTTTTTCTCTTCTTTCTCAACCATACCCTTTCACTTTCTCTTACTTCTTCACCTCTCTCAACCCCATTACCCCTTTTAACACTCCCCTCACGGTTACAATGGTTATTAAACTCTCACTCCGGATTATAGATATCGATCTGCATATTAAATAGAATTTTACTAAAGAGGGCACCAACACACCGTTACTGGATCCCATTAAAACTTTGAAGTTAAGTGTGCTTGGGCTAGAGTAGTATCAGGATGGTGACCTCCTGGAAAGTCCTCACCCTCAGGTTGGGGGTACTAGGAAATAGCCTCTCTTTAAGTTAACACCCTGAAGGGGGAAGGCTACGTACATCGGCCCCCTCCAGATCCTACGTAGGCGGAAGCCCTTGAGGCACTGGGTATGTTCTTTCCTTTTTTTATATTAAATAGAATCTTAATTTTATAGAATTTTATAGTCCATTGATTTTAAATGAAACTAACAGATATGATCATAATATGATTTTACGGCTGTACCAATTCTACTTTGATCTTACCACCGCGTATAAATAAAATTTTAAAATGTAAAAAATTCAAGCATATATTATACACAAACTTACTTTATTACCCTGAAGTAAGAAAAAGTTAATTAAGTCTTTCTATATTCTTATAAAACTTGAGCTTAATTTTAAATTGTAACCTCAAAGTTTGATTAACAACATATATCTTGAAAGCTCTCGTGGTCATTTGAGCATATAGTCACGCATCTATGTTATATAATAGTGTATTATCTTATTTAATTATATTTCTTATAGTACATACCCTTGTAAGTTGAGATCTTATATAAAACTTTTTATAAATCATGTAACTAAGTTTGAAAAAATAATTACAGTATTCATTTAGTAGAATCTGACGATTTTCGATTCGATCCTATAATTCCAGTTTCGCAAGCCTCTAACTATCCTAAGTAAAATCCCGATTTTATCGAACTTCACCGTTACCCATTAGCTCAACAGTGAAGTGGGGGCAATGAATTACCATAATGATAACTTTTATTTTTCTATTTTACGTTTAATAAAAAAATTTAAAACGAAAAATAATATGGGTCGGATCCAATATATCAGGAGCTTGAGTTATTGATATTCAAACTTTTGATGTTTTGATCAATGGGATTTTTTATATAAAAAAATTTAAATTGCTGGGTAAAGATTTAAAATATTCAAACCTAATTTTTCAATTTACTCCGACATTGGACCAAATTAATCAGTCTAGAATACAACATTAGCCCTCGGGCGGTTTTTAATGTTTAAAAAATATTATTCAGTCTAGCATGGGTCCTCTTCTGTATTATTTTAACATCAAAATAGAGTTGTTTACACTATTAGTCCATTATCTTTTAAAGTTTATTCAAATTAGTCCTTTATATTATATTTCGTTCAAATTCATTCCTCATCCTTATAACTTTGTCAAAACTGGTCCCTCATGTTGTTCAAATTAGTTCCTAATATTTTCTTTTATTTAAAGTGATTCCTTAGATTTTATTTTATAACAAACTTAGTCCCGCACATGGTGACCAAATTTGTCAAAAATTAAAAATATGAGCGACCAGATTTGTTATAATATAAAATATTAGAGACCATTTTGAAAAAAAAAGGCCGGGGACTTAATTTGAACAAACTAAAAAAAGATAAGGGACTAATTTGAACAAAATAAAAAATAAAGAATAAATTTCAACAGATTTATAAACATAAGAGACCAATGGTGTAAATAACTCCGTCAAAACATGTTTTATTGTTCTTTATTCGGATTGAAAATTGAACTATTGATCGTAACAATTCAAACCAAATAATGAGGATAGGATTGAATAATAAATGATCTAATCTAATTCAATTAGGTCAAAGTTGTTAAAATAAAAATAAATACTCAAACTTGAAAATGGAAGAATATTATTTACTTGGATAATTTACAAACACTAAACACATCCACTTAAATAAGAAAAATAAAATGAAAAATTAAGAGTCTAACTAAACACTAGTGTGAGAGAATAATTATGAGAGCGTAAATCCAACAGGATTGCTGAGGTATTTATATATAGGAATACTGAAGTATATGAAATTACATAAGGGCCCTTAGGCCTATATAAATACAAACATATACTAATCTAGAGTACTATACTAATACGCCCCCCTCAATCTGTACAAGGGGATGGCCTTGTGGAAGCGGGAGCGATTTGTGGCCAATCCTTTAGTGAATATGTCAGCAACCTATTTTGTAGTAGGAGTGAATCGAACCTGGATGTCACTCTTAACAACCTTTTCTTGAACATAATGAAAATCTACATCACCGTGTTGATTGTGGTCATTGGAGATAGGATTTGCTGCCAAGTAGATATCGGAGACATTATCACAATATATGACAATAGGGCCTGAATGCCGTAGACCCAAGTCACGCATAAGATATCTGATCCAGTCACATTCAACAACAACCTTAGCAACAACTCGATATTCAGACTTAGTGGTAGACTTAGCAACAGTAGGTTGCTTCTTCGCAGGCTAGGAGATAAGATTAGGTCCATGAAACAAGGCGAACCCAGTAGTGCAGCGACATGTATCGGGGATATCCACCCCAGTTAGCATCAGCATATGCAGTGACGGAGGTGTAAGAGCTAGGATTAATGGTGAGGACATGGTCAGGTGTGAGCTTAAGGTATCACAGGATACGTTTCACCATAAGCCAATGAGATGTCCAAGGAGCATGCATGAACTAAGATACACGGTTAACCGCATAGCAGATGTCGGGATGAGTCATGGTTAGGTATTGGAGAGCACCCACTGCACTTCAAAACTCCGTTGGATAAGATAGTAAGTTCCCATCAGTGGCCGACGATTGAGCTTGGGCCGGGAGGGGAGTTTGAATAGGTTTAGCTTCAAGCATGTCATATTTGCCTAGGAGATCCAACGTGTACTTGTATTGGGAAAGAAAGAGGCCATGTCGAGTTTGTTTAGCTTCAATACCAAGGAAGTAATGAAGCGAGCCAAAGCCTTTCATAGCAAATTGAGTGGACAGGGAATCAGTTAAGCGAGTAAGTAGGGTCGAGTTAGAACCAGTAAGTATAATATCATCCACATACAGGAGGAGAAAGACGATGCTATTAAGAGAACGGTGGATGAACAAAGAGGGATCAACTTTGCTACAATAAAACCCAAGACTATAGAGAAACGTGCTAAACCTATGAAACCAAGCTCGAGGTGCCTGTTTGAGGCTATATAAGGCCTTTCGCAAGCGGCATACATGTACAGGAAACTGAGGGATGCTGAGGGGTAGGGTGCCCCGGTGAGGGATGTCGGGAGTGAATTTTGGAAATTGTTTTGAAGGCTAGAAAGTGAGGGAACATCCGCAATGTTGGGAATTATGGAGGAGGAACCGATGTATCCACTAGTAATATTGAAATTGGGAAAGGAGGTATCATATGTGGGGCCGGTGAAAGCGGGCACCGAGACTGGGTTAGAGAGAGACTCGAGGTGAGGGGGTTGTGGCAGGCGGCTGGATGTAGGCCGGGAAGAGTCCGCCGACGGTGATTAGGGCCACCGGAGGGTCCGACAGGGAGGAGGGAGGGTTCAGGTTGTTCGGTGCAGCCATAGACTCGCCAATCAATAACCGAGAGTTAATGCACTTAGCCAAGGGGGCGGTTTCCACCGTGATCAAGGAGAGAGAGGGTGGCCGCTAGGGTGGCTGGCAGCGCTAGGGTTAGCAGGGGGAAGGAGCGCCGGCACTTGGGGGGAGAGAAAAGGAAGTTTAGAAATTAGGGTTATGCGAGAATAATTATGATAGTGTAAATTTAATAGGATTATTGAGGCATGTATATATAGGAATACTAAAGTATAGAAAAACTATTTATTTAAAAAAATCAAAACTAATATTTGAATATAATGTTAGAATTAAAGCGTGTACAATGACAATACTGCATATAAAATACGTAAAATACTGTAGTATACCACCGAAATATTAACCGAAAAATGCAGGAAAAATAACCAATGATTACTGTTGAAATTACAATAAAATAAATGACAAAATGCAGTGAATAATAGGTGCTAGATCGGTATAAAGATTAAACAGCAAGAACGACTAAGAATCAGCGTTAAAGCCTTGAACGCAGTATTATATTGTAGCCTAAATGTTGAACACGACAATCAAAAATACCGAAAGAAAGAAGGTATATTAGAAAATACCGAAGATACTGTGTCGTGGTAAATAGCCACTGTCCTAAAAGACGATTTCGCCTCTGCTTTGGTGCAAACAGACAAATAGGCGGCCGTCCTCCAGGATTTACATGATCCGACCCTTAACGTGCACTCGTTAAAAGCCGGTTAGGAACGCCTCAAACTTTGCCCGAAATTTTATGAGATAAGACGAGAGAGAACAATAGAGGAAGGAAGGAGAATTGGTTTGGTTCGTGTTTGAATGACCATCTAAGCATTGTTTATATAGTAAAACTCACATATCAGCAAAGAAGATCTGCATTTATAAGCCAGTTAATGTTCAAAACCAACGTTCAAAAACGGCTCATTGTATTTACAGCAATGTTCAATGTGAATCTTAATTGCCAACGATTATAAAATGTATTGGTCGATTTCTGTAGTAAATAAAAGACAGCAACCGCATTTTAATGACTGTAACGTTGATTAACGTAATTTTCCGTAAAATAAATCTACCCGATGAGAAAAAGATCACCCACACCCTCGCCCGAGCACGGCACATCGGGTGGGCGGCGCGCGTGTGGTTCCCTGCATTCCTTCACCCAAGACTTAATTTAAATCACTTAAAAACATATCCCCTTATAAACCCAATCACCCTCTCCTAAACCATCAATGTGGGATTGAGAGTTTTACATTTATAATGTGGGGTATTTATCAATTGAAACACAATTTTTCTAATAATTTAAATTTAACTTGTATCACTTTTCTGACATATAAATACAAAAAGTAACCCAAAAATCGTCGCTTGTTAATTAGACTTCTCGCAATGGTGCCCCATTTTCTCGGGGCACCCAAAACCAGCCACAAAATGGGGCTATTTTTTATTAATATTTTATTTTAGTTTATAATTTTTTTATTTAATAAAATATATTAAAATTTATTTTAAGATATATTTTAAATATTAATAAATTTGTATACATTAAATTTGGGTAAATTTTTTATTTAATTAATTATATTACATTATTTTTTATTAATATAAATCTTAATTTTTATAATTTTAATTCATTTTTTTATATAATTAAAAAATTTTAAAAATGGGGGTAAAAAGAGGGCACAGATGAAGAGGAGAAGTCCTTTTTTTATGAAGCCTCATTTTTTATAAATGGAACTTCAAAAATAGGACACTATTACAGCTAGCCTTATACACATGTGAACCTTCGAACTAGATTAGGAATCATATGAATTTTTTACTCTGGGGGTTTTTAAGTTTGTTTAAATTAATTTTTTTATTTTTATTTAAAATAATTTTTAATATTTGTAACTTTATTTAAATTAGTCCCTTATTTTAAGTTTGTTTTAAATGGTTTTAATATTTTATTTTATGATAGAATTCGTTCCTACCCGATGATCAGAATTAGGCAAAGACTATTTAAAAAAATAAGAGGCCAATTTTATTATAAAATAAAATATTATAAATTATTTAAATAGAATAACAGATGAGAAACTAATATGAATAAAATTACAAATAGTACAAATCATTTTGAATAAAAAAAACAAAATAAAAAATTAATTTAAATAAAATTTAAAAGATATGAATCAGTAAAACTCATTAGTTATTCTTTTTTCCGTCATTAAAAAAAGTGTTACACTCGGTTTGGCAACGAAATAAAGAGGAGTAGGGATAAATGAGATAGTTTTTTACCTCTATTTGGCAAATTTATTCGAGGGATAAACGGAGGTAATGAAAAAATTACCCCCATTACCCCCATTTACCCCAAATTTCATTAACCCCCAAATTAGGGGGTAAAGGGAGATAATAATAATTTTAAAAAAATTTTGGACACTTTTATCCTTATTTTAACTATAACTATCTTTACCCTTATTCCTTTACTCAATTGCCAAATAAGGATAACTTATTTACCTTTTTTTATTTTTATTCCTTTTAATTTAATATATTCAAATAAAAATAAAATATTATCTTATCCTTTCCCTTTTTACCGCTTCTTTATACCTCTTTCTCAATCGTCAAACAAAGCTTTAGAGGTGCCTCGAAGGAAACACCGGTCTTGAATGTGAAGAATTCAGTAAATTGAGACCATTAATTCAATGTCACTCCTTAGATTTTCCATGCGTTTACCCGCCAGATCAAATTTGAAGTTTTCAAATCATAAACAGTTGAATTATATGCATGCACACTACCTGTTCGACGAAATGCCGGAACCAGATATTTACACTCTCAACTCAAAACTTGCCTCGCATTTCCGTAATAACGATCCTTTGGCTACATGGGCTCTCTTTTGTGACATTCATTGCACTCGGACTGACCTTGACGCCTACACTTTCACTCCTGTGTTGGGTGCGTGCTCGGTGTTGGGCAACACGCGTCGCGGGGTTCAGCTACATGCCCTGATGGTTGAGTTTGGTGTAGATGGTGAAACTATTCCGAAAACTGCGTTAATGGACATGTATTCTAAGTATGGGTTCTTGGGCGAGTCTATTAGATTGTTTGATGAAATGGGGTTTAAGGATGTGGTTACATGGGATGCTTTGATGTCGAATTATCTGCGGCATGGCATGGCTAAGAAAGCGATTGGTGTTTTCGAGGATATGAGAAGGGAAGGGGTTCGATTTAGTGAGTTTACTTTGTGTTCTGTGCTTAAAGCTTGTACTTTGTTGAAGAGTTTGAAGCACGGGGTGCAAGTTCATGGTTTGATCGTGGTAATAGGCCGCGATTTGGTGATTTTAAGTACTGCCCTGGTTGACTTTTATTCGAATGTGGGCATGATGGATAAAGCCCGTAAAGTTTATAGAACTTTGTCTTGTGTTCGAGACAACATTTTGCAGAATTCGTTCATTGCTGCTTGCATTCGAAATCAGAAGTTTAAGGAGGCGTTTGCAGTAATCTCTAGAATGAGGCCTAATGTTGTGACTCTTACCAGCGCTTTGGCTGCTTGCTCAGAGAATTCAGATTTGTGGATTGGGAAGCAAATACACTGCGTTGCTACTCGGTTTGGGTTCTTGGAGGAGACTCAATTGTGGAATGCAATGCTGGACATGTATTCTAAATGTGGGAAGATCTTGACAGCCCGTGCAATCTTTGATTCAATGCCTCGAAAAGACGTGGTTTCATGGACAAGCATGATAGATGCTTATGGGAATCATGGCAACGGAATGGAAGCAGTTAAGCTATTCAAGGAGATGGAGAAAGCCAGGCATGACGTAACACCGAATGAGGTGACACTGCTTGCGGTTCTATCAGCTTGTTCTCATTCTGGAATGGTCAACGAAGGTCGACAGTGCTTTGATTCGATTCAGGGAAAGTATGGTTTGATTCCAAGTGCAGCACATTATGCTTGTTACGTAGATAATTTAGGGAGGGCTGGTCATATTGATGAAGTCTGGTGTGTGTATGATGATATGGTTAGAAAAGGTACGAAGCTCACTTACGCAGTTTGGGCAGCATTGTTGAATGCTTGTGGGAAAAACAATGATGTTTTGAGGGGCGAGTTTGCTGCTCGAAATCTACTTGAGTTGGAGCCAGATAAACCGGGGATTTGTGTACTGATATCGAACTTTTATGCTGCTGTTGAAAATTGGGAAGCTGTTGATCAGTTGAGAAATTTAATGAGAAAGAAAGGGCTTTCAAAGGATGTGGGGAGTAGCTGGATTAGTTTGTTCAGCAGTCAGCAGAATTTAACCACATTATAAGCTTGAGAATGAAGATCAGATTCTGTTATATTCAATTGGATCTTGGGAATCGTTCGAAGACATATAAGGTTTCATCTCAAAACCAATAAGCATCGCGTGGAGTAGCTTTTTAGGTATTTACAATCTATTGTTAGTCACAACTTCAATGTGGGTCTTTGCTAGTATATTCACATGTGGAGTCTCAAAAGATCCGGCATCATTTGTCCTACGTGTAACCAGAAAGAGTGACCCACACTTAAAAGCTCAAGTACTAGGGACTGATGTCAATGTGTATGGACTTGATCTTGGTAAAAGCTATCATTATTACTAGGCACTAGGACAAGAGATCCTAGGTTGGAACCTCCCCAACCCACTTACCCACCTAAAAGGAAAGTATTAGGGGGTGAATTAAAACGTTGACGTATCCAATTGTGGGTCTTTTTAACCCCCATAAGACCTTATCCAATTGAGAAACATCAGAAGTATGCCAACAAGAAAATTTTTGCTCGCCTTACATATACACATACTAAAGGCTATTAAGTTGTTCAGCTCACTCTGCTGGTAAGGAGTCACGTCGCAAGTGTGGTTGTGGGTCGCATGTTTGTCTTTATTGTGCTGTTTCCGCGAGCCATTAGAGAAACTTCTCCTCAAAATTCCTCTCCATTGATTTGCTTGTTGAATGGTTGAAGCAGAGTTTGTCCAAATTTTTGTTAACCGTTGCTAGATTACCAAGGAGGGTTGTATCTCTTCAAGCTTCAGAACCCATTTTTCCGATGACATGACATCATATTTGAATGACCTAAATGCTTGTACATGTAATGTATCTCTTTGTAGATGTCGACTGAAAACTTGCTTTGTAAATGTGGCGTGGTAAGGTTGGATGAAAATTTTGAATATAAATAGTTAGCTTAGGATCCAAAATTATATATGAAATCCTTAGTTGAAAGTTAAAGCAGGTTTTTATTTTTAAGTAAAGGTCTTGTAAAAGGCTCTAATTTTTAAGATTGTGCATATCAAGAAAGTAGGGTTTATTTACCAGGCACTAATGCACCGGATCCCATTAGAATTCTGAAGTCAAGCGTGCTTGGTGTGTATATATATATATATGAGAGTAGTACCAGGATGGGTGACCTCCTGAGAAGGCCTCGTGTTGCCAACCCTATAAGGTTGGGGGTCCTCGGAAACAGCTTCTCGGCAGGGTTACACCATGAAGGGGTAAGGCTGCGTACATCCACCCCCCAAACCCCGCTTAAGCGGGAGCCCTTGAGGCACTGGGTCTATTGTTGTTGTTGTGCATACCAAAAAAGTGGAACATTAGTTAGGCGTTGTATCCTAGAAGCGGTGTATTGGTACCTATTACATCGGTTGTGATCCGGAAGGGTTATGAAACCATCTTAAATAGAGCAAAATCCGTAATTCTCCCTACTGCGCTTCATTATTGTCGACATCTATTTGGGAGGGGCCATAGTTTGTCATTTCCAAGCATTCGGGGTGATATCTTTAATATTCTTCAACCAAAATCAATCTGTAAATTTTGGTTCTTTCCTCTCATATGCAGTTCCTTGGTAGAGCTATTTCATATGAAGTACTGTTCTTTGTACAATATGGAATTTAACCCAAAAACAAGACCATATTACATTTTATGAAGAAAAAACCATGAATTTTATGGTTGAATTGACTTGATTTTTCATTTCTTTGTGGATGTATTTTGATTTTAATCACAGGCGCCAGAGTCCTCAGTGGCCGTAAGATCTGACACGTGGACGGTGGGATTCTCAGTTGGAGAATGGGCTATGCAAAACGTATGCAATTTGTCATTCCTCTTCATAAGGTGGTATTTTGCCATTTTGGTTTTCAAAAATTTATTAAGGGTATTTTCGGTATCGATTTTTATTACCAATTTTTGGTTTTTGAAAAATTAAAAATCAAGTTTGAAGTAAATTTTTTTTATTTTTGGTTTTTCAAGTTTGACTTAAACTTGGAATAAACTGAAAATGAAAAACCAAAAATTAGAATAGATCATTTTTTTTAACCTAATTTTTAGTTTTCAAAAACCATAATCTAAATAGAAAAATAATACCAAATAGGATCATGTTTTAAACATGATTTTTCTTATCATTAGTTTTCTATATTTAGATTTCATGAATTAGGAAAAAAACACTCAAAACAAAAACTCGATAATTGGAAAAATCCATTTCCAACTAAACCAGAAACCAAAAGCTGCAAATAAAAATGATACTAAACACGCCCTATTTTTCTCCATGGTGGTTGGCATTTTCTATTTAAAATGTCAAAATTGGACAAAGCCACACCCACACAAACACCCGGTGTCTATTTTGGTGCCCAGAAAAAAGAATAATACTAGATCTATAGAATTTTATACATAAAGTTGTATAGACCATACTTATGGTACATGTTCACACATCTGTTGGATTTAATATTAATTTAAAATCCAACTCTCTCTGCATGAAAAACATACCATGTGTATATTGTCTTAGCATTGAATCAGATTGTCCTAAAGCCAAGTTTGATTAATAAAAGAAAATTATTTGATGCAATCTGATTTGACAAGCTATTGAATCAGAAAAACTAACCCAGATAGGAAATTATTGCATTTTTGTGTTTTTTAGGGTAATGTTATTGTTAGGGCAAAAATGTTAATGTCTAAGCAACTTTGTGAAAATTTGCGATCAATATGTACTATAAGTCATATTATTGTTCTAACAATTCAATTTTTGCCTTGGTAATAACAATACCATTTTTTTTAACTTATGAAAATGACTTACATGGATAATATGAAACATACATTTCCTAACTGATCGTGCATAAGATCCTCGTATCTAATTTGTTAAACAATAGGATCGGGTTCCAATCAAATTGTAATAATCAAATCATTTTCTTAAATCCATGTTCAATTATTTAACTCGAATTCAGACTGAAATCCGATCAATTATTAAGTCTAAATATATAGTTTTTAGATCTGGGATGGTTCAAAAAGTCAGGGGCCGAAAGGAAATAAATAAGCAGCACACCGGATATGACCATGTGCACTCTTTTATTCTTAAATCAAATCAATTCCATGTTAGTTTAATATTCTTTTTTTAAAAGTTGAATATTTACCTTTCATTCTTCAGCTTATACCCAATAATACTAATGATTTCTTTTTATACTGTTAATACGATTATACGGTTCCCTCTAAAAAGAGCAACTATTGAAAAGAGAGGCTAGTGAGCTCAAACTCGTGATCTAGCCAAAAGGGGACAGGAATTTAACCATCAAGCTAACTGAGGAAGCTTGTCAAGCAGAGTAACATGCTGAGAGGTCTGAGCAAAAGGGAGGGCCGAAGAGACGGCTATGATCGGCTGCTTGAGGATTCATCTGGGTACAATGGGACTGCAGATCATGATCATGATCATCATGCGCAGTTGAAGAGGATAGCCAGCGTGCCTGCGAAGTTGCTCTTTGGTTCTTCAGCTGTGAAGCTCAAACATGTTGATAAACAAGGTTTGGAGTATAATTCAATTTTATGATTTTACTAAAGTCATCATATATATATATATATATATATATATATATATATATATATTTAGTTAAAAACTGCTCCGGTGGAAGAGAAGAACTATACAGATGTCATGCTTAGTGCAGTCAATATGAGATTTAATAGCATTCAAAAAGAAGGGACAATGCGATCGTGATTAATGCTCTCAACGGAAAGTTTCGATCTTCATGGCAAATCTAGATAATTGTTTAGGAGATTTTGAGGATAAAAGACACTAACAGAAACATTACGTTTACTCATTGTTCTAAAGAAGGGAACATAGTTGCTGATTGGGCGGGAAAATTTGCACGTCTGATTTCTTTAGTGGTTCATTGGTCCTCAATGCTTAGCTCAGAATTAGGCTCCATAGTTTTTTGGATGCGCTTGGCAGAGCCTTCCCTCGGATACATGCTTAGATTTCTTTCTTTATCAGTGTAAAAAAAGAAAAATGCAAAGTCAACCAACAATATAAATATGAGATTTGGTGGTCCAAACGAAATAAATATTTTCAAAATAATCAGTTAAGTTCAAGATGTCTTTCAAAATTGCCTATTAATCCCTAAAGAACAAATAGGATATAATGTTTTTACAATCACTTTCAATGATAATAGATCTTCATGGGAATATGATACTGTTCCTAAATATTAGATTTGAAGATGAATGATAGATGATGGTTGTATGTTTCTTCAAATCGATATTTTCATGTCTTGGTTGATGAGATCTTCTCGTAATCTTCATCTAATACGATTAGATGATAGTCATTTCAATGTCTTTTCTTCTTTGTATCTCCATTTCTTATCTTCTGCTGATTATTGTCATTGTGGATCTCTATCCTTATCAGAACCAACCCCAGTAGCAACGATTGACAGTGCTCCCAAGGCGAATAGTGGCGTAAAAGGAGGCAAGATAAACCACCCGGTTTTCAGCCTATTCGACAAGGGGTGGAAGAAGAAGAAGAAGATGACAAGCAACCCGGATTTTTCCAGGTACTTGGAGTATGTTAGGGAGGGTGGGGTTTGGAACAAAGATGCTTCTGCTCCTACCATTTACTACAAATGATATGATATGGTCTGCTTTATTCTTTTTGATATCAAAACAATAAGGAAGAAGAAATAAGCGCGATATAAAGATTTACATGGTTGGACCAATTGTATGTTCGTTTTTTGAGTTGTAAAGATTTTACTGCTTTTAGGAGAAAGTCCAAGGAGGGTCCAATTTACAACTGCATGGATAATCATGTGTTTCTTACCGGGCAAAAGCCGAGTTATTTACGCTGTTAGTCCTGATGTTTTTATGTTTGTTTAAATTGGTCCTCATCTTTTCTTTTGATCAAGATGGTCCCCAATATTTCTAATTTTGTTCAAATTAATACCTTAACTTTTCTTTTATTTTAAATGGTCCCTAATGTTTTATTTTACGACAAATTTGAAGGTGACTAAAATTAGGTGAAAATTGAAAAGATGAGGTTCTAAATTTGTCGTAAAATAAAACATTAGGGACCATTTTGAATAAAAGAAAAGATGAGGGATTAATATGAAAAAAATTACAAATATTGAAGACCGTTTTGAATAAAAGAAAAGATGAGAGACTAATTCAAATAAACTTAAAAGCATAAAAGACCAACAACATAAATAACGTGTAAAACCCGTAAAAAGTAACCCACTAATCAAGTTGTCTTTAAGTGAAACCAAACTTCGCACATAGACCTACTTTCGTGTGTGGTTTTTTGGAGTTAGAGAACTTGAACCTAGAATCTCTTATCCTGAAGCCTCAAGCTTAGTACTGTTTTTATCAATGGAAATTTCTGTTTGGTTTCATGTGTGCTTATTAGGGAGGTTTGATTATTGACCAGTTTAGTTAATTTTCTAGGGCCTCTGATATCACTTGTTATAACTACCAACAGAATATCGAACCCTAAATCGAAATAATAATCACACCAAAGGGGATTGGGGAGAACACCGGAATTTATTTGGTTTAGCCGAATTAGGATTTGTATCAGAATGATATTCAAATGTTAACGAATCTAGTATATGGGTCATTTTTGCATTGGTTACACTAATTATTTGGATTGATCTCTGATTGGACTATTGAGATTCAGAATTTTGTATATTAGTTAAATACAATCTTCAATTTTGATAATTGGAAAATTAAAGTTATACGGCGCCAATTGATTTTTTGCCTGTATTTGTCATGTTTTCTTGCTATGTTGCACTTTTTTGTCTTTGTTTTGATTTCTACTTTCATACGAGTGGACTTAGGTCTTGTTTGTACGAGGTGTCTATTTTATATTGCGACTTTATCACTAATTATCGGAAAAAAAGATAACTGAAAAAATTGAGATCATTTGCATTTTTTAGTTTTTCTATATTGAAAAACTTTTAACATTATCATTTTCAAACATGTTTCCAAATTAAAAATGAAAATGAAAGACCGGAAATAAAAGGAAAAACTAGAGATAAAAATGAAAAATACGAATATATACTTAACACGACAATTATACATGTATTTTACTAACAATGGTAGTAATCACTCGACACATTAATCATAAATATTAAATCCTAGGATGCTAAATTCTCCTAACAATATAAGCATATTGCCCAACGAATAGAGGTGCCAATGGGTTAGGTGGCTTGGAACCCGACCTGGCCTACCCTGTTTGGGCGGGCCCAACCCGGCCCGCTACAATAGCTGGCCCGGCCAGGGCCACTGGGGCTCAATAAAAAAAATTTCATTTTTTTTCTTTTACAAATGCTAACCTCATTTTCTCATTTCAATACACAATAATCTCTCTAATTCTCTCTTCTCTACTTACATACAATTATTTGCTTTAAATCTCTCAAGTTCGAAGTTTCAACTGTGTTCTACTCGTAGAAGTTCAAATTTCAGTTTTTGCTTCGGTAAAATTAATATCCAAATTTTATTTACTTGTCATTTTTATTTACCTAACTTGCATATTTATAATTATAAATTAACAATATCATGGCTCATAATTCATCTTTATCTAGAGCTGGTCGATCTAGTTCTAGCTCTTATCGACTGCCTAAAGTTCCTAGAGTAGTTGAGCTTAATACCCAAAAACGGAAATTTTTACAGCCCAGTCCGTCACCTCCCTACATAGACACCTTAAGTTGGGGACAAGAGCAGCACTATAAGTAGGATTATCCTGAATTGGGTGAAGCGGGATGTTTCCAAAGCAAACCCACACCCACCACATATGAAACTGAAACCCGCACCACTAGTAGACGTAATACTAGCGATGTATGGAACCACTTCACACTAGATCGCGAACATAATAAAGCATATTGTACATTATGTGATCCTCTAAAAGTTTTCAGTCATCCACGTGGTAGTGGGATTGGCACTCTAAAAAGACACCTATTAAAAATCCACCCCAAATTAACTGCAAATAAAACCCAACAACTTCTTGTACAGCAAGCGACTGGTGCGCTTGTTAACTTTAAGTTTTCACAAGAAACTAATAAACGTGAATTAATAACATAATTCATTGGGGCTGAAAAGGCCGTTTACCACCAGCGAAGACCTTAGATTCGTCCGGTACTGTCAAAACGCGTTAAACCCCGCCACTCTAAGGGTTCCTCGGAACATTTTAATTCGGGACGCATTTAAAAAATTTGTAAATAATGAAAAATGAGCTTCAAGCACTACAAAAGAAGTGATCAATAGTAACACACTAGAAAATTTTCTGTTACAATTGATTTTTCTTAAGATATTTTTAAAGCGAAGACGAGCATGTTCTCGGTGACATCAGATACGTGGAAGTCGAAACCCGGTGTGCCTTTTTTGTGCATAACGGCACATTGGATTGATTCTTCCTGTATCTTGCAAAAATGAATAATACATTTTTGCCTTATTGAATAGCCTCACACTGTTTAGGCAATCACGGGTGCTATTATGGAGGCATGCCGTAAGTGGGGGATATGTGTCTTTGGATTGATTCTTCCTATATTATATAAAAACGAATAATACATTTTTGCCTTATTGAGTATCCTCACACTGCTCAGGCAATTACGTGTGCCATTATAGAGGCATGCCGTAAGTGGGGGATAAACCGTAAAATTTTCAGCATTACTTTTGATAATGCTACTAGCAATAATGCAACTGTAAAAAAAAAAATTAATAAGGCATATGAGGCCGATGTTAGAGGAGAAATGTTTTCATTTACGTTGTATATGTCATATACTGCGTTTAATGGTAATGGATGGTTTGCAACTTGTAGATGCTTTTGTTGTGTGTTTAAGAGAATGA
This sequence comes from Simmondsia chinensis, assembly GCA_018398585.1. Taxonomy (NCBI): domain Eukaryota; kingdom Viridiplantae; phylum Streptophyta; class Magnoliopsida; order Caryophyllales; family Simmondsiaceae; genus Simmondsia; species Simmondsia chinensis. Next base: position 37,065,370 of record JAGTTD010000002.1, on the reverse strand, counting down.
GGTAAAACAATTAAGACATCTGAAACTAGACAAAGAAAATTTAAACTTCTTTTTGACATAAATGACATTCCTTTTAAAAATTTAAAATAGATGCACAAACTAAGTAGTTATCCACAGTTGAGATGTTAAAAAGAATAATACCATATAAAGATGTCTTAACTAAATATATATAGAAAAATCCATCAGAACTAAGGAATTTTAATTTCCAATGTATAGATTGGAATGCAGTTAATGAAATCTGCAAATTTTTTGTTATTTTTCAAGATGCTACGGCATTTTTTTGGATGTTATTATCCAACAATTCCACAAACAATATCGAGACTGGTAGATATTGCTGTTCGGATGGGTGAGAACGTATCCAATCTCGTGTTGGAGGCCTCTATTTTTGCCATGTGGATAAAGTTTTTAAAATATTATTTTGAATTACCACTAGCATATTGTATTGCCACTATTTTTGATCTACGTTATAAACTTATGGGTTTGCAATTATTTGCACAATATTTTTACAAAAAATTAAATCAAACTTATGCTGTAGCATCTTTTATTGCAGAAGTTGATAAAAATTTACGGAAATTATTTTCTGTGTATGCTCGAAGATTATCATCTGATAATCCAAATGTTTCTTCCACATCATCTTCTTCATCTTACGGAAAATCATATGCGTGGGATATGTTTAACCATTTAAAGCCCAAACAAAATCCCACGTCATATGATGAGCTAGATTTTTACTTGCGTTCACCTATACTCGACTTCAACCTGACAGAGGCGAATCCAAATTTTGATATTTTGTAAGGTGTTCTAATAAAACCCAATATCCCGTGCTTTCCACCATGGCACGTGATATACCAACATGTCTGGTGTCTTCAATAGCATCAGAGTATGCTTTTAGTATAGGCGGTAGATTGCTTAGAGAAAAAGGAGTGAAGCTAGCATCGGCCACCTTAGAAATGTTGGTGTGCTTGAAGGACTAGATGGCAGCGAATAGAGACCAAGACCAACTCAACTTGGATTCATTAAGCAATGAAGAAGATGACCGTAGCACTAGTACAGCAAGTCCGGCACCAATCGCAGCAAGTTTAGATTAAATTATTTATATTTTTGTAATTCTATTTTTTTATAACATATTTTCTTTTATAAAATATGTTTGTAATGTTGAATAGTGGTATCATATTTTTATAGTCGTATTTTTTTTTAATCAATTTATGATATATTTTATTCTATTTAATATATTTATAATTATGATTGTGTTGTATTGTATTTGTGTGTTATATTATTCATTAATAAATTACAATGATTTTTTTTTGTCAAAATGATTATATATTTTTATAATATATACGTACATATATATATATAAGGGGGGAGGGGGCGGGCCGAGGCCCTGTGAACCCAGCCCGGCCCGGTTCTGGGCTGGGCCCATAGGCTTGGCCCCGGGCCCGGACCCGGCCTTGCCCAACTCATGGCCACCTCTATTAACGCGGCCATAAAATAGAGGAGTGCTTCTTGGATTGAACTTTGGAAATATTGGTAATTCTTCAATTTAGTAGGTGGAAGCCTGGGCGACTAGGGAAGGGATTAAGAAATTCCTAGAAATTAGTATCTCTCATTTGCAAATAATCTCGCGGTTATTCGAACTATCGCTAAAGATTTTCACTGTCTCTGGCAAATTAGAACCATTATGGAAGAAATTTGGGATTCAATTCAAAAGTTTCGGGAGTATAGATTTTACATGTCTATCGTGAGGGCAATAAGGTGGAAGATAGAGTTGCTGCTCAGGGTTTTAATGTGTCGGACAATGAAGCTAGTCAATTACTAAATATATATAGACCGATCTCCGTTGAATCTCTAGGCTATGCTAACTGTGGGTAAGTGGCCTAGCGTTCTTCTTACCTTTTAAAAAAAATAAAAAATAAAAAATAAAACAGGTCATTTTGAAGGGATTTATAATTTAGGCTCAGTTTGCATAGTGGCAAAAGATAGATTCTATGAATTGATTTTTCTCTTTTGCTTTGTTTGGTATGCATTTTTTGAAATAACACCGAATGGATGGAACAATGACTTTCCTTATAAAATAGGGGAAGTAAGCATTATAAAGCGACCTAAAAAAGTTCCAGGGTAACGTTGGTACGACTATAGATCAAATCGTAATAAATCAAAGGGGAACATAGATCGTTGAAGTTAACAATGTGGACAAAGAAATATCAGTTAGGTTTAATCTTGGACTGAACTATGTTGTTCGACTTGATTTTTGTTTATGCTTGATATTTTATATTTTAAAGATATTTATTACTTTAGACCTGAACCTAGGTAGGTGATAGAAGGATCTGAATAATGGATCGATGATCAAATAGAATAACAATTAAGTCGGCCAACTCATTGACTAAATAGTTAGGCCTAATTTACTAGGCACTAAGGTATCAAATCCTATTAGAACTCTGAAATTAAGCGTGCTTGGGCGAAAATAGTACCAGGATGGGTGACCTCCCGGGAAGTCCTCATGTTGCAAACCCTATAAGGTTGGAGGTCCTCGGAAACAGCCTCTTGGCAGGGTTACACCCTGAAAGGGTAAGGCTGCGTACATCCGCCTCTCCCAGACCCTGCTTATGCGGGAGCACTTTGAGGCCCTAGGTTTGTTGTTGTTGTTGTTATATTCAAGCTTGGAAGTCACTGTTTTGAAATGGCCCAGATACTTATTGATCCGAACTCGAACTAGACCAAACAGAAGACTGATAAATAAATTTTACAATATCTATTCAGTCTCGTCTTGAACCAAATTTAGTTAGCCCGTCTAGAAGTTTTATCTTGAATTGATATTTTATCACATTAAAGATATTATAAGTACACTAAATTTGCATTAAATATATATATATATTTTTTTTTCGTATATATATATATATATATATATATATATTTTCGATTAAACGATGACTTGTTTACTACCAATTGAAGCCTAGATAACTTAATATATTTTATCTTATGTTGTCCTATAATAAGGTATATTATGATCAATAAAAGATGTCTGGGAATATTATAAAGTGAGAGCATATTTTCCGTTGAGACAAACAATAAAAATCCTTAAGCACAATTTGATTTTCCTAATGAAACATTTTCCAAAGGAAAATGTTCACTGAAGGAAGAGGATTTCCGCCTAACAAACGGAGCCTTAAATATCTTGAGATTTGATTATTTATTACTTTGGTATCATGTCATTGTAGCATATATAATAAGGTACCCTCTTACCATTGAAATTCGGTGATCAACTTGCTTCTCTCAGTGCTTGATTACGACTTCATTATTTCTATTAGTCTTTTTTAGTGAGGTGTCTCGTTCGTTTGTTTTCGTCCCTTTCATCCTAGTAGCTTTTGGTTGGTACTGCGTGTCTTGCATCATTGTATTTTTTCAGATTTGTATTTAAATTATCGAAAAAAGAAGCTTCTTTCCTAGAGGTTGGTGTGGTTGCTTCAAGCCATTTTTGTTCCAAGCAGTCGTTTTTGTTTTCTTTTTTTTTTTTTGCTTTGGTTAGCACCACGGCTTCTTATTGAGCTTAGTGCGTTTCTAAAAGTATACCTCAGTTTAAAAATAAAAAAAAATACAATATATTATCCGGAGAGTTTAAAATTTTCATGACTTAAGTCTTGTGTGTCAGAATCTGGTAAATTTTACTGGAATCTGACAAAAGTTTACCATAAAATGTTAATATCCTCATGATTGGATAATATATATGAGCCGTGTTAGTGTTTTAGCTAAAGCTTGTCGGATTAAAATAAAATTCATCAAATTTTGATGGAAGATGCCTATATATTGTCGCTAATTGACGGAAAAAAAAATGCGTAGTGCCTACATTTTCCAGCCAAAAAAAAAAAAAAAAAAAAACCAAATTGTTGGAACCTAATGCAAGAAATATTATACAAAACATATAAAATAGAAAGTTAATACTTGGAACACATGGAAACAACGAATTACCAATAATGTAAAACCCGAGGTGCAAATCACTCTCTTTAAGATGGTTTTGAACCGCTATTGGATCAATGCCAGTGCAGCAGGTACCAGCGCGCCGCCTCCGGGATACAAATGCCGAACTACATAGTTGACACTTTCTTGACTTGTACAACCATGAGGGTCAAAGCCTCCATAATACCATACTTAGCAAAAAGGAAAAGTCATAATAATAATTATTTAAAAAAAAAGAAAAAAATCATAACTGAGCCTCTTTTTCTTCTTACACCAAAACCAATCACACAATATAATTATACACTCACCAAATTAGCCGTTGCATTTAGGCCATACTTATTCAAACATTTACAAGCCTTTGTGCCATTCACTCAATAGTGTCGTAAATGATAGTGCAATTATAATAATTTTTTTTGGATAATTAGCGAAAAATCACAATACAAAAATCGGGGTCCCACGAAAGCGGAACCTGAGACCACACACGGGTGGTAGAGATCAAGGCAAAAATATAACAAAAATAAAAAACATCAAGATCTACTGACGGTCACATCCCAGGGTATAGATCAATACCTGCTACAATAGCAAGTACAAGCACCAAATAAAACTGCCACACCGGAAGACCTTAAATATGCCTACAAAATAGCCAAACCTCTCAAAAAAAAAAACTCCCGGTGTCGGAACACGAGTCTATCTTAACAATAACTTCTCCTATCAACCCGAGATTACTAAAGCGGGACTTACATATGGTTCCTCTTTTTCTTTCATAGGGTATTGCCATGTGCACTGGCTTCAATGGCACAAAATGTGTTGATCATATGTCACTTTCTGGGCTGTTGTAGGTTAAACCTAGCCTTTTGCCCATCTCCCAACATTTTTTAGCTCGTTGAACCTGTTCCATTAGGGCACTATCCTTCCCACGTTTTCTTTTCCTTCCTGCTGGGTGGGTCGAACTTGTTTAGTTTCAGAAATGATGTAATACGATGATGGCCTCCTTCCTTCCATCTCTGACCAGACCTAGGCCCTACCTTCAAAACTTTGGATGCTTCCTTATTGACGGCCTCCTTCAAGCTCCTAACGAACCCCGATGATATCGAATCCCCCATGTTAAGTTATGTTAAATTTTAAAATCATACAAATTTGAAATTTACCAATGTTCAATGGGAGAATTATCTTTTCTTCCATATTGAATAAATACAACAATAAACATAATGACAATATGATAAAAATAAATATTTTTAATTAAAATATCCAACAATTTTAACTGAGGGTACCCATTTGTCGGGATTATTTTTCATTTTAGTATCTTCCACAGAAAATTTACTGAGTTTCGCAAATGGTACCTGATTTATAAAAAATTTAAACCTTAACATAGCTAAGCGATTATAATTTTAAATCTTAGAGTACTGCATTCTAAAATTTTAAATCTTAATATATTTAAATGATACCTTATTCTATATATTGAAACGTTTGGCTATATGGGTAAGCTAAATCAAAGTTATACGTAGGATATATCTTAGTGATATTGTTTTGGGTTGTTACATCATTACTCATTATACTCTGTCTACTATATTAATTAATGTATTTTTTTTTTTGATAATTAGCGAGGAAAACTCGCAATACAAAAGCCGGCGTCTCAAATAAGAGACCCGAAGAACACACACAAAGTGTGACAAAGGAAAAATAACCAGGAAACCTGCAAAAACAAGAAAGACAAGCCTAACCCCCAAAACTAAATCCACAACAGCTGACAGAAAATACAAAAAGTAGAAGCGAAAACACCAAAAGAAAAACAACTTCCCAACCATAGCAAAGAACGGCAAAAGAAAAAAACCACCCAAAAGCGAAACAAGCTAAAAAACCCCACAATTGAAGACACCAAATATAACTTTCAGTTGTGTCAATTGTTCCAATTAAATCCAATATTAAAAATTAAGCATTAAATTTGATTGAAATCTTAATGCTAATTAGCACTTACGTTAACCCATAACCCTTAATGTTGGAAGCATAAGCGCAAGTGCTAATTATTCTCATGTTTTCATTCAGTTTAGTTCATTTTCAGAGTTGGCAAAGTTTGCCGAATTTGCTGGGACAAAGGAAAGAAGATCAGTAAGGAGAGTCGTTAACAAACTCTGCCTGGGTGCCCTAGCCATAGGGCCGGAGTGTGTCTTAATTGGTGTAGGGATGGTAGGAACATGCTTTGGAGTGAGCTCAATATCATAATTTGAGAAATGGAGTAACTGAGGCAAGCACTACAAAGCTCAAGGGCACCATCTACAGTTTGGTTCTATTCCTAATTTTTTGTTTTAGGGTTTTGTTGCTCTGATATCCCCTTGGTTTTGTTACGTGTGGTATTGGGGGTGTAATGGGAGTTAACGTATTTCTATTTCTGGGTGTATTCAGGCGTTAGATACATCATTCATTTGTGTTTCTTTTTATTTTCCCTTTCTTGCACTACGCGTGTGAATTTGTTGGGTCTCTTCGTGAGATGCCAATTTTTGTATCGCAAATTTTCTCGCTAATTATTGAAAAAAAGGAACTAAATTAATACCATAAGTAAATTATAGGAACTAATTTCGTAAATTTTGTATCTTACAGGGTGCCTTAATGAATTAGCAATTTAAGCATATTGCTTAACAAGCCTCTTTTTTTATTTTTTTGATAATTGAAGAAATTCATTCAAGACCAACAAAATACATGGATTGATTAGATACATCAAAGATGAAAAATCAGTCACAAAGCATAGACACACCAGAAGAAAGACCAAACAAGTAACCCAGCAATAGCAAAGACCAGCACACTTCACCCACCCAACTCAGCAACTTCAAAATCAGCATAATAGTGCCATACTCCACCAGAATAATACCTTATATCTTCACTTAAGACAATTCATTCCGACCAAGGCAGCAGAAGCAAATATGCAAGGCACCAAACATCAAAGCCACACTACACTCCACCAAAGATGGGGCAATAAGACCTAAGGACACCCCAAAATAACCGATCCTAGACCAATCAATCATCACACCTTGACTTCAGCCCAAAAAAGGACGACCAACTCAATCCAAGACCACCCACCCGCAAACAACCACCAACTCAAGCGTCAGACAAAAAACATAATTCTCAAAAACCAAAACGAAACTCCAACAACCTTACTTCATTTCAAAAAGCGCACGTTGACCACAACACCCAACCTAAACACACCCACACCCAAGGCCCCCAACAACCACCTCAAGGCCACCAACACACCCACCACCATCGACATAATCACAGCACCACAATAGAATTTCAAAATACACACATCAACAGCAGCAGAGCTAAACACTATATTGGACAAACAATCACCAACATATGAAACACCATACCTCAAATGACATCCTTGGAACAAGCACTAGGTTTATCTTCTTTACCAAGACCCATAGAAAAACTCCAAGAATATGTCTTCCACGAACCACACCCGCAACTTCAACTTGCTTTCCCCATCATAACCTCATCTTCAAATGAACACCCTATCACTAAACCTCTATCAACTTCCGTTTTCCCTTGTCTTTAAGGCACTTTGTTCTTTTCTGAGAGCGTCTCACATCTCTGGATTTCTTCAACATTGCCTCAACATTAGAAGAAACATAGCCATTCTAGTTAATTCCGAGCAAGGACCCTGTTTTCCTTATCTTCTCTGCTTCCCTTCTATCCTCATCCTCCCCATCCCAACTAGATGCAGAGTAGCTGAATTCACTATCTTCTCTGCATTCTTTCTCATGACATGAAGGTAATTTCTTAACCTTTCTCTTCTTTCCTCCGGAGGCATTTTCAATACTCAAATCATCAGTTTCACAATCACCAACCCCTTGTACTTTGACATCGAACAGATTAACAAATCCCGGTGGAAATTCATCGTCTGTACTTGCATCCCCTTCTTCTTGAGAATTCGGATTTACTGCATCCTCACAACTAACATCATCTGCCAATGGCTTGTGCCCACAATTCTTGAATAGCCACGGATATTAGTAAAATATGGTACAATGACTTAAACGAGTTCTAATACATAAGTATATTATTCGGCTTTATGAATTAAAATTTCGGTAAGGAGTTCTTTGACTTATAAAAAGTCAAGGATAGCGTTAACCACAATAACGGTACTAAAAGCATAACACTTGGCAAAGAATATGTATAATCAATAATTTAAGAGTACAGTGGTAAATTTAGCAAAATACAAAATATATATATATATCTTTAATTTAGATATGAATATTATTATTTTCAATTATCATTAATTTCTTAAATGCGATTAATACAAATTTATACGTACTATACAAATAACATCAAACAAACATGTATTTTACCGTATTATTGGTAATGATACGTAACGCTTGATTTTAAAGGGTGAATATTGATACGTGTCCAATATACATAACGAGCAGCCTATGTTCCCCAATACAAAACTGGCTGCTAATTCAATCTCTTTCGACTTAATTCAATCTCCTTCAATCCATGGTGGAGGCGTGTTCTGATACATGCTAAAAATAGGTATGTGAACCTGTAGTAATGGAATAGTCTATAACAGGTAGTCATAGTAATCCAAGGCATGAATGAAATCAATGTCATCCTTACCCTTTCTCTCTTATTTTCTAGCTTTTAGTATTTTACTGCCAGTTGGGCCACGCATAACCCCCAAACAAGGAGCCCCAAAATTTTTGTAGTTGTAGTATTTAAAGTATCAATTGTTAATATTAATAAGTTTTGTGATTAAAATTTTTATAATTTATTATATATAAGGAGCCTCATTTAAAATTTTTTTTAGATCTCGAAAATGTTAGGACTGGCCCTATTTACTGCTTTTCTTTAGTTTCATGTTTTTCATTTAGATGTTCTCATGCAAATTTGATGAGAAACACAGCTGTTAGTTTGGTGAGATGCAAATCATGTTTCTAACTGCGAGATTTCCCTCACAATATTAGAGGATTCTCAATCAAGGGTTTATAATGTTATAAACCTAAATAAAAGTAAACTATAAACTAAAGAAAAGTATTGAAATACTAAAAGCAAGAGATAAGAGAGAAAACGTAAATGAATGACATTTCATTGATTGGAGGATTTGGATTTCAATGACCCCTCTATTTATAGAATAATCCCTTTATAGGTGGGGCCCACTATATTTACTATTAGACTACCTTAATATTAAAGACCCTAATATAATAGACCTTAAATACTTAATTTGAGAACGTATGATAGGGTTTTAATCTCACGTGTCCATGTTACTATTATAACCCTAAGGATAAGGGTAATTGATGTAATTTAGCTCTTTACATTTGCATATATAAAGGCATTATTGTAACCTCATTGGTATTCATCTCAATACAATTGCTAGTCTTCCACATGCTATTAGAGATTCTCTGATTTTTTTTTTTTTTTCTTTCTTTCCTTTCTGCCAAAATTATTCATCATTTATTTTTTTAGTTCTCTGTTATTATTTTTATTTGCTGAAGGTTTTTTATTTTTGCAATGACGTCAAACCTAAATCGATCCTATACTAGTGCTACATCCCAATCTCCCCCGCCTCCACCTCTGTCGCCGGTCAACTGGTGGAGACTGGCTAGAATAATGTTGGCGCCCCACCAGGCAACCGGACGACCACTATGTCGTGGCCGGTGACCGAGGCTCCCCATGTTGGACTCTCCTACTCCGGTCCAACACCAAAAAATCCAAATACCGGACTGAAAATCGATTTATATTAATTTTGCATTAAATATTTTAAGTACATAAATTTAATATATAATTAAGTATATATTATATCTATGAGAAAAATATCAAATCTTAAAAAATTAAGGAAATTTATCACCCAGGTACGTTGACAACATACATAATGGGGTAATTTGAGTTTTGAACATTTTATCATTTAAATAGTCTAAAATTTTTAATTTTATCAATCAGGTATCCCTTTGTCGAATTGAATAGATTGTCGATAGAAAATGCTAAACTTAAAAACGATACAATATATTAGTATATTTATTAATTTGATTTTTTTTGCCGGAAAATGTTAAGATGACATATGATTGTGGCAATATTTATGTAATTTACATCAACATTCGATGAAAATTTTACCTAAGAGGGTACCAACATGCAAGTACTAGATCTCATTAAAACTCCAAAGTTAAGCGTGCTTGGGCGAGAATAGTAACAAGATGGGTGACCTCCTGGGAAGTCCTCGTGTTGCATCCCTCGGGTTGGAGGTTTTCAGAAACAGCCTATATTCAAGGTAGCATCCTGAATGGGGAAGGTTGCTTACATCCATCCCCCCAGAACCTGCTTAGGAGGGAGCCCTTAGTGCACTGGGAATGTTGCTTTTTGCTTTTATTCGATGAAAATTTTATCATGATTTGCTGAATTGTTAAATAAAACATCAGCATGACTTTTATATATTGTTGTAATAATGTAATCGAGCAATAATTTTTACATAAAATTGGTCAAATTCTTAAAAATATTCATCAAATTCCAATATAGCATACTTAGGTGATAAAATATTTAAACCTCAACATACCTCCTTGTATATATTGAAATGTCAAGATACTTGATAAATGCTCAAACATTTGAATATCTAAATCATAATTTCCCAAAAATTAGACATTGTTTTTTATTTAATGATTATTTATATATTTTGTATAATGATCCTCAAATTACATAAATGGTATTATGCCATTATCATCATTCCGAAATTTTTATTTTCTGTTAAAATTTTTTTTTCTTGTAATTGCACTTACTAGCTAGAAAATGGGTCTAAATCAATCTGGTCTAGCCCAAGGCTGATTAATCGGTCTTGGACCATACCGACCCAGTTTTAATCAAATGGTATTATAATTTGGGATAATTCAATCTTCAGTTTGATTCGATCCAATTTAATGTGGTCTTGAAGCTATGTGCACCCTAACTCTTGTTTGAATGTGGCTTAGCTGCTCTCTAAGCTATATAATACAAAAAACATACTATAGCATGTTATGTTTTGAAGTATATTTTATATTTTATACTTATTCTTGTATATAGTAAAGATGTTACTGGTAGTTTAATTCTTATAATTAGTTGGATCCAAGTCTAGTTGTAACATGCTATAATAGTTTAGTTCTTCTAAGTTATTGGGTTCAATCTTTTCTGTAATTGTGTTCGAACTTTCATTTTATTGATTCAATATGGAAGGACCCAACATGATGCGGCATGATCTCGAGGACACATTGAGGGTCCTCAAACGGCAATTTGATACCAGACGATGGATGAAAGTCAATGGATTGCGTCTGATGAGAGGTTCACGATAGGAGAATTGAAGACCTATCTTGTAAAATCGAGCATCTTTATGAAGCACGTAAGTGTGCTAACATGGGAAAAAATCCCCTTGGTGGTTGAAAAGGTGTTGGAGTTTTAGAGTTCCCCCAAAAAAGAACAAAGGTAGTACAACACTTTTGTTGTTTCATATAGTTTACTTCCCTGTCTCTAAGGGAAACAATCCTAAGCGATGGATTTTCAAGAGCGATAGGTATTTTTTTCCCTCGGCCATCAAAAGATCGGGTTAGCATTGATGCATGTAGAGGGTATTGCCGAAAAGTGGCTGCACAGTCTTACACTCTCGGGGAAGTGCTCGACTTGGGAAGAGTTGATAGGTATAGTGTCTCAACGGTTTGGAGAGAACCTAAACATTAACGAGGTGGCAAATTCCTCTTATGTCCTGATATGGATCTACGTTGAATGCAAGCACAATCGTCAGGTTCATGACTGTAAGAGGTACTTGTGAACCGCTTCAAAAGTTTCTTTTGAGTGGTGGCAAATTTAGTGGCTTGTTGGAGAATTATTGGTCTCATGATCTTGACAACGTACCTTAGCTCTTTCTTAACACAGACTTATCCACCAAAGCAGATTCAGTAAAATTTGGGTCTTGTTCAAGCGTAAGATCCTTCAGTTCCTCAAACCTCTCTTGATAATTTTGAAGAGAACCAATCTGATGGAGTACCACACCAGTCTATGCTCAGGTTCTCTCCAAACTGTTGAGAAACTTCACTTATCATCTCATCCCAGGTCGAGCACTTCCTCGAGAATGTCAGACAGTGCATTTGTTCTTACCCTCCATGTGCATCAATGCTAAAATGACCTTTTGTTGGTCGAGTACATTAAAGAAGGAAAAATACCTTTCACACTTGTGAATCCATCCCTGGATTGCTTCTCTCAAAGACTTGGAAGTTAGCTACAAGAAACAATTGAAGCGGTGTACTACCAACAAAAGGAATGTTGCCTTCTCCCATTTCTGGGGAAACTCCGAACCTCCAGCACTTTCTTACTATGCGATGAGTTTTTTTTTTCCAGGTTAGTACACTTACATGTTTCATTGAGATGCTCCATTTTTTGGGATAAGTCTTCGATTCTTCTAGCATGAACCTCTCGTTGAACGCAATCATATGACTCTCATCTATTGTCTGCTTATCAAGTTGCTATTTAAGGACCCTCAATGCGTCCTCGAGATCGTGCAACATCCTATTGCTTCCTTCCATATTGAATTAGTAGAATAAAAGTGGGAACAAAATTACAGAAAAGATTGGACCCAAGAGCTCAAATGCTAACTTAAAGGTCATGGCTGCAAATATGATCTCTAATGACTGCAGCAAGCATGTTGACGTACGTCAACTATCATTATCTAAGAGAGAAAGTCCATAAATGAGATCTCCATGTTTGATACACACCTACAACAAAACAAGTTGTTGATATCTTCACAAAAGATCTCTCCGCTAATCACTTTCTCTACCACAAGGCCAATATATTCACTTGAGTCCCCATGTTATAGATTGAGAGGTGTATTAAGATGACACAATAAATCAATTAAAGTTTTACCCTTATCGGTTTTATTTCCAGGAATTCTAGACATTAAGGATATTCTTTATAATTGTGCTTCTTCCTATTCTTTATATGTGGGCTCAATGTAATTCCATTATGTATTTAGGTAGATGCTTTTCTATAGTTTCACAAAAACCTTGGGCTTTATTTGTAACAGGCAACTGGAATTAGATTACAATTTCAATTCCTACTCCAATTTTTATGAATTGAATTAAAAAGGAATTGAAAAGTTGGATAGTAATTCTATAACTAACCGTTTCGAGTATTGGATCAATCGAGTTGGATTATTCCGGATTTTGGGTCAATTAAGGTATAGTTTTTGTCAGATCATATCATTGTGAGTTTGAGTTATATCGAGTTTTGGGTCAATTCAAGTAGAGGCGGACCATATAGTACTCAAGTCATCTCGTATTTTGGGCTAATTAGGTGGGTTTATTTTGGGATCAGGTAAGAACGAGTTTGGTTTGAGTTAGGTAAGATGACTTCAGGCTCGAGCGATCTTGGTTTCAAGTCAATCATATTGTGTCATTTCACTTCTAGGTTACTTGAGGTTAGATTAAATTTAGGTTGGATTGAATCAGTTAAATCATTTTTATTTTGAGTCATCTTTAACTTTTAGGTCTATAAGGTTGGGGTTATCTCGGGTTTACGTAGGATCATTTTTGGGTTTAAATAATCTCAAGTTTTGGGTCTAACGAGTTGGGTTACTTCTGATATTGAGTCAGATTGGGTTTGTTCAATTTGGGTTACAATCAGTTATGTTTGGTCAATTTGATTTTTGGGTCAAAATTCAAGTTGAGTCAGGTGTTTCAATTTTGAGTCATCTTAGCTTTTGGGTCAACTAAGTTGGATCATTTAGAACTCCAGGCCAGTAAAATTAATACGGAATTACAATTTCTTCCCTACCTCAAGTAATTAGAATGTATATAAATTTTTGCTCAGACCTAATTCTGTTAAATTGAGTAATGAAATTATACTTCCTATTTTACTAGGTTAACCAAACAAAATCCCAGTTCTATTTAAAAACATTATAAACAACATAGTAAGTAATATGCTGTTTAAGAGTAGACAATATTTCTCTTTTTCCATTTTCCATTTTCTTTTTAAAATTGTCATTTGGAAGACATGTTTAATAGTGAAAAATCATCACAATTTACCAATGTAAAAAGCTGAAAAGTGCGTTCAGTTGATCTCAGTTTTCTTTAGAAAATTAAGAATTATATATAAGTAATATTCATAAATCTGAGAATCAGATAATAAAATTCGAATCCGGTCCAAACAATTATGTCACTGGTTCGAGTACAAGTATCACTTTGATACAAAATTACAAACTTAAAGACTGCCGCCTATTCATACTGCTTATCCTCATATACAGAAAAAGAGTTATTTATTATTGTAAAATATAAATATAACCCATGTGTCATGCTAACTTTTGCATTTTTTAAGGACATATTCACCCTCATGTCGTCTAGATCGTTTTTATTGCGGACTACTGCACCTTCTTCCCACTAAATTTAAATTATTATTCTTCAAACTCTGATTCAGATTAGGGTTTGCCCTCCCCTTCCAGTTCATCAGTTTCTTCAATTTCTCTCCTTTTCTGAAACAAAAACTTCATTTTATTAACTTTACTCATGAATTTAATAATTAAAATTGTTCAGATTGGACCATGTCCAGTGGCGGATCCAGAAAAGATGCTTACTGGGGGTACATATCAAATACAAGAATACCATTAAAATGCTATTTACCTGTCAATTAAAAGATATTTTTTAAGGAAATTATTGTTTAGATATCCTAAAATTTAAACATTTATCATTTAGGTAGATAAGTGATAAACAATCAAACCTAAGGATACCTAAATAATAATTTTCTTAATTTTTATATTTAAACTCAACAACTCCACCCTAAAACATAATTTTTATGTCAAAACTCACTCCCAACCCATAACCTATATCACACAATCACTTACCCTTTTTGTTTAATGTGCGAACAAAATTTAAACCAATTAGGGGCAGATCCAATTAATAAACACTGGGGGCATGGACGCCCATTGCCCTCAGCCTAGAAAGGTAACTTTAATAAATTTTGATTTAAAGCGCAGATACATGAGGCCCCCATTCCCAAGCCCATCTACCTCCTATACTCCAGTTATGTGCCCCCTCATTAATTCCCCCCCCCCCCCCCCCCCCCCCCCCCCCCCCCCTTGCCCACTTTAAATTCTTCAAAACCTTAAGCCTTGCTGCTACCGCCTAGCCCTGGCGCCTAGTGCTTGGTGGCCTTCACTCACTGACCACAGCCAATCCTTTTTTTCAAGACACGTTTCGTTCTCTATTTCTCTCCAACCCTCGTTGAAGTCCATCCTCCCATCCTCTTACTAAAAACTCTCTCTCCCTCGATCATTGCTAACCATTTGCCACCCTTCTCTTGGTTTAGATTGAGGACACCACCGAGAGGAGGGCGGCAAACGATTAGCGATTATAGAGGGAGGGGGGGAGAGAGAGAGAGAGAGTTCAGTGAGAGGAGGGGAGGATGGACTTCAGCGATGGTTGGAGAAAAAGAGAGAACGAAACGTGTCTTGAGAAAAAGGATTGGCTGTGGTCGGTGAGTGAAGGCCACCATGTACTAGGTGGCGACCGAGGCAGTAGCAGCAATACTTAAGTTTTAAAGAATTTAAAGTGGATGAAGATGAGAGAGAGAGGCACAGGCATGAGAAAGGGAAATTAATGAGGGAGCCCGTGATTGGAATATAGGGGTAGATGGGTTTGGGAATGGGGGCCTCATGTATTTTGGCCTATTAATTTAAATCAAAATTTATTTAAGTTACCTTTTTGGGCTGACGATACTGGGGCCCATGCCCCCAATGTTTATTAATTGGATCCGCCCCAGACCATGTCAGCGGTCAAATTTCATTAGACAGCAGTGACATACTTAGGCTTCATTTGGTATGCGAGAAGTAGACAGGGGAAGTTTCAATTCATGGAAAGTGTCGTTTTAGGTATAGTTTAATTGCGAGAAGTAGGTAGGATATGAGAAGTTGGAATTCCTAAGTAAGTTCCAATTGCTTCAAAATGAGAGAAGTAATTTACCTAACCCCCTTGGGTATGTTCTACTTTCTTCATTCCTTTTAATTCATATAACAATTCTACCCCTTCTAATTTGTTATTATAACAAGTTTACCCATTATTCTCTCTATCAATGATGTTAGAAGATTGGACATAAGCATAATAATAATTTTAATTGTATTTTATGAGAAGTGTTGTGTCAACCAAACAAAAATAGGAATTGAATTTTCAGGAAGCTCTATTTCCCACATGGGCAACCAAACACTTTTATACTACTTCTTAGAAGTTAACAAGGGAAGTGAATTCCTAGGAAGTATGACTTCCTATAGGAATTTAATTCTTTCGACAACCAAACAAAGCCTTAACGTTAATCTTGGTACAAGAGAAGTGTCAATATAGAGATTGATTGGCTCTGTTAGGTTTATGCCTCAAATTCTTAAATTATAAGTGGAGGCAAGTTGTGAGTACGTCGATCGATCGACAGAAGAGCCCCATCGATCGGGAATGTTACGTAAGTCAATCCCGCCTGCAGAGAACTCACCGATCGATCGGTGAACTACCGATTGATCAAGAGCCGCGTGAAAGCGACATAGGGTTATGTAAGGAAAAAAAAATCCAATTCCTTTTGAGTGTTTTCCCTTACGACGCCGCACCAAAGAAAAGAGAAAGAGAGAGAGAGAGAGAGAGAAAATGAGTGATTGTAATTCTTCTTTTTTGATTCAATAATAAAAACTCCAATCTTCGCCCGTGGTTTTCTCTCCTCTCAATTATAGAGTGGTTTCCACGTAAATTGCTGTGTTCTTGTGTTTGATTCTCTTTAGTCTATTTTACTTCTTGATTGTCGTGGTATTTGATTCGAATTCAATACTTGGGATTTTCGCTTTTCCCCACAAATTGGTATCAGAGCCCTTGTTGTTCAAGTTGGTACAATGACGTCGGCAATCAAATATGAGGTAGAGAAGTTCAGAGGTTAAGAAAGCTTCAGTTTGTGGCAAGTCCGTGTTAAAGGACTC